>CM065694.1:49971937-50059166 GCA_017654935.2 Phymorhynchus buccinoides
TCTCTCCTTCTCTCTTCTTCTCTCTCTCTCTTCTCTCTCTCTCTCTCTTCTGCCTACCTCTGCTCTCTCTCCCCTCTCTTCCCTCTCTCTCTCACTCTCTTCCTCTCTCTTTCTCTCTCTCTTCTCTCTCCTCTCTTCTCCTTTTTTTCCCCCCCCTTCCCTCCCTCCCTTCTTCCCCACCCAAAATCATGGTTTTCACGTACAGCAATACGGGAAAACCGTATAGGTTGACACCTCTGGCATGCATGCATGCACAGACAAGACAAGACAAAGACACACAGGAGACGGCATACACACACACACACACACACACACACACAACACACACACACACACACACACACCACACACACACACACACAATCAATAACAACATAAACAATCCTATTTTGTCAACCTTTAAATTTAAAGTCTGTTCACACAACAATGGTGACATTATAAAAACAGAACAACAATTGTGATATTATAATGTTTTGTAGTGATGATTTCTTGTGTTATGTATGCTTTGTATTGAGAGAGCTAAAGTAATGTGAAGTGATGATTTCTGTGTTATGTATGTTTTGTAGTGAGAGAGTAAAGTAATGTGAAGTGATTGATTTCTGTGTTATGTATTTATTTTTGCAGTGAGAGAGTAAAGTAATGTGAAGTGATGATTTCTGTGTTATGTATGCTTTTGTATTGAGAGAGTAAATTAATGTGAAGTGATGATTTCTGTGTTATGCATGTTTTTGTAGTGAGAGAGTAAAGTAATGTGAAGTGATGATTTCTGTGTTATGTATGTTTTGTAGTGAGAGAGTAAAGTAATGTGAAGTGATTATTTCTGTGTGATGTATGCTTTGTAGTGAGAGAGTAAAAGTAATGTGAAGTGATGATTTCTGTGTTATGTATGCTTTGTAGTGAGAGAGCAAACTAACGTGAAGTGATGATTGAATGATTTTAGTTAATATAACTATATATTCTATCTATATACTTACCGTTTCACTACGAATGAGTTACTCCTTCCAATTTGGAGCAAATGCCAATTTACCAAAGACCAAAAAGTTATAGTCTTACTAGTCAAGACTAGATCTACTTCCCTTGGTCATACACAGCCAATACCACTAAGCTGCCGTGGATCCCACTCGCTACGTCACTTCCGGGGAGGCAACTTTAAATCATGATAAATTTTTTAAAAACCAACCTTCCCAATGATGTTTTCGTCGGAGGGAGGAGGGTGGGAACCTTTGATCGTAGTGAAACGGTAAGTATATAGATAGAATAGATAGTTATATTAACTAAAATCATTCCAATCTATTCTATCATGTTACCGTTTCACTACGAATGAGTTGATTCCCAGCGAGGAGGTGGGTAAGAAAAACATTGTTGAAACTTCACTCCAACAAACAAAAAACAATACCCACAAGACAAACCTGACAGGGAACGCCAGGGATAACCTGTAAGGGAGAGGACATAATAACTAGATAACCAAAACATCCATACCCCCAAACAGCATAAACATATATGCATACCAACACCAGAGCAAAAAAAATAGCATAAGCTTATCGTTAGACCAGAGAAAAAAAAGGAGTCTGCGCAAGCACCACCTTCCCGATGCCAACGGCGTCGTCCTGCCTTCTGGCGGAGAAAAGGCGAAGGTAGAAGCTAGCAAACGTGGACTGTCACTACCAGTACGCAGCTTCCATAACGCTGGAAAGCGCCACTCCCTTAATCATAGCCAGGGATGTGCTGAAAGCCCGGATTTCATGGGCTCACAGAGGATTAGTGAGCAATGACCAGTCGGCACTTATATACACTAAGTTAAAAGCGTTCACCAACCACCTAGAAAAGGCTGACTAGAAATATCCCTCATGTATTTCTCATTCAAAGAAAAGAACAGACGGCGTTTGTGCCCCCGGAAGGGGGAGGTCCTCTTAAAGGAAAAACTTAAGAGCTCTGACGGGGCACAGGAGTCTATCAGAAACAACAGGGCCGAGAATAGAGAGAAGACTTTAAATCGTAACCGAGGGAGAAGCAAACTGAGCAGGGTGATTACTGGCCCTAAACTTGGTACCCGCGAGAGACAGAAGGGTACTGAAAGCATCATCCCGGGGCAGAACCTGAGTGGACTCCACCGAGACAATATCCTGGAAAAGAAGCCAGGAGATGACAAACTCTGCATGGAGACACCCAGGGCAGCCAAGGCCGAAACAAAACGGACTATGAGTGGCCGGACCGGACCACCACACGCTGCTACGCCCTTTCGAACCGGAAAAAAATATCAACCGAAGTGGCGAGTAAGAGTCAAAAACGAAAAGGCCCACATCTGGACAAGACTTGTTCAGAATGGGCAAGCAAAGGATCGATGACGGGATAGAGACAGCTAGTACTAAAAGGTGAAGATGAGAATCCGCAAAACAGCAGACTCCACCACTGAACTAGCAAACTGAGAAGCCACGGTATGAATGTGTGACTGCACTTCATAACCAACTCTACATGCCAAGCCCGTAGGAAGGCAAAAAATGAAAACTGCCCCTGACGTAAAACAGACCGAAACAGCAACATAGTTGCCATCGCATGACACTTCAAAACTAACCAGATGACGCGGAACTGTCCCCACCGAAGAGGAAAACATGTAGACAAAAAGCGAAACAGTGTGCAAACGTGACGTCGCCTTAACCCATTTCAACGCCACCCAGTCGAACAACTGAGCTGACGGCTGGGCATGGAAGATTATGTTAGCCGGACAGTAAGGTTCGATCGGGACGGAACCAGACCGAAAAGGATGACTGGAACGGGTGAACGAAATAACTGGTTGAACAACTCAAGGTTGTAACCAGTGAAACGAAGGTCTGAAACAGAGCAAGTAAAACCATGCCTGCCAGAACAGACAACATTCGAAGGAACGGCGAAGCCGGGGCCGTTGCCACCCAAAAAAAAATTCGTTCAGAAGGAAGGCAACAAGGGTACGGTTGAACAACTCTCGGTTGCTGTCCTAGAGAGAGCTGGAGACTGAGTCTCTCACTAAAGGCGAAGATAAGAGAGAAAACTGTCGTATCGTCTCCGCAGATGGAGACCCAGTTTTGGGTGAGACGGGCCGTGAAAGACCTCAGAGCCCTGGCTACTGACTCCATCTCCAACAACCCGACTGAAAGCACGATCTGTCTTGATCGAGCCCAGAGGAGAAACTCTTCTGCTTTTCTTGAAAAAGCCGGAGACGGTGTTACTCCCTGGCGACGAAGATATGAGAGAGAGCTGTCGTATTGTGTCCGCAGACGGTGACGCATTTCCCGGTGAGAAGGACTACAAAAGGCTTCAGGGCCCTGGTCACTGCCTCCACCTCGACGTCGAGGCATCTGTGAGATGAAAATTGCTGCTGATGCATGGGACGGAAAGGCACTGAGCTGTCGGGCCACTCGAGAATCATCCACTGTTACGTTGACTCGAGGAACCAACTGCCGTGAGACACTAGTTGCCCGAGAGGCAGCTGAGACAGTTTCCTTTGCGACAGCAGTCGTTGCAGTGGCCGTTAGCGCAACCGTGCGAGAGGAAGCAAATCCGCTACCGATTCCATAAGTCCCAGGAGACGGAGAAGCTGACAAGCAGAGAGAGAAGTCTAGGCCCGAACGTCGAAACAATCTCGACGATGGCATTGACCCGAGTTACCGACAGCTGCACCGAAAACCGCTCCGTAACGAACTCATGACGAGGTAGCTGAAGGAGGCTGACGGAGACAGCTCTGATTTCCCGTTGAGAATGCGAAAACCAGAGTCTTGGACAGTCGAACAAGAATGTCCGTTTGTGAGAGGCACAGGGCTTGCGAAGTTGTTAGCAACAACCAATCGTCCAGGTAAACATGAAGACGAATAGCCCGGGACCTGGCCAGACGAACGAGCTCCTAACGGCGAAGCGAAGGAAACGCTGACGTGAAGGATGGATGCACGCGTGAAAATATGCGTCCCTCAGGATGAAGGTGTAGCCCAGTCGTTCGGGAGAATGGAGAGATGGATTGAAGCCGTTGTTTCCATTTTGAACTTGTCGGTGCGAAAAAAACCTGTTGAGGGGGGACAAGTCCAAGACCGGGCGAAATTCTCCGTTTTTCCTGGGGACCACGACAGACGAGAGAAGAATCCCGTTTCCGTAGGCACAAGCTGAACAAAGGCTCCCCTATTGACAGAGCGCAGAGACTCCTCTGCCGATCGCTACGAATCAGACTGGTCTTGCGGGGGCGGCTGGTAGCTGAGGAAGCGAAAGGTACGCCCTCGAGAAGAATCGGCTCTCGTGGAGACAAGAGGAGGAGGCCTGAAGTCCATGCGCGCGCGCTTGGCTTGGGGGGAAGCAACCCCCCGGCCGGCAGACCTGGTAGCCAACTCCACGATGCGTTCCTGGACCCCAGCCCAGTCTCCGTTCCTTGAACCGCCCCAGGTTGTCCTTGAGGGAAACCTGATGAAAAGTAGAACGAAGATCAGTGGGGCCAGAACGAACGGCCGAACGATCCAGCAGGGAGAGAGGAACTTACAGTCCTTGAGGACCGCGTCTCTGAACGTGGCCGCTAGTTGCACCTTAGAAGAGGAGGCCACGGACGAACTGGAGCTCACAGCTTGGTAGAACGAAGCCATGGCAACGCCCAAGGCACGCTCGTTGGGCCGGCGATGAGCGCCAGGGGCTGAAGCAATGACGTGGTTAACGACGAGGCTCGAAGAATAGAGTACATGGATCTCTCCAAGATGTTGAAGGCCGGCCGGCCCATGAAGGCCGAAGTTTGCCTCATTCAGCGCCCATAACAAAGGGAGGAACGTACCTACGGGGCCACAACCGAGTGCGAAGGCACAGGCACAAAGGGATAGCCCGCTGAAACAGTGGGAAGAAGACCTTCTACACAAAAGGCGCCGGGTTGAGACGGGACAGGCTCCGGCAGGGGGGGAGGAGAGACGTCGCCGTTAGGCAACGGCGGCGGCTGAGACCACAGGGTAGAGTAGTCTTACGAAGTGCCTGCCGAACGAACAGAGAGATGAGAAGCGCTAGACGAGCCTCCTTCTGCGCTTGCAGACCGCCAAAAAACTGTAGCTGTCCCGCTGTCTGAGCTGATTCGAGCTGCACCATCGGCTTGACGTCGGTGTAGTAGGGCTGACTGCACGACGAAGGGATTGGGTCTGAATACACAGGGGGATCAGTCACACCATTGCCACACTGAGAGAATAGATCGTCGACGTGGACAGATCTCGACGGGGACCGCTGAGACCCCTGATACACAGTTCTCATGATGCGAAATACTTCGTCCTGGACGGCTAAGTCAAAGTCAACCAAGCCTTCACGAGGTAACGACTCAAACTCTTCATCCACAGAAGACTCTCGTGGCAGCGCTACATAACGCTTCGAGGGGTGTCTGGTCAGACAGGCATCCGCAGGAAGCTGAAACTCATCCGCACGACGAGGGCCAGGATGACGTGAGACAGGCTCCAGAACAGGCAACGGCCGGTCCGCCGCTGATGGTGCCGTTCTGTGACGGGTGCCCGTGACGGTGGAGACGGGTGGCCGCGTGCCGCCGGCACGAGTAACGGACAGGGTTGGTCCGTGAACGGGCCGCACGGGCCGTGGCGGGTAGAGGAAGGTGTCACCGATATTTCCGGGTTCAAGAGTCCGCCAAGGCAAGGCCCTACGCGGGCAACGGCTCTGCTGGGCATAACGCAAGTCCGTACCTCTCGCCCTACACGGGCTACGGAACTGTTGATCATCGATGTTCCCGGGTTCAAGAGACCGCCGAGGCAAGGCCCTACGCGGGCAACGGCTCTGCTGGGTATAACGCAAGTCCGTACTTCTCGCCCTACTCGGGCTACGGAACTGTTGATCATCGATATTTCCGGGTTCAAGAGTCCGCCGAGGCAAGGCCCTACGCGGGCAACGGCTCTGCTGGGTATAACGCAAGTCCGTACTTCTCGCCCTACTCGGGCTACGGAACTGTTGATCATCGATATTTCCGGGTTCAAGAGTCCGCCGAGGCAAGGCCCTACGCGGGCAACGGCTCTGCTGGGTATAATGCAAGTCAGTACTTCCCGCCCTACTCGGGCTACGTGACTGCCGATCATTGGGAGAGTCCGTACCTCCTGCCCTACGCGGGCTACCACTCGCCCTACGCGGGCTACGGAATTGCCATTCCCTGAGAGAGGGGAGAAATTCGCCATCACGAGCACGAGAGCCGTAGACAGGTACGGCGTCCGTCTGGGGCTTCCTGCAGCGGTCGTGGGAACGAACAGCTTCCACGTCACGCTGGGAGGAGGACCGTCCGTCCAGCCCGAGGTCTTCCTCTCGTGGGAAGATGGGGATGTCCGTAGTCAGCTCTCTTTGGGCCAGCTGCCCAACCGAGTAAAGAAAAGGAACATCATTATTGTTCATGCAAAGAGAGGCGAACGTACACACTGGTTAATACCTTGACTCTCGTGAGAGTACCCTGCGTAGTTTGTCCGTAGTCAAGTCAGTTGTCGTGTCCAGGGCCTACCAGGCCCAACTGACAAACCGGCCCAAGAGGCCAACGGAACCAAAACTAACCCCTCATTCTCAAACTCTGCAAGCATATCTGATACCAGAGAAGAAGAATCCACCCAGGAAATAATCTGCTCTGTAACAAACGCAGGAGACACAGAACAGGCTGAGAGAGGGGTGGGGGGGGGGGGGGGGGTTGCACCTTCCCCGACGATGAAGAAGAGGCAGACTAGGCCTCAAACTAGAAAGTTTGCGAAAACTAGAAGAAGAAGAAGCCTGAGGTGTATCCAAAAGCTTCCCCTTAACATCCCGAGATAGCTTACTAGAAAACCCCACTAGACTGAGTCCATACTACAGGATCGACGGCCGACATGGCGACCGGGGGAACAAAGCATGTAACTTGTAAGCACAACAAAATATTTCAAATAATTATTAGCAATGAAAAAACGTGAAAATAATTCACACCAACTACATGCCGACAAACCTGTAGCCCCAAGGCAAAGGGGCAACCCAAACAGAGGAGGATGGCGGCTAGAATAAATAAGATAAACGAAATAATAGCAAGAGCAAAGAACAACATGGCTGCTCCAAGTTGGAAATTTTTTTATTAAGATTTAAAGTTGCCTCCCCGGAAGTGACGTAGCGAGTGGGATCCACGGCAGCTTAGTGGTATTGGCTGTGTAGACCAAGGGAAGTAATCTAGTCTTGTTAAGACTATAACTTTTTGGTCTTTGGTAAATTGGCATTTGCTCCAAATTGGAAGGAGTAACTCATTCGTAGTGAAACGGTAACATGATAGAATAGATTTCTGTGTTATGTCTGTTTTGTAGTGAGAGAGTAAAGTAATGTGAAGTAATAAAAAACCCACAAAAAAACAATGGTGATATTATAAAACCGTTTGCGTAAATGCATGACCTACGGATAAAATCCAAAAGGTACCATCAGCCTTTCTTTACTCCTCGTGCAATAGCCCCTTCTGGCTTTCAACCCGACAGTGCGTAAGCAAAGCGTGTTACCTCAGTGAGGGTGTAGGCCTGCTCAGCGGAGCACTCCGACATACTGGTGGGGTTGGAGAGGGCGAAAATGATGGGCCGCTCGTTCAGCCGCCCCATCGACTTGATCACGTTTTCTGTGAAGGCTCCGGGCACAGCCGCCGCCCCTGAACAATCAACACAGAGTGAGCGATCGACACAAGGGTTTGAATGTGATTCGGGGCAGGTGGGTGGATACCTCGGGCCTCCATACGGGGAGCTGGACGACCCCTGTCCGCCCCCCCCCTCCGAGTCTCTCCCCGTGGGGATACCAGTGGTGTGTGTGTGGGTGTGTGTTTCTTTTGTAAAAATAGTTCCCCCACACTTCTGGAAGTTCGGTGCTTGTAACTTCCTCTAATCTGCCACTCTCTTTGACTCTGCCTTTTCCATTTGCTTTCTATCATCTACTATCTTTCTGCCTTACCGGTCCATTCTCCTGCCTTTTTTTCCCCCAAAAAAAATCTTCCAAATAATTTTCCTCCTTTGAGCTCCTCCGAAATCGGAATGCGTCGGTTGCACGCAGTGGGGGAGACCAGTGAAAACTGAAAAACGGACACATACATACTTTACCCACTATGGCCTTTGGGCCTGGGAACGCAGAAGAAGAAGAAGAAGATTCTGATTCTTCAGTTGCCATGGCGGTTGCAGAGAACCGTCAGAATAAAAAAATCCAAAAAAATCTGTAGTCTTCCCTACTGCAGTGCTAAGGAATAATAGAACTCAAACGTCTTTGAAAATGTAAGTGGTGAAAGTTCAGGCTGTTACTTATTAAACAAACACAGCTAAAAAAAAGAAAAGAAAAAACAATAAAAAAAACAATCCGCCTTGGCATAAGGCTGTGTCAGACCAATTGACATAATCTAGAACACCAAGGCTACATCAAAATGTTACTATGCCATGCACAATTATGCGGGGATTGTCTTTAGCCTTGACAAGCTGCTAGCATAACATCATCAGTATCCCAAATCCTCCAAAGTCGGAGTGTGGCTGCCCATGTAGGCGGGGTAATAAAAAAAAACCGGTCACGCACGTAATGTTCTCATCCCTAGCTGGTGCGTTTGTACCATAGTGTTCAAGTGCTTCGGCTGTTGGGATGATCCCTGGAGTCTTTTAGCCAGGGTACTTCAACAACAACATGTAGACCGCAATACACAAAATGTATAAAATAAACGCATTTTAGCCCTCCCTTCCATAATAGCAACTGCCTCCTCTGCTATCTGGAAATCAAACTTCCCCATGGGGATACCAAGGGGTCTTTCGTACAAATAGTTCCCCCACCTTCTAGAAGTTCTGTGCTTGTAACTTCCACTAATCTGCCACTCTGCCTTTTCTCTTTGCTTTCTGTCATCTACAACCTTTCTGACTTATTGGCCCATTCTCCCGCCCTTTTTTCTTTTAAAAAAATCTTCCCAATTTTCTCCTCCGAAATCGGAATGTGTCAGCTGCAAGTAAGAGACCAGGGAGACCAGTGAAAACTGAAAACCGGACACATACGTACCTTACCCATTATACAAAGATACACAAGGGTTCGTACAGATCTGTGTAACAAAAATTCCAGGACTTTTCCAGGACCAGTTTACTAAATTTCAAGGATGCAATCTGGCATACCGGTCAATGTCGGTTTCGTTCCCGCCTGAGTTGCTTGTGCTTCTGGCCTTGACAGTGGCTTTTTGTTAAGCACTCTCGCCCATGCTGGCGATGTCAAAGTTCTTTTTGCATACTGTGCAATTAGCTTTCAGTTTTGAACCATGCGTTGACGGAGCCAACCAGCTCTGGTATTCTATTTTTTTGCAGCCAAACATCGCTAAAAATGCAGTCTTCTTTCTCCGTTTTACCGAAGACGGAAGTATGGCAAAGGGAAGTAACTTCAGCGGCAGACAACTTGCGCAAATGTCATCTGCTATGATCGCGATATCAAGATTCTTTAATCAGCCAATGCACCGCAATACAAAAGAAATCATTTTGGTTTTGCACAAGACACAATCCAACAACAACGAAAGCATGGGGTATGACCTTGAAAGTTTTTTCTTTGTTTTTTATTTGAATTTAGTTTTAACCTTCAATATTTTGTTGCGAAGGACAGATTTTGACTTTGATGGATTGAGATTAAGGACGTGGTCAGACGATATTGAAAATTCCAGGACTTTTACAGGAGACTCGGGGCCTTCGCTGTTTTTCAAGCATTTTTCAAGCCCTGGAAAAGGCCATGTCAATTTTCCATGACTTTTGAAGGTTTCAAGGACCATGTACGAACCCTGAAGACAATAAAAAAAAGGACGATGAAGAGAAGTGAACTGACCGATGAGGACGGAGGGCTTGATGGTGTCCACAATCTCCTCCAGGCTGGTCAGGGGTGGGTGGGGCTTGGCGAAGGGAGCCTTGTGGCTGGAGATACCGCCTGAGGGACGGTCCTTAAAGACAAGAAGAAAGACAAGAAGCCATGCGTATTATGTGAAGGCAAGCACACAGGTATGTACACTAGAGGTGGTGGTGGCGGGGGGGGGAACCGGTTTGAACCGAAAAACCGGTGCTAAACTTACGCGGTACAAAAAACCGGTTTTTTTTAAACTGAAAGTAAGTTTTTCTTAGAATAACGCATTCTTTTCGAAGAACAACACTGATTCTCAGCGCAGGTTGGGTGTTTGTAAACCAAGAGTAGCTGTTTCTAGTTTGTGGTGGTGTATGGCTTTGACTTTGACTGAGTGTTGAGTTGAGTGTGTGTGTCATAAGTCATAAGTTTCATGCGTGCGCGTGTGTGTGAATATTCTGACAAATAAATATATATGTTTGCATAGGTGAAACTTAGTCTAGTGATGCAAATACTGTTTTTGGTTTTTTAAACGGTTCGGTAAAACCGGTTCGAAAAGGGGAAACCTGGTTAAAAACCGGTTCAGATTTTTTAACCGGTTCTCAACTCTAATGTACACACACACAAGTGAACACAATCGCCAATACACACCAATAAACACCCCCCCATAAACACCCACACGAAAAAACACCCACTTCTGCTTTTCCTTATACAGTGGAACCTCTCTTATAAGACCCCCATTATAAGACTCCCTCCATTTTAAGACCTACTTCTCCTAGACATTGCCCTTCTTTGTAAGTATTTGAATTACCTCCCTTAAAGTTATACAACTCATTTTGGATGGTTTTTGAAGGTCTTATGAGGGAGGTTCCACAGTAGTTTTTTTTCTTGAAATCATCAACTCCTAAAAATGTTGAAGTATCACTCTTCAGCAACATCCCTTTTCTCTCCCTTCCCCTCTCTCTCCCCTCCATTTCTCTCTCTTCTTCTCTGTCTCTCTCCTTCTTTGTTCATCTTTCTATCCCTCCCCCACTCTCAATCCTCTCTCTCCCCTCCATTCTCTCTCTTCTTCTCTGTCTCTCTCCTTCTTTGTTCATCTTTCTATCCCTCCCCCACTCTCAATCCTCTCTCTCCCCTCCATTTCTCTCTTCTTCTCTGTCTCTCTCCTTCTTTGTTCATCTTTCTATCCCTCCCCCACTCTCAATCCTCTCTCTCCCCTCCATTTCTCTCTCTTCTTCTCTGTCTCTCTCCTTCTTTGTTCATCTTTCTTTCCCTCCCCCACTCTCAATCCTCTCTCTCTCCTCCATTTCTCTCTCTCCTTCTTTGTTCATCTTTCTTTCCCTCCCCCACTCTCAATCCTCTCTCTCCCCTCCATTTCTCTCTTCTTCTCTGTCTCTCTCCTTCTTTGTTCATCTTTCTTTCCCTCCCCCACTCTCAATCCTCTCTCTCCCCTCCATTTCTCTCTCTCCTTCTTTGTTCATCTTTCTTTCCCTCCCCCACTCTCAATCCTCTCTCTCCCCTCCATTTCTCTCTCTTCTTCTCTGTCTCTCTCCTTCTTTGTTCATCTTTCTTTCCCTCCCCCACTCTCAATCCTCTCTCTCCCCTCCATTTCTCTCTCTTCTTCTCTGTCTCTCTCCTTTGTTCATCTTTCTTTCCCTCCCCCACTCTCAATCCTCTCTCTCCCCTCCATTTCTCTCTTCTTCTCTGTCTCTCTCCTTCTTTGTTCATCTTTCTTTCCCTCCCCCACTCTCAATCCTCTCTCTCCCCTCCATTTCTCTCTTCTTCTCTGTCTCTCTCCTTCTTTGTTCATCTTTCTTTCCCTCCCCCACTCTCAATCCTCTCTCTCCCCTCCATTTCTCTCTCTTCTTCTCTGTCTCTCTCCTTTGTTCATCTTTCTTTCCCTCCCCCACTCTCAATCCTCTCTCTCCCCTCCATTTCTCTCTTCTTCTCTGTCTCTCTCCTTCTTTGTTCATCTTTCTTTCCCTCCCCCACTCTCAATCCTCTCTCTCCCCTCCATTTCTCTCTTCTTCTCTGTCTCTCTCCTTCTTTGTTCATCTTTCTTTCCCTCCCCCACTCTCAATCCTCTCTCTCCCCTCCATTTCTCTCTTCTTCTCTGTCTCTCTCCTTCTTTGTTCATCTTTCTTTCCCTCCCCCACTCTCAATCCTCTCTCTCCCCTCCATTTCTCTCTTCTTCTCTGTCTCTCTCCTTTGTTCATCTTTCTTTCCCTCCCCCACTCTCAATCCTCTCTCTCCCCTCCATTTCTCTCTTCTTCTCTGTCTCTCTCCTTCTTTGTTCATCTTTCTTTCCCTCCCCCACTCTCAATCCTCTCTCTCCCCTCCATTTCTCTCTTCTTCTCTGTCTCTCTCCTTCTTTGTTCATCTTTCTTTCCCTCCCCCACTCTCAATCCTCTCTCTCCCCTCCATTTCTCTCTCTCCTTCTTTGTTCATCTTTCTTTCCCTCCCCCACTCTCAATCCTCTCTCTCCCCTCCATTTCTCTCTTCTTCTCTGTCTCTCTCCTTTGTTCATCTTTCTTTCCCTCCCCCACTCTCAATCCTCTCTCTCCCCCTCCATTTCTCTCTTCTTCTCTGTCTCTCTCCTTCTTTGTTCATCTTTCTTTCCCTCCCCCACTCTCAATCCTCTCTCTCCCCTCCATTTCTCTCTTCTTCTCTGTCTCTCTCCTTCTTTGTTCATCTTTCTTTCCCTCCCCCACTCTCAATCCTCTCTCTCCCCTCCATTCTCTCTCTCTCTGTCTTCTTTGTTCATCTTTCTTTCCCTCCCCCACTCTCAATCCTCTCTCTCCCCTCCATTTCTCTCTTCTTCTCTGTCTCTCTCCTTTGTTCATCTTTCTTTCCCTCCCCCACTCTCAATCCTCTCTCTCCCCTCCATTTCTCTCTTCTTCTCTGTCTCTCTCCTTCTTTGTTCATCTTTCTTTCCCTCCCCCACTCTCAATCCTCTCTCTCCCCTCCATTCTCTCTCTTCTTCTCTGTCTCTCTCCTTTGTTCATCTTTCTTTCCCTCCCCCACTCTCAATCCTCTCTCTCCCCTCCATTTCTCTCTTCTTCTCTGTCTCTCTCCTTCTTTGTTCATCTTTCTTTCCCTCCCCCACTCTCAATCCTCTCTCTCCCCTCCCCCCTCTCTCTTCTTCTCTGTCTCTCTCCTTCTTTGTTCATCTTTCTTTCCCTCCCCCACTCTCAATCCTCTCTCTCCCCTCCATTTCTCTCTTCTTCTCTGTCTCTCTCCTTCTTTGTTCATCTTTCTTTCCCTCCCCCACTCTCAATCCTCTCTCTCCCCTCCATTTCTCTCTCTTCTTCTCTGTCTCTCTCCTTTGTTCATCTTTCTTTCCCTCCCCCACTCTCAATCCTCTCTCTCCCCTCCATTTCTCTCTCTTCTTCTCTGTCTCTCTCCTTCTTTGTTCATCTTTCTTTCCCTCCCCCACTCTCAATCCTCTCTCTCCCCTCCATTTCTCTCTTCTTCTCTGTCTCTCTCCTTCTTTGTTCATCTTTCTTTCCCTCCCCCACTCTCAATCCTCTCTCTCTCCTCCATTTCTCTCTCTCCTTCTTTGTTCATCTTTCTTTCCCTCCCCCACTCTCAATCCTCTCTCCCCTCCATTTCTCTCTTCTTCTCTGTCTCTCTCCTTTGTTCATCTTTCTTTCCCTCCCCCACTCTCAATCCTCTCTCTCCCCCTCCATTTCTCTCTTCTTCTCTGTCTCTCTCCTTCTTTGTTCATCTTTCTTTCCCTCCCCCACTCTCAATCCTCTCTCTCCCCTCCATTTCTCTCTTCTTCTCTGTCTCTCTCCTTCTTTGTTCATCTTTCTTTCCCTCCCCCACTCTCAATCCTCTCTCTCTCCTCCATTTCTCTCTCTCCTTCTTTGTTCATCTTTCTTTCCCTCCCCCACTCTCAATCCTCTCTCCCCTCCATTTCTCTCTTCTTCTCTGTCTCTCTCCTTTGTTCATCTTTCTTTCCCTCCCCCACTCTCAATCCTCTCTCTCCCCCTCCATTTCTCTCTTCTTCTCTGTCTCTCTCCTTCTTTGTTCATCTTTCTTTCCCTCCCCCACTCTCAATCCTCTCTCTCCCCCTCCATTTCTCTCTTCTTCTCTGTCTCTCTCCTTCTTTGTTCATCTTTCTTTCCCTCCCCCACTCTCAATCCTCTCTCTCCCCTCCATTTCTCTCTTCTTCTCTGTCTCTCTCCTTTGTTCATCTTTCTTTCCCTCCCCCACTCTCAATCCTCTCTCTCCCCTCCATTTCTCTCTCTTCTTCTCTGTCTCTCTCCTTTGTTCATCTTTCTTTCCCTCCCCCACTCTCAATCCTCTCTCTCCCCTCCATTTCTCTCTCTTCTTCTCTGTCTCTCTCCTTTGTTCATCTTTCTTTCTCTCCCCCACTCTCAATCCTCTCTCTCCCCTCCATTTCTCTCTTCTTCTCTGTCTCTCTCCTTTGTTCATCTTTCTTTCCCTCCCCCACTCTCAATCCTCTCTCTCCCCTCCATTTCTCTCTCTTCTTCTCTGTCTCTCTCCTTTGTTCATCTTTCTTTCCCTCCCCCACTCTCAATCCTCTCTCTCCCCTCCTCCCTCTCTTCATGCGTGGACGCGTGTGTTTGAACGCGTTTCCTGTTTGTAATTTAAAACAATTCTCATTTGCTGTTATGTTTCTAGACACTTTTGTTTTCTTTTAGCCAAGGACAGATTGGAAGAATAGGCTTCGCCTAAAATCTTTATCCTTGTTAAAAAAAATTTTTTTGGGGGGGACAGTGGGTGGATGCCTCGTGCCTCTATAAGGGGAGCTGGACGACCCCGACCCCTCCACGAGTCTCTCCCCGTGGGGATAACGGGGGGAGGGTCTTTCGTAAAAATAGTTCCCCCACCTTCTTGAAGTTCTGTGCTTGTAACTTCCTCTAATCTGCCACTCTTTGACTCTGCCTTTTCCCTTTGCTTTCAAACCATCTACTATCTTTCTGACTTACATTGGTCCATTCTCCTGCCATTTTCCCCCAAAAAAGTCTTCCAAATAACTTTTTTTTCTTTGAGCTCCTCCGAAATCGGAATGTGTCGGCTGTACGCAGCGGGGAGACCAGTGAAAACTGAAAACCGGACACATACGTACCTTACCCATTATGGCCATATGGCCTGGGAATGCAGAAGAAGAAGAAGAAATAAAGTTTGTCAGTGTTCAGTGTTCTTTAGCTCCCCCCCCCTCCCTCTCTTTCTCTCTCCCTCTCTGTGTCTGACTACCTTGACAATGAGTCCTCTGGAGTCGACCATCCAGATGCGGCTGTAGGCCTCCTCTTTAGACAGACCTTCCTCTCTCATGGCTAGAGCCAGGAGCTCAGCTATGCCGATGTTGGCCTGTTGAAACAATCAGAAGTACATAGTAAAAATGTGAACAAATGAGGCGTGTCAAAAAATAAAATAAAATACTTGCACACTTGACAGACGCAGACCCGTTTACCCCCTACACAAGTCTTGAGTAGTCTGGATAGCTGAAATGAGTAGTTTTGGTGCAAAATGTGTAGTTTTATTCATTAAACCATCAAACAATGTTCACTGAAAATGAGTAATTAGAGCATTATTTTCAGTTTTGAAGAGTAGTAGAGTTCCAAATTGAGTAGAATACTTTAGAGTAAACAGGGTCGAGTTTCTCTAGACGAAGGTCGCCGCGCGCATAACTGTTACGCCAAAAGGGGTCTAAGAAACACTTTAGAAAACGTTTGTGGAAAAGTATTACAAGCTCTTGTCTGATTGGTAAAAAAAAAAAGTATCATTTTAACCAAACTTTAATGGACCAATCAACAACAAGAAATGCATTAACCCCCTACAAGTCACGTGATAGTTCCGGATAGTTCGCTGCTTGTTCGGTGTTTGGCAAGAACAAAACGTCCCGCAAACTATCGGTAAACGAAGGGTGTTTCTTAGACCGTTTTTGCCGATTTAAGCGAGCCTTTGTGAAACGGCCTCCTGGTCTGCATGTGGCAGTCAAGAGGTCCACATTGTGTGCAGTAAAGAATCAAGCATGTCTCAGACCTGTTTACGCTGAAATCGGGCTTCATGTATTCAAAATCCAAAATAAGTGTATTTTTCACAAAATAGGAGTACTCCAACATAAAAGTTTGAAACTGAGTGCAAAAATGCATAAATTTGCATAATAAGTATAGAAATGCTGTGTTAATCATCCATGTACATTAATAATGACAGCAACACCACCACACACACCAACACACACAGAGCATACCCGTTTCCCAAATCAGGCAATATACAGAAATGAGTCAGATTTTTTTTTTACCATATTTTCCCATCATGAACCATATTAATCATATTTCTGTCAAATATGTGTACAAAATAAGGCAACATCATATAATAATAATAATGAGGAAAATTTATATAGCGCCCATCCTACTATGTAGGCTAAAGGGCGCTTTACACAGAATTGAAATGGAATAAAAACATGAAACAAAAATCCAATAACATGAGCAGACAAACCAATATCGGTCAGACTTCGTTTGGCCGGTAAAAATGCACATAACAATCAGCAACAACAACTGCTGTGACTACTACTACTACTACTACTACTACTACTACTACTACTACTGCTACTACTACTACATATAATAGGCCTAATACACGTATGCATTGTCACACAATTCGCAAGCATGGAATAACAGTATATATTCACAACAACATCCACACATAAACAACACACACACAACCACACACACACACACACACACGCATGCACGCACACACACACAACATGCAAACATACACTCATATAGGGGCCTCCATGATCGCATCACACACACAATAACAACAACATACAGTATTTATACGGCGCTGAATCTTGATAGAAATCAAATCAAAGCGCACACACACGTTAGCATTCAAAGCGCATTCAAACACAAACGCAATACAATGCGAACACACACAGATAACATAAATGGAATATAGCAGAAACAGACCTAATGGCAAGAGAGAGAAGATAAAGAGAGAGGAGCTTTAATGACGGGGGAACACACATACACCACACACACACACGTGCGCGCACGCACGCACACATACACACACACATATGGGGTAAACAGGTCTGATGCCTGACCTCTCCGGCCCCCTGGAAGACAAAGACGTTGTCCACCAGTCGCTTGCCGGTGATGCGCAGAGAGGCGAACACACCAGCCGCCGCCACTGCAGCCGTGCCTGAAACACGCGCACACACACTTGCATGAAAATGCATAATGTATTTGCAGCCTGGGCATACATTCTTCTTGTTCTTCGTTCGCTCAGACAGCTTCCTGTCATATGAGCGTAGATGCACCATGCTGCCGTTATGCGTCTAACTAAGAAATAGTTAGGCCCAGCATGTCCGAGACATACACACACTTGCATGAAAATGCATAATGTATTTGCAGCCTGAGCATACATTCTTCTTCTTCTTCGTTCGCTCAGACAGCTTCCTGTCATACGAGCGTAGATGCGTCATGCTGTCGTTATGCGTCTAACTAAGAAGTAGTTAGGCCCAGCATGTTCGACTTCGGCTGAAGAAATCTTTGTAAGAATTTATTATACAAAAAAAGCAGGAGCATGGACCAGTGAGATAGAAAGATAGCAGATAACAGTAAGCAAAGGGAAAAAGCAGAATCAAAGAGAGTGACAGAATTAGAGGAAGTTATAAGCACAGAACTTCCAGAAGGTGGGGGAGCTATTTGTACAAAAGACCCCCTGGTATCCCCACGGGGGAACTGGGGCATACATGACGTGAATGCATGCACATACATACATGCATGGATGCACACACAAACAACATGCACGCATGAATCCACAAACACAACACACACAAATCACAGGAATATTAGTCATCTGAAAGTGAAACAGTTGGGTCCTCCACTATATTCTTCTTCTTCTTCTACTTCTGCGTTCCCAGGCCATATGGCCATAATGGGTAAAGCATGTATGTGTCCGGTTTTCAGTTTTCAGTGGTCTCCCCACTGCGTACAGCCGACACATTCAGATTTGGGGGCAGCTCAAAGCAGAAACATTATTTGGAAGATAATTGTTTTAAAAGGCAGGAGAATGGGACCAATAAGTCAGAAAGATAGTAGATGATAGAAAGCAAAGGGAAAAGGCAGAGTCAAAGAGAGTGGCGGATTAGAGGATGCTACAAGCACATAACTTCCAGAAGGTGGGTGAACTATTTTTTACAAAAGACCCCCCGGTATCCCCACGGGGAGAGACTCAAGGAGAGTTTTTCTATATAAAATCTATATATAAGAGAGTCTGATCTACCGCTTCCCTACATCTAAGCCTGAAGTAAAAACCTCTCCACGAGTTTCTCCCTGTGGGGAACTATTTTTACGAAAGACCCCCCGGTATCCCCATGGGGAGAGACTCGTGGAGAGGTTTTTACTTCAGGCTTAGATGTAGGGAAGTGGTAGATCAGACTCTCTTATATATAGATTTTATATAGAAAAACTCTCTACACCGATTCGCTTCTCTACAACAAACCACAACAAAAGCAAAGTCAGAGGCAAAATTGTGGTCTAAGGCAGCAAAGCGAGTTTAGAAGTGACCAAGGTATGGTGTGCATACAGATTTACTTCCCTTGAAGCAAATGCATTAAATTGACAGCTCTATTAATTCCGGACATATATGGCTGGAACGACTTGAACGAGTTAACGGTAGGAATGAACTTTGGTGCAATACCACACACACACACACACACAGACCTTGGATGTCATCGTTGAAGGTGCAGTATTGGTGTCTATACTTCTCCAGCAGGCGGAAAGCATTATGGTTGCCAAAGTCCTCAAACTGAATCAGGCAGTTATGACCGTACCTGCCACCAACACAAAACCATTATAAAAGGAAGCGTAGAGTACAAATTTTGGTGTCCATCAATGTTTGGATTACAGGGATATTTTTTTACGTGTTTGCTTTCCGGAGCATTAAAAGTTGTAATGACTGACTAGACTTACTGCTTGTCCACAAGGATATTGTGTCAGTCAATTGAAAGACGGGGTTGATTGTCGTTGTACTTGTGATGTTGGAATATTCAGAAGGCGACAGATACCCTAACCCCCCCCCCCCCCCCTCAAAACTTCATCAAAGTACATCGCTACTTCTTCTTGAACAAAGCTACCAACACACACACAGACAAAAAATCAACATGGGCGCTTCTTTGATTCTGTCAACCAGGGAAGCGATTTGCATATTGAGTTCAGACACTAACTAAACTAAAAAATACCAACAAACTCACGGATCTAACCTCCTCTAAAAAACAACACCACCACCCATGAACACAGAGCAAAAATGGAGCATACAGGACATGCAATATGCAAGGGTGCTCCTGGGAAATTTCAAAAATCCTGCAAGGGGGCGGCCCCAGCAGAGTGCAGGGGCAGCACACACACACATACATTCATTTACTGCTCTTTTGTCACCCCTCTAGACTAGTACAAGTGCTACATTCCTTTGAATATAGCAAATGTTTATATAGGCCCTTTTTATTGTACAAGTGTGTGTGTGTGTAAGAAAATCGTTGCTTCTCAAATTCTCATAATCCGGCGACGCTGGCTCTAGGCAACTGAAAAATCCTGCAATGCAGGACATCCTGCAAGAAGGAGCATCCATGAATATGCAAAATGAAATATACAGATCACTGGAACATTTTGATGAAAACAGTGCCCATCACACCTCACACAGCCTCTCACCTTTTGGATACGGCTCTCATGAACTCATCCAAAAAATCATCGTACGCCTGCCCCGTCACACGATTAGTGGGCGACCCAATGTACAATGGGTCATTGTGAAGTTTCTGAAACATGGCCACAATCAATAATCGTAACAACGATTCATATCGTTAAGGATGAAACATCTTGAAACGGTTGGAGATTTAAAAAAAATGTTTACACAAAAATCAGAAAACGTAGCGGCATATATACGGTACTTTAATTTAAAAGGGGTTTGACAGGGTCTCCTTGAAGCCAAGAACACGGCCTGACATGGGCACCGACACGCGGTGGCAGGGATACAACATCAGAAGGTTAGCAATGGAGGTTGCTCCTCAATCTAATAATAATAATAATTGATAGTATTTCTATAGCGACTTTCCATAATTATTTTACACTTAAGGCGCTTCCATTCACTGATACACCCGCAGTCACACAAGACATTACCCAATCATTCACCCAGGTAGAAGATCAAGAAGGGAAAAAAACTAAATTACAAACCGAATGAGCTTTGAAAGTAGTGAGTCTCGAGCTTAGCTTTGAAAGTAGAGATAGTTGGTTCATGGCGGAGATTGACTGGGAGGGAATTCCAAACAGCAGGGGCACTGAAACTGAAACTGCGCTCACCAAATGATTTTAGATTTGTTTTTGGAACTTTCAGAAGTTTTGTGTTTGAGGACCTGAGTGAGCGGGAAAGAGTGTAGGTGTGAAGAGCACTGGAGAGGTGAGGCGGAAGGGTCTGTTCAAAGTGACGGAAGGATAGGACAGCCAGCTTATACTGAAGGCGGGAATGCACAGTTTATTTAAAAATAAAAAACACATCTGAACTTCAGTCAGACAACTGAACTTTAGTCAGAGGCCGCTGTAAAAACCTGAATTCAAGCACCAAATAGCCTGAACAGAATTTTGCTAGATCACGAAATAATCAGAAGTTAAAGCAGGCATGGGAATTGTCAGAGACAAAACAATTTGAAAAGCCCCCCAATTGAAGTATTTAGTAACAAAAACGAAGTATTTAGTAACAATTTCAAAATTTTGTCCGCGGAAATCGCGGACAATTCCCATGCCTGTTAAAGTTCGTTCTGATCCTGATACATGAAACTGCAATGTTTTTTGTCCCTGGAAATAAGTTTTTGTCCCTGGTTTTTACGTAGTTTGTCCCTGGAAACTGCAACAGAGGGTAGGCAGCCCTGCCATGACATCCCCCCATCCGTTCCCTTCAGAAACCCTATCCCCCCACCCCCACCCTATCCCCAACCTTTTTTTTCTTTGTCCTTGATTGCTCAATGTGAAGAAACGATTGCTCAGTTTCCTGTCATACGAGCGGCAGATGCATCACATCATACTGCTGTTATAAATAATAATAAATAATGCTTATATGGCTCCCCCCCACCTGCATGCGCATCCAACGGAAGTGTCGCCATCTTAGTCAGATTTGTGTGTAAACAGCATCGATCTGGCATTTTTCAAACAAAGTTACTGACTAAGATGGCGGTCTCCCATAGTATGGCACGCTCCTTGTGGCCGGATATGACGACACGTGGGTACCAGCCATAGCACATCTTGCAAAGAAAATCTTGTTATGCACCTAACTAGAGAAAATAGGTCTAGCATGTCACCGCCTTCTGCTGGGGGAAAAGTCTTTCAAGAATTTATAGAAGAAAAACTTGCCTTGGCATGAGGCTGTGTCAGACCAGTTGACATAAGCTAGAAAGACAAGGCTACATCAAAATGTTGCTATGCTCTGAATGGTTGTGCGGGGATTGTCTTAAGCCATGACAAGCTCCCAGCATAACATCATCAGTCTAAAATCCCCCGAAGACGGAGTGTGGCTGCCCACATGGCGGGGTAATCAAAAACGGTCGCACACGTAATGTTCTCATCCCTAGCTGGTGCATTTGTGCCGTATTGTTCAAGTGCTCTGGCTGTTGGGATGATCCCTGGAGTCGTTAAGCCAGGGAACAACAACAACATAGAAGAAAAACAAAAAAGCAGGAGAATCCTCTTATCAGAGATGAGATTCTCAGAAAAACAAAGAGGAAACAAGAAGCCGGGGGTCCGGGGCCCAGTGTAGGCTACATCAGCAAATGGATAACTTCCGTTTTCAGTTTGGCAAACTGCAGAGTAATGATAAGCAGAGCAGTCTTGGCTGCCCCTACAAGCAGAAACCAGAAATGTCCAATCGAGAACAAAATATCAATCGAACTTCTTGCCGCATTTACGATTCAACACAAAACTAACCCCCAAATTTTCTCCATGGATTTACACTGATCTAAAAAAATGGCCCTTGGGGCCATCAAAAAGGAGGACATCTCATCTCTGCAGTTATCTTCTCCAACCTTCTCCCAGCCTCGTCATCTCCCTCCCTCCCTCCCCCGTTTGTGCCAGCCCTGAAAGTGGCGAGTAAAAATGCGAGTGCCCAATGCGAGTGGGCAAAAAACGATGTTCTTTCTCGCGCGAGATTCCTTTCCCAATCCATGTTTTCCCACGCACCGGACATACGATACGCAATTTGCGTGCTCGCCAAAAACAAGAAAGGATGTAGCAGTTTGTGGTCTGAAAAAGGAGAGTGAACAAGCCTGGTTCAAGCATAGACCTGTGGTAAGTTATCTGCCTTATGTAATAAAAAAATAAAAAATAAAAAACTGCAGGATTTTAGTTTCAGGAAAATTTAAAAATAAAGTGGTGGGTTGGGGAAATCCAAAACACTAAACAATACAAATAAAAACAAAACCGACGTTTCTGAGCGTAACTCTTTCGTCTGGGTACATACACTCACAAAAGAATGAAACTTAACGTACACAAATCTAGAATTTGACGTCATACAAACGCAATATTAAAAATGACGTTTAAAGAGAATTAGGGGAAGTCTTTAAACGTCATTTTTAATATTGCGTTTGTATGACGTCAAATTCTAGATTCGTGTACACTAAGTTTCATTCTTTTGTGAGTGTATGTACCCAGACGAAAGAGTTACGCTCAGAAACGTCGGTTTTGTTTTTATCTGTATTGTTGTTTAGTGTTTTGGATTTCCCCAACCCACCACTTTATTTTTATCTGCCTTATTTTCCATACTGTGGTTTCTGTAAAAAAAAATGTGCACAGTTAGTTTGGCTGGTAAAACTTTTGCTTTGGCTGGTAAAACTTTTGCTTTGGCTGGTAAAACAAATAGGTAAAGGTCAAGATGTGCCACCCCCCCTACATTTCTCGGTTAATTCCATTTTTGCCTTTCTTACCAAACATGAAGCTGTATTTTATGAACATTTTCAGCTAATTATCTTTGTTCCAATAATTAATTGCAGTCATAATAAAGGCCATTATCTAATAGGACCCCCCCCCCCTATTAGGGGGGGGTAGGGTTAGGGTTAGGGTTATTATTCCAAAAAGATAATAAGCTGAAAAGGTTAATAAAATACAGCTTTATGTTTGGCAAGAAAGGCAAAAACGGAAAAATGGAATTAACCGAGAAATGCAGGGGGTGGGGGTGGGGGGTGGGGGGACATCTTTACCTTTACCAAAAAATAACTTAGCAGCCAAAGGCTGGTGGACCACATTTTCCACTTTGAGGGCTAGGGGGTCACCTCGTTGTTGGTGCCGACGTCCAGGATGATGGGCAGGCACTTGGAGGGGTCGATGCCGCCCAGCGCCGTGTACAGGGACAGCTTGCCCACGGGGATCCCCATGCCGTACACCCCCAGGTCCCCCAGACCCAGGATCCTCTCCCCGTCCGTCACCACGATCGCCTGAGGCACCACTCCAAGGAGTTAGCAGATGCCTTAGGTGGATAGCAAAATGCCTCCATACTGGACGACCCCCGCCCCCTTCACGAGTCTCTCCCTGTCCAGGGGGGGGGGGGTCTTTTGTAAAAATAGTTCCACCTTCTGGAAGTTCTGTGCTTGTAACTTCCTCTAATCTGTCACTCTTTTTGACTCTGCCTTTTTTCTTCTTCTGTCATCTACTATCTTTCTGACTTATTGGCCCCATTCTCCTGTCTTTTTTTCCAAAAAAGTAATTCTTCTCCTTTGAGCTCATCCAAAATCGGAATGTGTCGGCTGTGCGCAGCGGGGAGACCAGTGAAAACTGAAAACCGGACACATATGTACCTTACCCATTAAGGCCATATGGCCTGGGAACGCAGAAGAAGAAGAAGAAATGAGTTAGCAGCGATTAAGGAATATGGACAAACATTTGGCCGACAAACATCTTGCCAACAAACATTTGGCCAAGTGGACATTTGGCTGACGGACAGTTCACTAAACAGACTTTTCACCAAACGGACATTTCACCGAACGAACTTTTCAGAGGGACACTTTGCTGAAAGGACATTTCACCTCAGTGACATCTAGTTGAACTGTATGAACAAATCGCCTTTCACTATCCACCATATGTGCAATCAGCTAAATTTTCGTTCGGTCAAATGTCCGTTCCCTAAAATGACCGTTCAGTCAACTGTCTTCTTCTTCTTCTTCGATCACTCAGATAGTTTCCCGTCAATTATGAGCGCAGATGCATCATGCTGCCGTTATGCGGCTAACTAAGAAATAGTTAGGCCCAGCAAGTCCAACTTCGGCTCAAGGAAATGTTTTTGACAGTGTTTTATAAAAAAAAAGGCAGGAGAATGGACCGATAAGGCGGAAAGATAGTCGATGACAGTAAGCAAAGGGAAAAGGCAGAGGCAAAAAGAGTGACAGATTAGAGGAAGTTACAAGCACATATCATACACAAGACCCCCCAGGTATCCCCACGGGGGGTGTCTGTCAGCCACATGTCCAGGAGCTGATTCAGAAACGCTATGTACGCTCCCAGGCCACTGTACACGGACAACTAGGGACACCCCAATAAGAATCAAATTGTTGATTGTGGGCACTTAACCGGAAGAAGAAGACCCATGCCGTACCAGACCTGTTTACCCCTATTTTGCTATTTTGCAAATTTGTCATTTTTCGAAACAAAAAATAGTAACTTTGAAAAAAACAACTGTAATCCAACGCGCGGCCGATTCTTTTTCTTCACAAAACCCGATCAACAAGAAAACTATTTGTAATTACACAATTTTATATGCAAGCAATAGTGCACTATATTTTAATTTTTTTTTTAAACCATCTATTTGCCTTTTCTTTGGTGTCTCTCCATCAGATTTTGGATCATTTGACCTAGAACTCTCACCGCGCGGTCGCTTTGACGCCATCTTGAAACAGAATTAAAAGAAATTGACGCGCGTTGTATGCTGGGAACCGGAATTACTTTTCACCGCATTGTTTAAAAAGCATCGCTTGTCGATGCAACTGTAGTGGTGAGGGTTTTTTTTCAATAAAAAATCGCATTTTTTTAATCGCCGTAATTATCGTAATTTGACTTGTTTCGTAAAAATTACGGCAAAATCGTAAAGGTAAACAGGTCTTCCGTACACACCTTGGTTTCCCGGGCATAGAATCATCTCTCCCTCTGTCACCACGATTGTCTGAGGCGGGAGACATGCACAGTATAAGCAGTTGAACGAGTAAGTACCGTAAAATGCGGACTATAAGCCGCCACTTTTTTCCTACAACTTTGACCCATGCAGCTTACAGAATGATGCGGCGTATTTGTGGGGTGTTTTTTCATTCTACATTTATCAATATGATTAAATCTGTTTGACCAGATTCTTCAGCCTATTCTGAGCTTCTTTAGACTCAAAACTGGTTTTGGTAATCGATAGATTCAAATCTCATGCTTAAAGTGTCTGAGAACATTAAATACTCATGTTCTGATGAGGAAAACGTCTATATTTGTGTTGCTTTGAGCACATACAATTTTTTCTGCGGCTTATAAACTGGTGCGGCTTATATGTGAATAAATACCTAATATTTTGTCAATTTAAGGGACGCGGCTTATATACAGGTGCGTCTTATAGTCCAGTTTTTACGGTAGGGTTTGTTGTCTTACAACAATTCTAAAGATGGCGATCTCAGCTGAGGAAACTCTAAAACACACCCTTTCTAAAACACTATCTTTCTGTTAATTAAGCTGTGTGTGGGGGTGTGTGTGATGGGGGGGAGGCGTGGTTGAGGGGGGAGATTTTGAATGTGTGGGGAAGGGGACAGGGTGTGTGTGTGTGTGTGTGTGTGTGTGTGTGTGTGTGTGTGTGTGTGTGAGAGAGAGTGCTATATTATGCACATCTTATTATTTCTATGTTCATATGTGTGTTTTATGCCAGACAAAGAATGTCTTTATGTTTTAAAGACAATAAATTATTGATTGATTGATTGACTGATTGATGACCCATACACATACACACCAACCTGCATTAGCCCTTGAAGAAGTGGATGAGATTAACACACTCGGGACGAATGAGCCAGATCCGGCTCATGGCTCGCACAACCGTTTAGGACGAATGGCCCGGATCCGGCTCTTGAGTTTTCGATTTCTGGCGTGTAACCAGCTTTCAAGTGCGACGTCATAACCTATTTTCAGTTTGCTTTGACCTTGCCTCTATTGAAATCAACCAATCATTGCAGACTTTACATTCAGGTTTGGTTGTAGAGGGGGGTCAAAGATCGGAATGTGAAATTTTCCTTCTTTCTATGTGTTAGCTGTTTTCGTCAATAGGAGACAAATGACGAAGGTATGGAATCTGATATTTTACGATCGCTTAGTGCATGGTGTTAGTAATCTTATCTGAAAATATTAGTCCATAACTTTTTTGTGGTGATGGGTTTTCGAACCTAGTCAAATGGCCTGTCCGAAACGGTTGTAAGGGGAAGCAACTGGCCACTGCCGAGTGAGTTAATACAGAAAATGAAGAAACCAGAAAGAAAAAAGTGATTCACCTTCACGTTTCTTTCGGGCCAGTTGTAAATCATTTCGTAAATATGGCCGGCATCCTTTATCGATATGAACAACCCTCTGGAAAAGACAAAATGAAGTACAAAATCAACGTTAACACACATGGAATAAGAAAACACTGACACAGTACAAACCACTGTGCAGAAGGAAACTTGGGTTTAATTTGATTTCACAGCCCGCTAGAAGCTTCTTCTTCTGCGTTCCCAGGCCAAAAGGCCACAATGGGTAGGGTAAAGTATGTATGTATTCATCCGTTTTCAGTTGCCACTGGTCTCCCCGCTGCGCACAGCTGACACATTCCGATTTCGGAGGAGCTCAAAGGAGAAAAGTTAATTGGAAGATTTTTATTTTTGATGGAAAAAAAGACAGGAAAATGGGCCAATAAGTCAGAAAGATAGTAGATGTTTTACGCAAAGTCCTCCGAAGTCGGAGTGTGGCTGCCCACGTGGTGGGGTAATCGAAAACGGTCGCACACGTAATGTTCTCATCCTCAGCTGTTGCACTTGTACCATTATGTTCAAGTGCTTCGGCTCTTGGCATGATCCCTGGAGTCTTTTAGCCAGGGTATGACGACCAACCAACAGTAAGCAACGGAAAAAAGGCAGAGTCAAAGAGAGTGGCAGATTAGAAAAAGTTACAAGCACAGAACTTCCAGAAGGTGGGGGAACTATTTTTACAAAAGAAAGCAAACATGAGGTGGGAGATTAAAAAAAAAAAAAGGGGGACAGGGGGTGAGAAGCATCCCATTGAATGCATTGTAAGATTGAAAGGGAACAATTTTTTTAAAGTAACTTAAATGACAATTTTTTTAAAATTAGTACAATAAACTTGGTTCACCCGATTTTTTAATAACAGACTTCTTTGGGAGTAGCATCCCATTGCTTGTACTGAACGATTGAAAAATATGACTTAAAAAAAAAGAAGTAATTTACACAACAACAAAATCATTGTATCAGTGTAAAATCACCTGATCAACCTGAATGAATTAAAAAAAAAAACGATTTGTGAAGAAACCATTTAACTCTCTTGTGCGGTGAACGGTCGTGAACGTTGTAAAATCGGATCGGAAACGTCTAGAATGTTCGAACGTACGGATTCCACGTGGCCGGTTTGGGCGCTTCCATTTTGTTTCTATCACATGGCAGTCACGTGAGCGCTTCAGCCTTGCTTTCGCTACAGATTACACTTCCGTCCTGTTGCTTGCAATGGCTTCTAGGCCGATTGGTTTGAAAGATATGAATTTTTGAAAATTAGTGACCGACTTCGGCATTTTCGCGATTTTTCCAATATGGATGACGAACAGTTATGGCGTCCATTGACTGAGGAAAGTGATGAATAGTCTATTTTTGTGAAAGATGGGACTTATGAGATCGCGAAGTGATGAGTAAGGAGTGTATTCTGACCTATTTCGGCAGCGAGCTTGTGTTTGTTCGATCGATGCGAATTTTTGAAGTCGTGTTACTGACATCGGCATTTTCCTGACTTTTACATCATGGATGATGAGTCGTTATTGCATCCACTGAGTGATGACAGCGATGAAAATTCCTTTTTTTGTGAAAGATAGGAATTATAAGATCGTGAAGTGAAAGGGTAAGTGAATGGTTTTGATCTACATTTCCATTTCAGTCGTCTTAGGCTTCAACAGTCTGCAAAAGTAGGCAGTGAATGACTAGTGAATGCAGTTTGCGAATACACTTTGGCATTTTGATTTTTTTTGTGGAGCCATGCATCCCCATAACATCTTGAAATTCCTTTTGCAACTCAGACAGACATCTCGGGCATTCAAAACAAAAAAAAAACACAAAATCTGGTAGGGTATATTTTATTTTATTATTTTTCTGACGCTACCCCGCCTTTTGTAAGGAGTGACGTCCCTTGGGTTAGGATTTCAGATGTGATTGAGAGCACAGAGCGTCAGGCACAAGAGGGTTAAAGTGTAAAATCAGAATACGACTGCAATCGCAGGACTGCCTACCCCCTCTTGCAGTTTCCAGGGTGCCCTTTTTCCAGGATGACCTTTTTAGCTGTTTCAAGGGACAGAGACTTATCCCTGTGAAATTCGGGCTGCTCTCCCTAGGAGAGCGCATCACCGCAAGTGCAGCGCCTACCTAATTTTTTTTTTTTTTTTGGGGGGGGGGGGGGGAGGCACAGGAGGAGGAGGTGTGGGCACACTTGGGAAACCTAGCTATCAATTTGGCCATACCAGGCAGCGGGATTTCTCCCTGCTCTTACCGACTTTCAACTGCCGTGGGATTTTTACGTGCGTAAAGCGCACGGGTCAGACTAGCTTTAAGTCCCCATCCGAAGGACTGGACGGTCAGTTCGATTTTCCTGTCAAACTAGAAAGAAAGGGCGAGGCCGGGATTCGAACCCGGGTCACTCACGTTGCAGTCACGCATTACATTTGGCAGGCGAACGTCTTAACCACTCTGCCACTCTGTAAGGAGGGGGGCAGTAGGCAGGCCTGGAATCGTCAAAAAATATTTAAAAAATCTTGTCATTCCAAAACAAAATCAGAGAAATTACCAATCCTAATGGAATTTCTAGATCCACAATTGTGATGCCGGTGATTTCAGTTTACCTGGGTCTGCGAAAGGTGACGCCGTACTGCTGACAGGCCAGGCCCACCGTAGGGGTGTAGACGATGGGCATCATCTCCTCCACGTGCTTCGTCAGTACGCGGTAAAACAGACGCTCGTTACGGTCCTGCAAACGCGTAAAAATTTTAAAAAACTTTTTTTCTTTAATTAACCCTTTCATTGCCACTGTCGCCTCTTGGCACCACAATGATTTAAGACCCATGTCACTGGGTTTAGCACACGTTAAACCCAGTGGCAACGAAAAAGTTGTCAGTTGGTCAAAATTTACACCCCCTCCTCCCTTCCTTCCTCATCAGTCACACAAAAATCGCATGCCAATAAATAAAAAATGGGTGGCGCGCCTCTGGCTGCGACGCGCTCTCCAGGTGGGAGCAACCCGAATTCCACAGAGACGCCTCTGTGACTATAATGTACCTAACCTAACCTTAAGAGCATCAAATGAGGATCTGGTATCCAGTGACCTAATGTTCTTTTGGGAGGTAAGGATATGCCCTATATTTTATGCATGTCACAGAGGAATCCCCAATATTGCAGACGAAATCTGTTCTCTACCCGGGTAAGTTTAATGGTAAATTTTGGCTGAGGAATGGCTAGCGTTGAAAGGGTTAATCACACAAACTTCTTCTTCTTCTGCGTTCCCAGGCCATATGGCCATAATGGGAAAAGTACGTATGTGTCCGGTTTTTCAGTTTTCACTGGTCTCCCCGCTGCGTACAGCCGACACATTCCGATTTCGGAGGAGCTCAAAGGAGAAAAATTATTTGGAAGAATTTTTTTGGAAAAAAAGGTAGGACAATGGGCCAATAAATCAGAACGATAGTAGATGATAGAAAGCAAAGGGAAAAGGCAGAGTCAAAGAGAGTGGCAGATCAGAGGAAGTTACAAGCACAGAACTTCTAGAAAGTAGGGGAACTATTTTTACGAAAGAACCCCCCGGTATCCCCACAGGGAAAATCACACAAACAATATGGCTTTATGCTACTTTCTTGGCAACGCACAAGGGCGATCATTTTATGGCTGAATCAACCGCGTCACCTAGTGACGAGTCAGGGGCAGAGAATTATCAGTGGCTATATACAACAGTGGAACCTCCCTAACATGACCTTGAAAAATCAGCCAAAATGAAGAAAAACATTGGCAGCATGTGGACTTCCATGTATCAAAGATGGTGGAAATTGAAAAAGTGAAGAGTTATCTGGGGTGATCACATGTTGTTGGCAGGGGAAGGTAACCCGGGTTAGACCGTGGGGTTACTCCCCTTGGGTGGTTTGTTTTTTGGCTGCTATGGCATGTGTGATTTCCAGATCGATTGGTGTTTATGCTATTGTTTTGAGTGTTGGTAATGTATGGTTAGTATAGATTTAGATTGTTAAAAAATCCGGATGGGTATTAATAGGCAGGTAGTAGTTTGGATAAGAAGGGAGAAAAAAATCAGTGAAAAATTTTGGGCTCACAAAGACTCACATCATAGAGAGTCAAAAAGACTTTATTACCTCTTCAGGAGAAATTACAGTGTGGTCTCACACAAGCACAACACAAACAAGAAAACACATTTGCCTTCTATTTACAAGCTCTTAACCCTTTCACCGCCAGCCATCTTTGAGCCAAAAATTGTCCAATAAACTTACTTGGCTACAGAAAAGATTTCATCTGCAATATTGTGGGATTTCTCTGTGACACGTTTAGAATAGGGTCAATCCTTACTGCCACAAATTTAGGAACACAATATCATAGAATAATAGAATCTGATTTCAAGGGTTTTAATGACATATGTGATAAATCATTATGGTGCAAAAGCAGCACTGGCGGCGAAAGGGTTAACTCATTCGCATCGCAACGATTTTGAATTATTAAAAAAACCTCACAAATCGCTCCAGCCACACACACAAACAAAACATACATAAACAAAAGAAGAAATGAAAGAAGATTACCGGTTTTTACTTCAGGTTTAGACACAGGGAAGTGGTAGATCAGACTTTTTTATATAAAGAACTTTATATAGAAAAACTCTCTACACCGATTGGTTCCCCCCACAACAAACCACTACAAAAGCAAAGTCAGAGGCAAAATTGTGCCACAAATATCTGTATTGTTACAAATTCGGGACTTTCCTGGTGTTGCACTGCCTCCGGGCATTGCCTCCAGGATCGTTCCCACCATCTTTATATCTACTAATGTCCCATATGTGTCCGTTTCAGATCGGAGGACGTTAAACAGATTTTTCTTCAAAATTGTGGTCTAAGGGAGCGAAGCGAGGTTAGAAGTGACCAAAGTATGGTGTGCACACAGATTTACTTCCCTTGAAGCAAATGCATAAAAATTGACAGCTATCTATTAATTCCGGACATGTATGGCCGGAACGACTTGAATGAGTTGATGGTCCATACAACACGGTAGCATTTATCTGGGGGCCGATTCACAAGGGCTAACGTTACGTAGCGTGAGCGTAAATCGGCGAAAACGGTCTAAAAAACACCCTTCGTTTGCCGATAGTTCGCATGGCGTTTTGTTCTCGCCAAACACCGAGCAAGCGGCAAACTATCCGGAACTACTAGGGGGTGAATACGTTTCTTGTTGTTGATTGATCCATTAAAGTTTGTTTAAAATTTTAAAAAATTTGGACCAATCAGACAAGAGCTTGTAATATTCTTCCGCAAACGTTTTCTAAAGTGTTTGTTAGGCCCCGTTTGGCGTAAGCGTTATTCGCGCGGCTGCCGTTATCCAGAGAAACTCGACCCTGATCTGACCTGCAGGGACATCAGGTAGATGTAGCGGTCGAGGTCGGTGGAGCGTTTCTGGAAGTTGGTCATGACGCGGATCATCTGCTCGTCCACCGAACGGATCACGGGGGGGATCAGCCCGTGGATGCCCATCAGTTGTCTTTCCCTTAGCGTGAAACCCGTGCCCTGGAGAAAAAAAAAAAGAGTTCAATTCAAATACTAATGATAAAAAGGCATTATGGCGTAAAATTTTCTTTTGAATTGAAATTTGTTGCTGAACATCAACATTGTGTTCTTGTTGTTTTTCACAATAGAACTGAGAAAGACATGTATTATAAATCATGAAAATGCTAGTCAGGTATGATATCTTGCAGATTATATTTAAGACGTATCATATTATAAGCCGCACTTCGTAAATTTCACACAAAATTCTTAGTTTGTTAACCTCTTCAGTGCCGCCGTACCGAATACATATATACGTCGTCTATAAAGTATAATGCCTCAGTATTTGCCACCGACAAATATACATACGACGGCCCTTAAAAATTGTGCGGCAAACTGGCGGCGCATGCGCAGCTGATAGGCGACACAGAAGGGGTTAATGTTATAAGTTTCTTACTATATATTCAGTTATAAGAAGCCACAGGATTCTCAGCAAGGGAAAAGTAACACCATCAAATCCATTTAAAAAATAACCAAATCACGCTTCATTAAGGCGCACATTGCACTCTTGCAAAGCGCAGCCTAAGCTACACATCGCACTCTTGCAAAACACTGCCTAAGCTACACATCGCACACTCTTGCAAAACACAGCCTAAGCTACACATCGCACACTCTTGCAAACCACAGCCTAAGCTACACATCGCACACTCTTGCAAACCACAGCCTAAGCTACACATCACACACTCTTGCAAACCACAGCCTAAGCTACACATCGCAAACCCTTGCAAACCACAGCCAAAGCTACACATCGCACTCTTGCAAAACACAGCCTAAGCTACACATCGCACACTCTTGCAAAACACAGCCTAAGCTACACACACGAGTGCCCGTCTGTCGTCTCCGGCTACGACAGCCAGATAGCTGAGAGGGCAGCTGCTATTCCGGCAGGCTGGGCTACAATTGGTGTAAAGCGGAGAAGCCTTGCCCAGGGCACATCCCCCCACCCTCTTGGCCAAAGCGATTTGAGGACAGATGGTGCTGGTACACGCACGCAGTAGATCAAATTACCGAGAGAGAGAAAGAGAACAAAAAACATGTCCCTTCTTCCGACTCTTACCTTGTTCAGCTTGGGGTTTCTGAGGATGTCGATGCCCCGCACCCTGGAGTGGTTGATGAGGTTCTTCTTGGTGGGCCGGGAGTCGCTGGCCTTGCACCCATGGCTGGAGGAGGTGTGCAGCTGCAGACTTCCTGCGCCCAGCACCCGGCTGCACCCAACGCAAGAGACAGTGAGCCTTGAGAAGCCGTCCCTTGATCAGTCATGCTTTGAATGTCGGTGTAATAATCGAAATAGTGAGGCTAGGGGTCCCATGGTTCCTCAGAATCGAGAGGACGTTAAACATTAACATTCATCCGAGGCTAGGGAAGGAGATAGCGACATGAATAAAGGGGAGGGGACTCTCCATTAATAGTTCTATATATATATCAACTTTTTATTTCTTCTGTATCAAGTATTTTCTTAGCACACGTTAAACCCAGTGGCAACGAAAAGGTTGTCATTTGATCCAAATTGACCCCATCCCTTTTTCCTTCCTCATCAGTCACATAAAAATCGCAGGCAAAAGAAAAAGAAAAAGGGTGGCGCGCCTCTGGCTGCGACGCACTCTCCAGGTTGGGGCAAAAAACACAAATTATGCATGTACACATTACAAACGCACAAACTTGGTCACACACACACACACAGTGACGTACATGCACACACACCAGCTATCGCCCTATATAAAAACATTAATCGATCTCTTGCTCAAACACTCGCTTGCTTGAGGTACCACAAAGGGCAAAGTAAACTTAAATGCATCCAGGACTGCATTAGTATACTATAAACGAAGCAGCAAATACAAACGCTAGATATCTCCTAACGTGTGCGATCAAACCCTTGTTTTTCTCTGTTATAAACAGCAGCAGCACTGTTCTTCTTCTTCTTCTGCGCTCCCAGGCCATATGGCCATAATGGGTAAGTATGTATGTGTCCGGTTTTCAGTTTTCACTGGTCTCCCAGCTGCGTACAGCCGACACATTCCGATTTCGGAGGAGCTCAAAGAAGTAACATTATTTGGAAGATTTTTTTTTTAAAGGCAGGAGAATGAGCTGATAAGTCAGAAAGATAGTAGATGACAGAAAGCAAAAGGAAAAGGCAGAGTCAAGGAGAGTGGCAGATTAGAGGAAGTTACAAGCACAGAACTTCCAGCGGCGGGGTAACTATTTTTATGAAAGCCCCCCCCCCCCCCCCCCCAGTATCCCCACGGGGAGAGCACTGTTCTTAAAATAGTTTGTACCCGATTAAGTGGTTTGGGTGCTGTGGCTTTAAGCGAGCACCGGAGCAATGCCTCACCTTGACACAGGCTGATATGGCTCGGGGCCCAATGCATGACTATCAGCAGCCCATTATCTAGGTGGGTTCCCTTATCTCAAGGGTGTGCAATTTCCGATCACAAATATCTGATCTCTGAATCAATTTGATCTGTGACAGTCCATGATAAAGGTATGTCCTTGACAAAGATAATGAAAGAATTTACTTTGCAATGTCTGCAATCAGCAAGTACCTATTGCGTGTGCCTTACATGTATCATATTGGTCACTGCAAAGAACACCTTTTGCAAGAGTGAAATACCCTTGGTGGGTGGGGGAAGATGGTTGAGTACTGACCAAACAAGGGAATAACTCTCGCCAATAACCCTATTTAACCCTTTCAACGCCAAAGTCGCATTTTAGCACCACAGTGATTTAACACCTATTGCACTACAAAGCATCAATTCGGGGTCTATTATCCAAAGACCCTGTTGTCTTAGTTTTGGGAAGTAAGGGTAGACCTTATTTTATATATGTCACAGAAGAATCCCCAATACTGTAGATGGATTTTGTTATCTACCCAGGTAATTTCAATGGGCACGTTTGGCTGAAATATGGCTGGCAGTGAAAGGGTTAGGGCCACTTAATGGCTGCCATTTGCAAGAGTGAATGTAATTACATATTCTGATCGCTTCTCGGCCTTTTGGCTAAGACAGTGATTCAGGAATATAAATTTTTGTTTATACCCTGGTTGGTTTGTTCAGCCCGTCGTACATGGCGAAAGCCGATACGCGACGTTAAACTGAACTTCCATCCAAGAGTGAATGCCCTTTAGGATACTGATCAACAAGGGCTTAACTCTTGTCGTCAAGGGCGTTATTAACCCTAGTTGCAGTGGCCAATAGGGAGGTGTGTATGTGTGGTGTCTATGCTTTGCAATGAAGAGCAAATTACTACACAGCGAGTCAATAGCCGAGTTCACTTAACTTCACTGAAAATGATATCTTCGTTTCTTCTTTCTTCTTGCATCATCTGCCCAACTCATTGTGAAGGTTATGATGACAAATGAAATAGAGTTATACGAGAATGGAGTCTAGCTTGGGGTGAAATGTGTCAGGGTGAGGTAGGAAGCGGGGAGGAGGGAGAGAGGAAGAGGTATATCACTATGGGGGGGAGGGGGGGAGAAGAGGCAGCATGAGGGAGGGGTAGGGGGGTAGGGATCAGAGGGTTGGGGGAAGGGTGGAGGGAGGGGAGATGAGGGTGGAGAGAGGGATAAGCATTACATTTAATTTTAGTTTTTGAAGGCATCCACTACCATGGCTGTTATGTGTGTGTGTGTGTGTGTGTGTGTGTGTGTGTGTGTGTGCGTGTGCGTGTGCGTGCGTGTGTGAGTGCGTATCAGTGTGTGTGTACCACTATGTGTTTCATTGTGTGTGTGTGATTAGTGTGCATGTGTGAGTGGGGGGGAGGGTGTCATTGGAGGGGAGGGGGTCACTGGGGGGGGGGGGGGGGGGTCTGTAAATGTATTATAGGTAAGAATCAAAACTAAAGTGTTGAATTGATGTGTACAAATACAGTATGTTGTTTTTTACTGCTAGCAGTTACAAGTTACAGTTACAGTACACTAGCACTATCATGGGTGCAACTCCCCAAAATGAAAACAAATTAAAGGCAAGGTACAGGGGCAGAGCCCCGTCGGGTTATTCAGGGGGGAGAGATAACGATATAGACAGACAATTATATATGAATTAAAATGATTTTTTTGATAGCCAGACAGTTTGAGGCCAGATGATAAGCCTTGTAAAATTATTACATTGCCTTTGTAAACTTCCAAGATAGAACCACCAAGTTCAACACGCCCCAAATTGCTTGCGGTCAATTTAGTAACTTCCAAGATAAAACAACCAAGTTCCAAACGCCCCAAATCGCTTGTGGTCATTTAAAAAAAAAAATGAAGTTCAGTTTCTGATAAAATTAAAAATACTGAAATCAGTGCAAAAATGAAAGTGTAGCACTATCAATCTAGCAATTATCTAAAGACGATTTATTTTGAACTGGCCCAGATGTCTACCAAAGGGTGTCAACATATCCACCGGTTTGTTTTCATTATTTATATTGATCAGCAAATATCTTCAACCTGATGAAATTGGCTGATTGACTTGAAGAAGAAGACCAGTCTATGGGCCCTCAAGAGAAGAGGGGTGTGTCCTTCACCCTAAAGGCCAGGCTTGATTGGTCGGACAGTAGCCTAGTCAAAGACTGTACAGGGGAAGATAAACATCCGGTCTCTTTTCCCTATATGAGTAGTGAGGACAGAAACACTGGTTATGTCCCTTTGAAACGTGACACATTTTACACATCGATAGGCCAGTTGAATTCTCTGTTCAAGTTCCAGTCCGAGTTTTTGGATAGCCTCCACTGTGAATAGTGTACACATCCCCACAAACGATAACTCTATCAGCCCGGTTCGCCGAGCTTTTAAGTAATCCATCTTACTCTTTTAGAATATCTTTGGCCTAGTGCACTACGTTGATTTAGTAAATCAATGTCATTGACACCAACTGTGAAAATAAAAACGGCCCCTTTAGTGGCTTTCGTTTCACAGTAGGCCTGACTTGGTGACGACCCTAAATTTAAAAAGAGAACAAGAAATCACAGCATCAAATTTCAATGTTTAATCTTTTCTCTCTTGTGCTTATTCTTAGTTGGAAAAGAATGCAGACTCGGCATAAATTTGTGAATAATTAGAAATCTTCACTCTCTCACTGAAGGACGTTTAAAACGTTGACTGAAAGTCTCAGTCAACGTTTTAAACGTCCTTCACCGTTACCTTGCGTGGCTCAATGCGCTAGGGGAGATCTTTTTGTGTGAATGTCAAACGAGGAAATGAAGACCGTGTGATATCAAATGAAGCAATCGTGGATAAATTTACCCACCTCGAAGGTGAAATCTTGCCGGTTAATAGCTGGAGAGCTTGCCGTGTTATTTGCGCGTTCATGGTCGACCAGTAGATGGTTCCTTTTACGTGCGTCAAGCCTCTGTTTCTAGGAGCCTTCTGCCAGTTCGGTCTGCCTGCAATGTTTTCAACCCACTCAAACAATAAAGACAACTCTTTTAACCAGGGAACGTCCACATTCATGGTTGCGTCCCTTGTTTATTATGAGTGAGTGTGTGTGCAGAGATCTTCTTCTTCTTCTTCGCCTCAGGCAGCCAACTACATCAGGCTGAAGATTCTGCTGCACTTTGGGGGGTAGTAAGAAGACAAGAAATTAGAAAGCTGAGGATATAGAAGTAGCTTAATGGAAACGAAAGTAAACATAGTATAAAACCTAATGTGGATCTGTCTATATTATTTTTTTTTTAAAAAGTGGACCATAGCCTTTATTTCGTAGTATCTTGGCAAGACCAATCCGGCTACCGTAGCGGTCCCCGGGGGCGAACCCCGACCGGCACAGCTCCTGCCCTTCATTTACCACTACTTTGATCTATGGCCCCTAGTTTCCAAGTTTTAGTTTCAGTGGAGGTGAATGAAAATCCGTTTAACGTCCTCCGGTCTGAAACAGACACACATATATTAGCCTAGTAGGCCCTAGATATAAAGATGGTGGGAACGATCCTGGAGGCAATGCCCGGAGGCAGTGCAACTCCAGGAAAGTCCTGAATTTTTAACAATACAGATGTATAAACTTAGTGGAGGTGATGATGATGATGAAAATGATGTAGTTTTACGTCCTCTCGGTCATAGACACATATCCGGGACACTTGTAAATACAAAGATGGTGGGAACAATACTGGCTGCAATGCCCGGAGGCAGTGCAACACCAGTAAAGTCCCGAGTTTTTATACAACTTTGTTGTATCATTTACACGTTGGACTGTAGAGGGGAAGTATTGTTTTTATTTTGATCTTGATGTGTGTGTTTTTATTTTTTGCTCCTTCTGTTGCCTACTTTTTGCTCCTTTTGCTATATTTGATGTTTGCTGTTTAATTGCTTGTCTGTGTTGATAAAGGCGCATTCGCCGAAATATCCAGTAGTTTTGTTTTGTCTCTTGTGAATAAAATAACGTCACTTTGCACTTGTCGTGTAGTTGTTTGTTTGCTGTATGTTCCAGTGACGTTGCAGTCTGTTTCATTTTTTTGTTGCTCGTCTCATGGGCAAAATGAGACTGAAATTTGCTTCATTTCATGAGATAATTGGGGTGGGCTTCTTACCCGCCCAAGCGCTTTTTACCCCGTCTTCCCCTAGCTGCTAGTTACCCGGCCTGACTGGGATGGTTACTGATTGGTGTGTGTGTGTGTGCGTGTGCGTGCGTGTGTGCGTGCGTGCGTGTGCGTCAGTGCGGCACGCGCGCGTGTGTCGCTTCAGTTTCGAAGTTCTCAAAAACTACTGGGCGGATTTTGATCAAATTTGGCGCACACCTTACGGAGTAAGCTTCCTTTCGATGTTCATGACCTTGTTGATCGTTATTGATTTCGTTGTTGTTTTTTGTTTTCTCTGAATCCAGATGAGTCCGATTTTCCAAAAAAACAACTACCTGATGGACTAGAATCAAATTAAGTTGGTAGGCCTAGTAGAGTGGCACATCTTGACCTTTACCGAAACTCCATTAATAATTGCGTTTTCTTCTTCTTCTGCGTTCCAAGGCCATAAGGCCACAATGGATACGTATGTGTCCGTTTTCCAGTTTTCACTGGTGTCCTCGCAGCATTCAGCTGATACATTCCGATTTCCTAGGAGCTCAAAAAAGGACTCTGCCCTTTTCCTTGCTTTGTGTTATCTACTATCTTTCTGACTTTTGGCCCATTCTCCTGCCTTTTTTCCCCGACAAAAAAATCTTAGTTCAGTTTATCCTTTTGAGCTTCTCCGATATCAGAATGTGTCACTGAGCTGAATGCTGTGAGGACACCAGTGAAAACTGGAAAACTAGAAAACGTTCGATGATAGTAAACAATTCAGGTAGGGGGGGGAGGGGGGGAGATAGGTCTCCGCTTTGTTCCCCCTCTCCTGATTGATCTGCTTTCCCCCTGTATAAACTCCCATCTTTTTAACAAGTCCCCCGGCGACTCGGCCTCATATGTTTGTGCCTTTTTGAGACAAAGGGGACAAACTTGACTTAAATTTTAACTAGTCCGACAGGGACCCATTTAAAATTTTAAAACCCCTAGCTTAATGCAGTGTCGGTTTTATTGGAGACCGACGCGACAGCTTCGGTGACATGTTTTATAGTGTGGCCGTGGTGCGGCGGGACTTAGGTGCCGGCTGTTCCACGGTAAACGAATGTAGTATGTAATTTTTTTTTATAATTTCCTTGGAAATAAAAGTATATGTATATAGACTATTCCCCACTTCAGGGGACAGACCTTTAGCGATTTTTAACAGTTTTTGATCTTTTAAATGTGGTCCTGGAAATTTTAACTAATGAAGATGCTCAGTTCAAAAGAAAATTTTATTACAACTTTTATTAATAGGGGAAGACAGGGTAAAAAGCGCATGGGCGGGTAAGAAGCCCACCCCAATTATTTCATGAAATGAAGCAAATTTCAATCTCATTTTGCCCATGAGACGAGTGTTAATGTTCAGCATTCGTCTCATGGGCAAATTTGATTGAAATTTGCTTTATTTCATGAGATAATTGGGGTGGGCTTCTTACCCGCCCATGCGCTTTTTACCCCGTCTTCCCCTACCATAAATTTCATATTATCCAGCTAGCCAGCTAAAATTTGGGTCAAACAGTCGAGCCATGGCGATAAAAATACTTTATAACTTTATAAATTTATTAACAACAAACAACTTTATTAAAAAAAAAAAAAAAAAAAAATCCAGAACTTTATAGGGGAAGACGGGGTAAAAAGCGCATGGGCGGGTAAGAAGAAAGCGCATGGGCGGGTAAGAAGCCCACCCCAATTATCTCATGAAATGAAGCAAATTTCAGTCTCATTTTGCCCATGAGACGAGCGTTAATGTGTAGCATTCGTCTCATGGGCAAATTTGACTGAAATTTTCTTTATTTCATGAGATAATTGGGGTGGGCTTCTTACCCGCCCATGCGCTTTTTACCCCGTCTTCCCTATAAAGAAATGTCCCACATGGCTTCGGCCGGGAGAACGTAAAGCAAACTTTTCGTTCGTTAAACAATTCCAGTGAGCAGCAACTCTGTGTCAATAAGAAAACTTTCGTTTATTGTGTTTCCGAGTAAAGGCCCCCTATAAAATAATTAAATCTTTACTGTGAACTATCATTGTATATAGGCCTAACTTATATTAATTAAAAGAATCACTTTCAAACAGAAAGCTGACAGAAAAGTTTTGATTGTGTTTGTTTGGTTTTTGAACAACGCATACAAGGATTCATGTTTCTTAAAACTTTCCCCCCCAAAAAAAAACCAAACCCCAACCCAACAACAACCAACAACCAAAAACAAATTAAAAAAATTGGGCTTTGCACAGATAAAAGGCCCCAATGTACGTCAGAAACACCTACTCAAGGATCTGTGACGTCATTTGTTAGCATATGGGAAGAAAGGTTACCAAAGAAAACGGCCTCTGACGAAAACGGCACCTACGAAAACGGCCCTTGTCCTACGAAAACGGCCCTACTCCAAAAACGAAAACGGCCCTACTGTCAATAACGAAAACGGCCCTACTTAAAATACGAAAACGGCCCTACTCAAAATACGAAAACGGCCCCGTTGTCTTACCAAAACGGCCTTACTCAAAGCCAAACCAGCTGTTCTTTCAACCATTTCTGATGCAAGTCCACTACCTGACATGTTTGCTGATTTCTTTAGGAATAAAATTATAGCTATCCGTAATAGTTTTCAGTCTGTCCAGCAGTTGGACAATCCTGCCACCATTTTCGAAGGTATCCCTTTCCTAACATTCACCCCTGTTTCCAAGGACTTTGTTAAACGACTTATATTACGGACCACGCCCAAAACCTGTGACTCTATTCCCACCAAGTTTCTGTTTCAACACATCGATCTTGGTCTGCCAACTATAGCCAATATAATGAATGAGTCACTCTCTTCTGGTATCTTTCCCTCGGAATTCAAGACTGCTATCGTAAAACCTCTGCTAAAAAACACACACCTTGACCCCAACGAACTGAAAAACTATCGACCCATCTCAAATCTCCCTTATCTTTCTAAACTTCTTGAAAGGCTTGTGCTTCATCAACTTTTCTCCCATCTGACCACCCACAATCTTCTCAGTCCTCATCAGTCAGCCTATAGGCCAGGGCACAGCACAGAGACAGTCTTGTTGCGAATTCTGAACGATTTACTTCTCTGTCTAGACGAAGACAATGTTTCGGTTCTCCTACTCCTTGATCTTTCGGCTGCCTTCGATACAATCGATCATGACAGGCTTATTTCTCGTCTCGAACAAAATGTTGGAATCACTGGAAATGTCCTCAAATGGTTTCGTTCCTATCTTCATGAAAGGAAACAAATAGTTGTAGTAAATGAAAACAAAACTTCTGAGTCAGTTCTTGATTTTGGCGTCCCACAAGGCTCCGTGTTAGGACCAATTTTGTTCATTCTTTATACCACCCAATTGACCCCCCTCATAGCGAAACACTCTGTCCGTCATGAAATGTATGCCGATGATACTCAACTCAATCATCATGCTTCACCACTAGCTCACGACCAGCTTATTCACACTCTTCAAGACTGTGTCACGGAAGTGAAAACATGGATGTCAAACAATAAGCTTAAACTAAACGATGACAAGACTGAAGCACTTAGAGTGCTTCCCCCATCTGTTGACTCTAGCTCTCTGCCCTCCACCATTGCCCTTGGAGATTCCAACATCCATTTTTCTGAACATATTCGCAACCTTGGCGCTTTCTTGGATGAAGACCTTTCCATGCAGCATCATATCACTAAGATCTGCCAGGCTGCATACATCGAACTCAGGCGAATCAGCTCTATACGCCCCTTTCTCACGACCGAGGCAACCAAAACGCTAGTCAGTTCATACATTTTGTCTATATTAGATTACTGCAACTCCCTTCTACTTGGTTGCCCACAGGCGCTTCTCAAACCCTTACAACAACTTCAAAACTCTGCTGCTAGAATGGTCTTCAAAGCCGGGCCAAGCGTCTTCAACACACATCACCTCTACTTAAAGAGTTACATTGGCTACCCGTTCAACAAAGAATAAACTACAAAGCTGCCTGTCTCTGCTATCAGATCATATCGGGAACAACACCGCAATACCTCTCTGAGCTTCTTGAAATTTACGTTCCATCTCGATCTCTCCGCTCAGCAAATGACAATAGGATTTTTTGTGTGAGTGTGTGTGAGTATGTGTCTGTGAGTGTGAGTACACGTGAGTGCTTTGTGTATGTGAGTGCGCGCGCGCGCGCGCGTGCATGTGTGTGTATGCGTGCGCGTGCGCGTGCGCGTGCGCGTGCGCGTGCGCGTGCGCGTGCGCGTGCGCGTGCGCGTGCGCGTGCGCGTGCGCGTGCGCGTGTTTGTACAAGTGTATGTTTGAGTAAGTTTGTGTGCGTTTCAGTAAGAATGTGTTTTATGTGTGTTTATTGAAATGTGTGTGGGTATGTGTGTGTATGTCTGTGTGCAAGAACGCGTTCACTCTCGTGCGTGCACGTACGTGCGTGTGTGTCTGTTTTGCGTGTGTGTCTATGGTGCGTGTGTGTGCGTGTGTGAAAATAAATATCCGTTTATTATTATTATTATTATTATTATTATTATTATTACTTGGAAAACCAAAACGGCTATAGTGTCAATAATGAAAACAGCCCTACAACAACCCAGAGATGTAGAACACATCTCTGAACAACCAAAACGGACCCACAGTTTATCATACCCCTGCTTTCCTGGCTACGGAGTAACCGGTATTCTGGAATCACTTTGTCCGTCTGTTTGTCTCTAGTTTCAAGTTCATGTGTCAAAGGTCAAAGGCTTCCTGCTTTTCTAACTACTGTCAGGTTGCACTTTTCTTTTTTTACCCGGCAAGGGGACGGGTTTTGTGACGGATCTGTCGTGTACTGTTTGTCGGTGTATCGATTTTCTTAAAAACTACTGGACGGATTTCCATCAAATTTAGCAGAGGGGTAGCCGATATTTCCTTCTTTGGACTATATATTCATTCCTGATCTATATCTCATGAACCAGGTAAGAGAATTACTTCAAATTTTGTGTGGTGGTACATCACGGCGATGCAGCTAGGGAGTTTGTATTGTCAGAATCCATTTCTAATTTATTTGTTGTTCCTTTTTCTTTTTTGCATACACACACATTAAAAAAACTCACCAAGCACACACACACATTAAAAAAAACCCACCAAGCACACACACACATTAAAAAAACCACACCAAGCACACACACTTTCTCACACACACACATGCAGACACTGAGAGAGAGAGAGAGAGAGAGAGAGAGAGAGAGAGAGAGAGAGAGAGAGAGAGAGAGAGAGAGAGAGAGAGAGAGAGAGAGAGAGAGAGAGAGAGAGAGAGAGAGAGAGAACACGAACACAATTTTTTTTAGTCATGGGGCAGTTTTGGTAAGAGAAGGGCCGTTTTTGTCTCGAGTCCAGGGGCCGTTTTCGTAACTAGTAGGGCCGTTTTCGTCTCGAGTACCGGGGCCGTTTTCGTAACTAGTAGGGCCGTTTTTGTGAGGGGCCGTTTTCTTCGGTCACGAGAAGAAAGACAACTCCAAGTTAATTTATTCTGTTTGATGAAGTTAAGTCCCTTGAACAATCGAAGGACATGTTCGTTTGCACAGTATCTTACAAAACAGCATCACTTCTTTTTCTCTCGCCTGTCTCTCTTTGCATGCGTGATTACACAAGACACAAAGAGTAAGAAGGAAATCCCATTGGGAACAATTGTGTGTTATTCAGAAAGTCTAAAACTGGTTCAAACCGTGAAACGATCAACCCAGAAGGGTCTAAACTAGCCCACTTGACTTGAGTGCAAGATCTGGCATCTCGTTTCACGGTCACCGATTCAGTTTTGTCGGTGACTGTGACTGAAGTGCACTGACAGTGACACGTTAGATCGTCTGCCTTGGCCCATCTCTGGCGACCTCATTCTGACCTCTCCAAAATCTTTAAGGCTCACGACTCGGTTTCTTCGCACATTCATTGGCTCCAATTCAAAGAAAAAGGTAAGACTAAGAGTGCACAACAGCAACATCTATATAATTTCCCAGCCAGTCTCAGTCTGTTTTATGTTAAAACATCTCGATGTGTTGTCATTATTTTCTTATGAAAAGCAAGAAATAAAGAATGCTCTCTCTCTCTCTCTCTCTCTCTCTCTCTCTCTCTCTCTCTCTCTCTCTCTCTCTCTCTCTCTCTCTCTCTCTCTCTCTCTCTCTCTCTGCTTATTCTTTTCCCTCAATAAACAAAAAATGTTTCAAAAAATGTTTCAAATGTTTCTCTCTCTCTCTCTCTCTCTCTCTCTCTCTCTCTCTCTCTCTCTCTCTCTCTCTCTCTCTCTCTCTCTCTCTCTCTGAGTCTCTCTCTCTCTCTCTCTCTCTCTCTCTCTCTCTCTAACTCCTCTCTCTCTCTCTCTCTCTCTCTCTCTCTCTGCTTATTCTTTTCCCTCAATAAACAAAATGTTTCAAATGTTTCAAAAAATGTTTCAAATGTTTCTCTCTCTCTCTCTCTCTCTCTCTCTCTCTCTCTCTCTCTCTCTCTCTCTCTCTCTCTCTCTCTCTCTCTCTCTCTCTCTCTCTCTCTCTCTCTCTTGTCTCTCTCAATTCCCTCCCTCCCTTGCCCCCCTGCTCTCCTCCTTATTCTTCTAGTCTACTCTGCAAAATAATTGTATAATATGTCTGTCTCTCCCACCATCTCTCACTCACTCTCTGAATCTGAATCGTAACACTGAGCTATAGATCCAACATGATAATTATGCAGTGTGCTCTCTCTCTCTCTCTCTCTCTCTCTCTCTCTCTCTCTCTCTCTCTCTCTCTCTCTCTCTCTCTCTCTCTCTTTCTCTCTCTCTCTCTCTCTCTCTCTCTCTCTCTCTCTCTCTCTCTCTCTCTCTCTCTCTCTCTCTCTCTCTCTCTCTCTCTCCATCCCATCATCTCTCTCTCTCTCCCCCTTCCTTCTGTATGGCGACCACAGTCACTGCTGACTATTCTGTTGCTGGAGGATAAGTCAACTTTAGGAGGAGAAGAAAGCGGACAGAAGAAAAAGAAGAAGACAGGGAGCTTGGCCCAGCCAGCCAGGTCACGCTGATTGGTCCCCAAAGTGATGCTGTGCCAAGCAAGAGAATGGCCCAGCCAGCCAGGTCCCGCTGATTGGTCCCCAACATGATATGATGATGCCGTGCCATTAGGGGAAAAAGGAGGGAGGGATACACAGCAGGAAGCTGGCCTGTCTGCATTGGGTGCACAGTTGATCTGGGCCAGATGCTTGGTGTTGGCTCGACGCTGGCATTGTGGTGCTGGGATCAGTTTTTCTTTCAGATTCTTCACAGTGACCAGTCCGTTCTGTAGACTGCTCATGACAAGTCTTGCTGTCTCTCTTCGTTGGTGCAGAGAGTCCTGACCACTTCAGTTGCTCAATCATGGACGTCACGCTTGATGTGTTTCTGAAGCGCCCTAACACAAATTTTGCTGAGCACTCTCCTTTGGACTGCTTCAATTATGTCATTGTCCTGCTGCTGGTGAGGGTCCCACACTGTTGAAGGGTATTCCAGTATGGAATGCACAAATGTGATCTTTAGGTTTCTTCTAAAACAACCGAGTCTTGTTGGCCTTTCAGCAGATGTTCTGGATGTGTGTTTTCCAGCTCAGATCTTTACAGATCAATAGTAAAAATCGTTTAATGTCAAAATTGAAGGGAGTGAAATTTTATTTTGAGATAGCCAATATTTTGAGTTAAACAGACTTTTCAACATAGAGATTATTAAACTGGGGCACAAAGATTATTGTGAGTTATACAGGTTTTTTGAGTTATCAGTTCTCTACTGTAGTAAATCCTAAGTATTTTGTTGAGTACACTGTTTCGAGCAAGTGTCCATGGAGCACATACCTGCTATCTTACGTCTGCCTTCTTTTGGTAACAGATAAGTTGGTGCATTTTCCAGGATGGAATGCCGTGTCCCAGCTCTTCTCCCACTCAGCAAGCTGATGGAGGTCATGCTGTACATAGCTGTTCATGGTCCTGGGGTGCCGCCACCACTCTGTACACTGCTGTTTCATCCGCATAGAGACATGCTGGTGATTTGATTTGATTTTTTTTTCACATGCTGGTGATTTTAATCTTTCTGGCAGGTCATTGATGTAGGCTAGAAAAAGGCAAGGCCCAAGAATGGATCCCTGAGGCACTCCTGAGCATACATCAATCTGTGCGGAGCTGACGCCATTAATAACGACCGCCTGCCTTCTGTTGCTGAGGAAATCTTTGATCCAGTCGATCTTCCCCTGGAAGCCATAGTGGTGAAGCTTGTGTAAAAAGCAAGCTATGGTTCACTTTATCGAAGGCTTTTGCAAAGTCCATTATCAGGATGTCAGTTTGTTTGCCTTGAGAGAGAAACTCTCTCTCTCCCCCCCCCTCTCTCTCCCCCCCCCCTCTCTCTCTCTATCTCTCTCTGTCATTCCCTCTAGCTCAAGTCTCTCTCCAAACAACAGATTGTAACCAATGTAAGAATATAGGCTTTGTCTAAAATGTTGATATTTGATTTTGAAAAATAAAGCATTCAGTGTTCCCTTTTCCTCTGTCTTTCAGTGTCTTCTTTGTCTTTCTTTCTTTCTCTCATAAATCGAGAATTCGGTCATTTTGGATTTTTACATTAAACTGTAGGATATTTTTTTGGGGTGCTAAATTAAGCAAGTTTTTGTTGTTGTTCTTCTTGTTCTTCTTCGCCACAGGCAGCCAACTTCATCAGGCTGAAGATTCTGCTGCACTTTGGGGGGTAGTATTAGTAAGAAGACAAGAAATTAGAAAGCTGAGGAGATAGAAGTAGCCTAATGGAAAAGGAAAGTAAAAATAAAATAAAACCTTGTGTGGATCTGTTTAAAACTTTTTAAAGCAAATTTGTTGCTGTTTTTGTTTGTTTGTTTGAAACTTTGTCGAATTTTTGTTGCTTGAACTGGACTTGTACATTTAGCATAGTAAAGTGGAACCTCCGTATTAAGACCTTAAAATATCAGCCCCAGAAAGGCAATAATGGGGAGGGGTCTTAATAGAGAGGTGGACAGTCAGTTGTCTGGATATGAAAAAGGAACAAATCGGCGTGTTTTTTTTTTATAGGTCACATCTTAGATGGAGTCTAAAATACTAAATAGGGAAGGCCTTAATAGGGAGGTTCCATTGTAGTTTCTATCCAGTGGATATCATTTAATATATAATAATTATCTGTTTTCTGTCTGTGTGGCATAATGATCCGCCCATTCGCGAATAATTAATTTCGCTGTTTGTATGCAGACTTGTCACTCACTAACATTTTTTAGCAAGTTATAACCAAATTGCCCCTTTTTTCTGTTGTAATGCAATGTGTTAATATGACACCTACTAATTGTCCCATGTTTATTCATTTCCCAAACCAAGGACAGTGTTTATGATTGGTCCAGTCCAGCTGATGATTGTTATGTTATTGTAATTTGTTGTTGTTGTATACATACCGCCAGATGAACTCACTGTGAGTGTGAAAGGGCATGGGGGGGGGGGGGGGGGGGGGGGGGGGGGGGGGGGGGGGGGGGGGGGGGGGGGAGCAGACAGCTGCTTGAGCATAATTCACATGATGTACATTTATGCAATGCTAACAATTGATTTGTGAAAGTGTACCACAAACAAACATTTAGTGAGAGCGAGGTAGGGAAAGTGTGTTAACCCTTTCACTGCCAAAGTCGCATTTTAGCACCACAGTGATTTAACACCTATGTCACTAAAAATGCATCGAATTGTGGTATATTATCCAAAGACCCTATTGTCGGGAAGTAAGGATAGACCTTATTTTAAATATCTGTCACAGAAGCATCCCCAATACTGCAGATGGATTTTGTTGTCTATCCAGGTAATTTTAATGGAAATGTTTGGCTGGAAAAAGGCTGGCAGCGAAAGGGTTAATCATTTAATGATCAGAAGTTATAAAAGCTGGGAAGAATAGATATCTGCTTAGAACTTCTATCAAACTGGGCATGCACATCAACCTGTCAACTTTCCCAAACGTTGAGGATTTTGTCTGAAATTTGTAATGATCATCCAGATTCGATGAGTTCTGCACTAAAGTGTTTTAGTGGACATGAGTGAGGAATGAAAGTATGGCGAATTTCCATTAAATTGGGATGGTCAAGTAACGTATATTTTTCTTGACTTTTAATTTAACCATTGTTAGTGCTGCGGGAGTTTCAGCTGACTCAGACTTGTCATTCAATCTGATCTTGCTGAGCATTATTTAGAGCAGAACAGAAAGTGATGCTATCGTTTACTTTGACTTTGAGTGAATTGGTCTGATGGCCTCATCTTTTATTGTGCAGCTGCAAGAGATAGCCTATAGATATCTTTTTATGTGTGCCCTAAGGCGGGACATAATATATAGTAGTTCACTGTGCTAGTTCGCCTTGGCATAAGGCTGTGTCAGACCAATTAACATAAGCTAGAGCACCAAGGCTACATCAAAATGTTCTGTTCTACATAGTTATGCGGGGATTGTCTTTAGCCATGGCAAGCTCCTAGCATAACATCATCAGTCTCCAATATCCTCCAAAGTCGGAGTGTGGATGGCCACATGGCGGGGTAATAAAAAACCGGTCACACACGTAATGTTCTCATCCCTAGCTGGTGCAAATTGTACCATGGTGTTGAAGTGATTCAGCTTTTGGGATGATCCCTGGAGTCTTTAAGCCAGGGTACGACAACAACACCAACAAGGGTAAGTGAGAGAGATAAGACAGAGACAGAAATACCATAACCCTAACCCTCAACTGACAAAATTAGTTAATTAAAAAACCAGGGCAACCACTCCACTCACACAAAGCTAATAAAGACTCACACACGTGTGACTTCGACAGGTAAAGGGAAGTAACGAGGTGCAGAGTGGTGGCCGGTTTCAGCTCAAGATTTGTTTCCCTTGGTCCGTGTCTTGCCCCCCCAAAAGGCTCCAGTGACCTTGACCTTTGACCAATGACCTTCATCTTCGAACTTGGCCTAAATATCAAAACTGCCTATCCACATGCAAAATTCAAGCTTCCTAGGTGAGGTTCCTCCATTTAAACGTTGTCATGGTAACATAGCCACATAGACAGATAGTCACATAGCCAGGAAACAACAGAATTCTATGACACTAGAGCGTTAAGATGCTAAATCACCAGCCATGTGGCAGTATTTTCGGCTGCAGTACGGTGCATTGTCTCGCAGCTGGTAATGAACCTGACCTTGACCTTTGACCAATGACCGTCACTTTCGAACCTGGTCTAGATATCCTAAGTACCCATCCACATGTAACATTTGAGCGTCCTTGGTTCCTCCTTTCAAACATTATCGTGTCAGGTGCTTGGAAGCATTTTTCAGCTCCAGTGGTCTTGACCTTTCACCTATGACCTTCATTTTCAAACTTGGCCTAAATATCTTTAGTACCTACCCACATGCAAAATTTGAGCGTCCTAGGTTCCTCTGTTCGAACGTTATCATGCCAGGTGCTATGCAGCATTTTCGGCTCCAGTGACCTTGACCTTTTGACCTGTGACCTTCATTTTCAAACTTGACCTAGATTTCCTTAATACCTATTCGCATGCAAATGTTCAATTCACTGACATAACCAGTAAGTTATCTACGACAAGAGGAAATGTTAGAAAGAAGAAAAGATAAGCCATGATAGTCCCAAGGGCATAGTTAATTTCTGCTTTGTTGTACATAATTGGAGCAATCTCTCAGTTAGCAATCTTTTTTCTTCTGAACTCGTGTGTACGAGTATTCTTTTTCTTGACATTATTTAGGACGTCATTCATATTAGGATAATTATTGAAAAGTTGGATTGTTTCACGAACTGAGTGAATTTTTTATTTGTTATATTTTTGTTCCAATACTCTGTATAGGTGTTAATTTATTTTGTGTTTTCCCTCCGAAGTTGGAGTGTGGCTGTCCACGTGGTAGGGTAATCAAAAACGTTCTCGTCTCTAGCTGGTGCACTTGTACCATAGTGTTCAAGTACTTCGGCTGTTGATCCCTGGAGTCTTTAAGCCAGGGTACGACAACAACAACAACATTTAGTGTTTTCTATTTGAGCTCATAGTAATGGTTCAGCTCAAGTGGCTCACGCCCCCCACCCCCCACCTTCCACCAACTGTGATAGCTTGAAAGTTGAATAGAGCTGTTTAACATATATATCTGATGTAACAGCTTGACACTTTATTTATACAGGGTGTATACCCATTCAAAGAAAAGTTTCTTTAAGTTCAAAACTTGAATCAGCAATAGTGCCAATAGCATTTTAGGGATTTATTATATTTATAAGCTTTAAATTAAAAAAAATTATGCATACATCTGCTTTCATTCTTCTCTCTCTCTCTCTGTCCTCTCTCATCTCTCTCTCGTCTCTCTCTCTCTCTCTCTCTCTCTCTCTCTCTCTCTCTCTCTCTCTCTCTCTCTCTCTTTCTCTGTGTCTCACTCTCTCTGTCTGTCTCTCTCTCTCTCTCTCTCTCTCTCTCTGTCAGTCTCTCTCTCTCTTTCTCTCTCTCTCTCTTCCTTTTCTCTCTCTCTCTTCTCTGTGTCTCTCACCCCATCTCTCTCTCTCTCTCTCTCTCTCTCTCTCTCTCTCTCTCTGTCAGTCTCTCGTCTCTCTCTCTCTCTCTCTCTCTCTCTCTCTCTCTCTCTCTCTCTCTCTCTCTCTCTCTCTCTCTCTCTCTGTCAGTCTCTCTCTCTCTCTCTCTCTCCCTCTCTCTCTCTCTCTATCTCCCTCTCTCTCTCTCTCTCCCTCTCTCTGTCTCTCTCTCTCTCTCTCTCTCTCTCTCTCTCTCTCTGTCAGTCTCTCTCTCTCTCTCTCTGTCAGTCTCTCTCTCTCTCTCTCTCTCTCTCTCTCTCTCTCTCTCTCTCTCTCTCTCTCTCTGTCAGTCTCTCTATCTCCCTCTCTCTCTCTCTCTCTCTCTCTCTCTCTCTCTCTCTCTCTCTCTTAGTCTCTCTCTCTCTCTCTCTCTCTCTCTCTCTCTCTCTCTCTCTGTCAGTCTCTCTCTGTCTCTCTCTCTCTGTCTAGTCTCTCTCTCTCTCTCTCTCTCTCTCTCTCTCTCTCTCTCTCTCTCTCTCTCTCTCTCTGTGTCTTTCTCTCTCTCTCTCTCTCTCTCTCTCTCTCTCTCTCTTCTCTTTCTCTCTCTCTTTTTTTTTTTCTTTTCTTTCTCTCTCTCTCTCTCTCTCTCTCTCTCTCTCTCTCTCTCTCTCTCTCTCTCTCTCTCTCTCTCTCTCTCTCTCTCTCTCTCTCTCTCTCTCTCTCTCTCTCTCTCTCTCTCTCTCTCTCTCTCTCTCTCTCTCTCTCTCTCTCTCTCTCTCTCTCTCTCTCTCTCTCTCTCTCTCTCTCTCTCTCTCTCTCTCTCTCTCTCTCTCTCTCTCTCTCTCTCTCTCTCTCTCTCTCTCTCTCTCTCTCTCTCTCTCTCTCTCTCTCTCTCTCTCTCTCTCTCTCTCTCTCTCTCTCTCTCTCTCTCTCTCTCTCTCTCTCTCTCTCTCTCTCTCTCTCTCTCTCTCTCTCTCTCTCTCTCTCTCTCTCTCTCTCTCTCTCTCTCTCTCTCTCTCTCTCTCTCTCTCTCTCTCTCTCTCTCTCTCTCTCTCTCTCTCTCTCTCTCTCTCTCTCTCTCTCTCTCTCTCTCTCTCTCTCTCTCTCTCTCTCTCCCTCGGTCATGCTCCCTCCCAAGGGTCATGCCTGGGTTTTGTGGCAGTTTTACAGGTAAACTTCAGAAGTCAGAGTGTTCCCTATATAATATTCATTTCACTAATGCCCATTTCTCATTTACCACAGGGCACAAAAATAGCACACATATATGACATTGCCTGTGTCAGTGTCAGCGTGTGCATGCGTGTGTACAACTGCAGGTTTGAGAGCAATTAACCTCCAGTGAACTAAAAAAAAAGAAGAAAAAAAGGGGGGGAAAAGTCAGCTCATGCGAACGAATGTCGCGTGAAGGGTCAATGCGCTCTTTGAATGGGCGTTCGGTGATCTGTAAGCAATATTTGTATATGTCCCAGTCAGCATAGTGTGAAGCGTGAAGCCCTTCATGTTACTCTGTGCCTCATTGCATAATGGTACAGTGGAACCTCCCTTATAAGACCTTAAAAAATCATCCCAAACGAGGTCTTATAAGGGAGGGGTCTTATAATAAGGGAGGTAGTTTTAATACTTACAAAGAAGGGCAATGTCTCAGAGAAGTAGGTCTTATATGGGAGGGAGTCTTATAATGGGAGGTCTTATAAGGGAGGTTCCACTGTAGTGCCAAGAGCTCCAAGTGTGTGCTGTTGCCTTGTAAGTAGGCAAGTCACTGATTGAGGTGTCGACGGCTTCGTGATCTTCTAAGCTTATCCTAGATTTGTTAAGTCAGTGGTGTTTAATGAGTTGACATTATTTGGGCTGCTAAGGAAATGAGACTCTGATCTTGGGTTCTGTTTGGTTTAACCCTTTTGCCGCCAGTCATTTTTTAGCCCCAAAAAAGCACAATTAACCCTTTCGCCGCCAGCCATCTTTGAGCCAAAAATGTCCATTAAACTTACTTGGCTACTGAAAAGATTTGGTCTGCAATATTATGGGATTTCTCTGTGATGCATTTATAATAGAGTCAATCCTTACTGCCCAAATTTAGGAACACAATATCATTGAACAGCAGACCCTGATTTCAAGGGTTTTAATGACATGGGTGTTTAATCACTGTGGTGCAAAAATGCAACATTGGCGGTGAAAGGGTTAAACTGAACAGGGTAGAGATAAAAATGTATTTGCAGTACTGGAAATTTCTCTGTGACATTGATAACATTAGGCCTGTCCTTACCTCCCAAAATGAAGAAAATAGGGTGTTCAGATAACAGGTCCGGATTTGATGCGTTTTAGTGACATGGGTGTTAAACAATGATAACGTAATAAATGCAACATTGGCGGTGAAAGGGTTAACTTCCAGCATGTAGGCCTGCTACACTACATGCAAATTGGATCTGAATGTGATGCAATTGTGACAATGTGAGTCATGATTCACGTGAAATTCATGTATCGGGTCTACTTGAGTAGAGTGAACTAAAAATCTCAGAATTATTTTTAGACGGACGTATTTCGCGTGAATCATGACTCACGTGGCCCTGTCGGATCGCATCCCCATACGATTTTACGTGTGTGTGGCGCTGGCTTAAGAATGGGAGTGGTTTGTGTCTGGATCAAGGGCCTGTGCCTTTCTTTTGTTTATCTGTCTGTCAATGCACAAACAGAAAGCTGTAAATTGTGTTCCTGTTGCCGAAGCCTAAACATTAGTAAACTACTGAACCGCTCCGCGAAAACTTTATAAAATTGTCCCAGCTGTTATCTCAGTTAACCAAATGGCACAGGCAAACTATTTATTCTAAGCTGTCACATTCTGAGTAAGATGAAATATTTTTTATGACAATGCGTATTTTAAAAAACCAACCAGATTTACCCAACTTCTTGGAAGATGGTATATTTTTTTGACTATAAGGCGATACTTTTTTTTCTCCAAGACTCAGACCCCTGCGCCTTATAATATGTCTAATGAAATAGTAAGAAAATATAGTAACAAAATCTGAAATTTGGGGGGTTCATCTTAGTCTTATAGTCAGAAAAAATACGGTATATGGCTTTCAATCTTTTTTTGTTGTTGAGGGATATGTCTGTCAGTCACTGAAAATTGGGTGTCTACTTTTATTTTGCTGACTCACCGGTTTGTAGCTTTTTTTTCTTCAGCAAGGCATTAACTCATTTGCATCACACCGATTTTGAATCATTACAAAAACTCACAAATCACTCCAGCCGTACACACAAACAAAACATACATAAACAAAAGGAGAAATGAAAGAAGATTACGGGATTTTACTTCAGGTTTAGACATACGGAAGTGGTAGATCAGACGTTTTTATATATAGACTTTATATAAATAAAACTCTCCTTACGAATTGGTTTCCCCACAACAATCCACTACGAAAGCAAAGTCAAAGGCAAAATTGTGGTCTAAGGGAGCGACGCGAGTTTAGAAGTGACCAAGTTATGGCGTGCTCACAGATTTACTTCTCTTGAAGCAAATGCATCAAATTAACAGCTATCAATTAATTCCGGACATATATGGACTTGAATGAGTTAAAATACTGCTTTCTCACACTTGTCTGTTGTATTTTGTGTGTGTATTATAAGTATCTGGTGTCACATAGTCAGAGCAAAGCATGTAATCCCTTAGTCGCATTTCATTGTGTCGTGTCTTGTCAGAATAGACTTTCATAGAGATGTAAAGAAATCACATTCTTTGGGGTATAAGGTTAAGGGAATCCCTACCCAGATTTTGGTACCCAAATTGTAATGGCATGTGTTTACCTTCTAGTGGTCCAATCACCATGAAATCCAGCAGGAATGTGCCAAAGACACCGCACTCCCAATGCAATGTTCCTTGTAAGTCTGTGATAAACAGAAATATGAGGGGGGGAAAAATTGTTTAAAAATGTTGCGGAAAGCAAATAAAAATTACTACCGACTCTCTTGAAAACATTTTTTAACATTTTTTAAACAAAGTGCTTCATCTTTTATGTGCATGCATGTAAACACAGTAACAATGGCTGGTACTAAAATCTTAAAACTACTGTCAAAAGTAAGTCCACAGCTCGCGCACAGATTTTTAACATTTTTTTATGGATAATAATGATCACATAATGATCATTGATAAACAAAGTTATTTTCAGCAGAATTGAACAATGTTAGTACCAGCCATTGGTATTGGCCCCTGCAATCTGTATGCCAAATTTCAAAGCAATAGGAAACCCTACCCAGATTTTCACAACAAAATCGTTTTTTGGAAACTTAAAACACTACATTTAAAAAAAAAAAAAATTCCCCCTCCTGTTTCTGTTTATCACAGACTTACAAAAAACATTGCATTAAGAGTGTGGTGTCTTTGGCACATTCCTGCCAAATTTCATGGTGATTGGACCACTAGAAAACAAGCACATGCCATTACAATTTGGGTACCGAAATCTGGGTAGGGATTCCCCCTTTAAGAAAGTAGAGTTCTCTAGTACAGTAGTGTTTGGAAGTGTTATACATATGTTTGTTATTTTTTCTTAAATACTTTGTCACACACATGTGCAATTATGTTATCTGTCAAATATGAATATGAATCTTGCTTTCAGAACTTTCCTTATGATTGCATTGTAAGCAAATTAATACCAATATTGCCGTAATGTTGTGACACACGTGTGACATTTTCAAGTGACTGAGTTGAACGTTGTTGACATGACAGTGTTTTCTGTTTAACCGAGTAGAACTTTGCTGCAAGGGAAGTTTAACTCATTCAAGTCGTTCCAGCCATATATGTGTGGAATTTATAGATAGCTGTCAATTTGATGCATTTGCTTCAAGGGAAGTAAATCTGTATGCACATCATACCTTGGTCACTTCTAAACTCGCTTCGCTCCCTTAGACCACAATTTTTGCCTCTGCTTTTGCTTTTGTAGTGGTTTGTTGTGGGGAAACCAATTGGTGTGGAGAGTTTTTCTATGTAAAGACTATATATAAAAAAAAGTCTGATCTACCACTTCCCTATGTTTAAACCTGAAGTAAAAACCTGTAATCTTCTTTCATTTCTCATTTTGTTTATGTCTGTTTTGTTTGTGTGTATGGCTGGAGTGATTTGTGAGGTTTTTTTTAATAATTCAAAATCATTGCGATGCGAATGAGTTGAAACAATGACAGAATCTACATGCATTTATATTCAGAACATTGCTTTAGATTGTGATCAAACGAAAACCTTGAAGTCACCATTTTGCGTTTGCACCATTCTGTCAGCCTATTTTTGCCATACTGGTCACATGAAGTGTTGCTCAGCTCACGACTCACACATACATTTCCAGCCTGGGACTATTGAAAGATCTTCACCCCCCATGGGGATACCGGGGGGGGGGGGGGTCTTTTGTACAAATAGTTCCCCCACCTTCTGGAAGTTCTGTGCTTGTAACTTCCTCTAATTCTGTCACTCTCTTTGACTCTGCCTTTTCCCTGTGCTTGCTGTCATCTGCTATCTTTCTACCTCACTGGTCCATTCTCCTGCCTTTTGTCTATAAATTCTTACAAAGATTTCCTCCAGCCGAAGTCGGACATGCTGGGCCTAACTATTCCTTAGTTAGGTGCATAATGGCAGCATGACGCATCCACGCTCATATGACAGGAAACTGTCTGACTCTGAGCGAACGAAGAAGAAGAAGAAAGATATTCAGAGTTACAATTGGTTTAGCACTTGACCTTTGCTTGTAACAAAACGACAACCAGACTGAACCCTGAAACTTAATGTAATGTTCTTTTACTGATTCTCTGACCTTCCACACAATTTGATCGAAATCTGTTCCAAAACTTTTTTTTAAAGAAATTAAAACAGAGTCGAAATGAAACCCAAAAAGAAAAGGTTTTGTGATTTGTTTTGTTCTGTTTTTGTTTCTCTTCTATTAAACCATTTCTTTTGGCTTTCAATTTCGACTCTGTTTTAATTTGTTGTGAATTTTATTGAACCCAGCAATCATCTTCGTTTTTCCCCAAAAAATTGTAGAGTAAAATTGTCCATAGTTTTTTGAAGAGTAAAATTGTCCATAGACAGACATCTCAAGAGGCAAAAGCAAACAATAACAAAAACGTAAGCTCTTTAGCAGAAGCAGATCTATCCATATGAGTTGATCTACATACATGTTGACGTAAGGAATTGTAGAATATTCTCCTGTAGCATGTATTGACCTATACACTGTCAAAGTCAGTGACCCCTTAGACTGAGTGAGAGTGAGAGAGTTCAATGTTCTGAAATCCAGCATTGCCCTCTCAAACACTGAAAGCATGGCTCCTAATCCTTCCATGGTTTGCTACCAACTTGAAAGCACTGACACAGTTCAAACCTCTGCCACAGAGACACTGTCCAGGCTTGGGTTATCTAAGTTATAAATTTCTGAGGCATTATTTCAGAGTCCTTTTCAGGGTTTTTTCTCAGCCAAGGAAGTAAGGTTTTTAAGCTCTTTGTTGGCTTTTCTGTCTGCCTGTTCGAGGACAATTATTTAACTCAAGAAGCTATAAATAGATTTTGAGGACTTTTGTCGAGTGTTACGGTTTTATCCAAAGAATGTTTCTCTAAAAAAGGTTTTATCCAAAGAATGTTTCTCTAAAAAAGGTTTTATCCAAAGAATGTTTCTCTAAAAAAGGTTTTATCCAAAGAATGTTTCTATAAAAGGGTTTTATCCAAAGAGTGTTTCTCTAAAAGTGTTTTTTATCCAAAGAATGTTTTTCTAAAAGGGTTTTATCCAAACAATGTTTCTCTAAAAAGGTTTTATCCAACCAATGTTTCTCTAAAAGGGTTTTATCCAAACAATGTTTTTCTAAAAGGGTTTTATCCAAGCAATGTTTCTCTAAACTCTTTTTAGTAAATCTGGTGACAACGTTGTACTTTAGATCCCCCCCCCCCCCCCCCACCCCTTCTGATTATGATTCACAAATTTCTAAAAGACTTGGTCTTTCACTAGTTTTAGTTTCATGACAATAACCTTAGGCTGATCCTAACCCTATCCCCTTTCCTGAGAACGACAGAGTGTTGCTTCTCTGAATGAACTTTTTTTTAATGTGAAAGTTTGGTAGGGGGTATCTAAGCTATAATTTAGCCAATCTGGGTTGTCGTTTAGATACAGTAATTTTCGTTTGTTTTGTTTCCTTCATTATTTATTACTAGTTCCTTTTTATTTTTATTTTTACTAGAAATTCTGTAAAAGCTGTGAACAGATTTTGATGAAATTTTGTAAGAAAGGTAAGGTGTCAGGTCTGACTTAACCCTTTCACCGCCAGCCATATTTCAGCCAAAAATGTCCATTAAATTTACCTGAGTAGAGAACAAAATCCATCTGCAGTATTAGGGATTCTTCTGTGACATATAAGGTCTATCCTTCACAAAACTAAGACAATAGGGTATTTAGATAATAGACCCCAATTTGATGCCTTTTAGTGACATAGGTGTTAAAATCACTGTGGTGCTAAAATGCGACAAGTGTTTTTGGGGGTCTAAAAGGGTTAATACAAGATTTAAATTAATGAATGTACTAATTCAAAAACAGAATTTATTTTTACCAGTACTTTGATGAATGCTAGTCTTAGCTTTGGATTTTGAGGGAAAACATTCATGCATGAACCCAAATAACTTAATTTTAACTGACTTTCATTACACCTGCCTTTGTTTGCTTTTGTTTTCTTACTGTATCAACTACGCCCCCCCCCCCTCCCCCCCCCCCCCCAAAAATGTCCCCCTGTGGGGATACCGAGGGGTCTTTTGTATAAATAGTTCCCCCACCTTTCTGGAAGTTCTGTGCTTGTAACTTCCTCTCATCTGTCACTCTCTTTGACTCTGATCTTTCTTTTCCCTTTGCTGAATACTCTCCTCTACTGTCCTTCTAACCTAACCGGTCCATTACACCTCCTGCTTTTTTTCTCGAAACACTTTCAAAAAGATTTCCTCCAGCCGAAGTCGGACTTGCTGGGCCTAACTAGTTCTTAGTGTTTTTCTCTAAACACTTTCAAAAAGATTTCTTAGTGTTTTTCTCGAAACACTTTCAAAAAGATTTCCTTCAGCCGAAGTCGGACTTGCTGGGCCTAACTATTTCTTAGTTAGGTGCATAACGGCAGCATGACGCATCTGCGCTCATAATTGACAGGAAAGTGTCTTGAGCGATCGAAGAAGAAGAAGTGTCAACTACGTTGTGCTTTTTTTGGTCAGAAATTTGTGAGATTTTGCAGCTATGTAGTATGTTCCTTTATTTTCTTTTTACGTCAATGTGTGTGTGTGCTTTTCCGATTTCAGATCAGCAGCTGTCCCCCATTGGTGAACAAGCCAATTAATGGATTCAAAATTTAGGTAAGTATGCATTACATGTGCTGATTTTTCTGAAGTAAAATGTCTGAGAAATTTGTTAGTTTGTGATGAACATAGGAAACTTAGGACTGACAGAAAACACCCTCTGTTAACGCACTAATGGTAGTAATGCGCACATACATATGAACACACACTTGAGAGAGAGAGAGAGAGGGCAGGGGTGTGTGTGTTTAGTTAGATTTGATAATCTGTTTAGAAGACAAGGATGTTGTTAGGGGGAGAAAGCTCAAAAACAAGCAAACAATCAACAACTAAACAAGAGCACCTTTTGCTTAGCTCCTTCATGTCAGTCTTTCGGGTGACTCAGCTGACTGCCAGGCCTCTCTTTCTCCATCTCTCTCTCTCTCTCTCTCTCTCTCTCTCTCTCTCTCTCTCTCTCTCTCTCTCTCTGTCTATCTTAATTTGTCTTACTTTTTCATTTCCCTCTGTCTGAGTGTCTGTCTGTCTGTCTATCTGTCTCTCTCTCTCAGTCTCTCTCTCTCTCTCTCTCTCTGTCTATCTTAATTTGTCTTACTTTTTCATTTCCCTCTGTCTGTCTGTCTGTCTGTCTCTCTCTCTCTCTCAGTCTCTCACTCTTTCTCTTTTCCATCTCTCTCTCTCTCTCTCTCTCTGTCTATCTTAATTTGTCTTACTTTTTCATTTCCCTCTGTCTGAGTGTCTGTCTGTCTGTCTATCTGTCTCTCTCTCTCAGTCTCTCTCTCTTTCTCTTTCTCTCTCTCTCTCTCTCTCTCTCTCTCTCTCTCTCTCTCTCTCTCTCTCTCTCTCTCTCTCTCTCTCTCTCTGTCTTCTCAATCTCTCTCTCTCTCTCTCTCTCAATCTCTCTCTCTCTCTCTCTCTCTCTCTCTCTCTCTCTCTCTCTCTCTCTCTCTCTCTCTCTCTCTCTCTCTCTCTCTCTCTCTCTCTCTCTCTCTCTCTCTCTCTCAGTGTCTCTCTCTCTCTCTCTCTCTCTCTCTCGCTCTCTCTCTCTCTCTCTCTCTCTCTCTGTCTCTCTGTCTCTCTCTCTCTCTCTCTAAAAAACTGCCCCCCACTCCCCCCCCCCAACCCCCCAAAAAAAAACCCAACAACAACCCAACAACAACCTCTCTACTACAACAGTTAGCATTTTTGACTTATCAAAAAAAGGAATAATTTCTGTTATTTCTCAGTTGGCCAACTGTCTTTTCTATGTGAAACCAGCCCGCTTTGCAATAAATACCTTTGCGTGTTCTGATTTGCGTGGCTGACAGAGATAAATTGGGGTGGGGGGTAGGGGGTATTTGTAATGTGAGATGTGCTTTACGACTATTACTAGCATTAAGGTACTATCACTGCATTGCAGTAAGCTGTAAAAAATTCCTTGTCCGGTAGGCTAGGGCAGGTGAGTATGAAATTCTTTCTGTGAGGGTAAAAAAGCTTGAAGAAGTCGGTTAACCCTTTCACCGCCAGACATTTTTCAACTGGGTAAAGAAAAAAAAAAAATCTGCAATTTTGAGAATTCTTCTGTGATTTGTATAACATTAGGCTTATTCTTACCTCCCCAAATTAAGAAAATAGGGTCTTCGGATAACAGGCCCTGATTTAATGACATGGGGGCTAAACCTTCGTGGTGCATAAATGCGACATTGGCGGTGAAAGGGTTACAGCAGTGACAGATTGGTGGGAAAATTCCTTTCTATTTGAAGAATATGTTACTGTTTGCTAATTAAAATTTCCCTCTTTTATCATCCATTCATTTCCAGTCAATCTAAATCTGTGTTGTTAGCACAATTCCAACTCGTACATTCATCTGTGCATTGGCTCGCATTATTACCTTGTTTTATGCACACTACTGCAGACACACAGCACAGAGAGAGAGAGAGAGAGAGACAGAGAGAGAGAGAGCTCCTCCGAAATCGGAACGTGTCAGCTGCACGCAATGGGGAGACCAGTGAAAACTGAAAACCTGACACATACGTACCTTACCCATTATGGCCATATGGCCTGGGAATGCAGAAGAAGAAGAAAACCAATTATAGCCATATATGGTATGGGAATGCAGAAGAAGATGGAGAAGAAGAAATCGTATTTCTTTAGAAGTTCAATTCAATGTGACAGTCTTGTTGTGCAGCTTTCTGCCTCGCATAGGGAACGGTGGCATAGCGGGGATCATGGGGGTGACCTGTGTGTTTCACTGTCTAGTTATGCAGCTTTCTGCCTCGCATAGGGAACGGTGGCAATAATTAGCGGGGATCGTGGGGGGTGACCTGTGTGTTTCACTGTCTTGTTGTGCAGCCTTCTGCCTCGCATACTGAATGGTGGCATAGCAGGGATCATGGGGGTGACCTGTGTGTTTCACTGTCTTGTGTAGCCTTCTGCCTCGCATACTGAATGGTGGCATAGCAGGGATCATGGGGGTGACCTGTGTGTTTCACTGTCTTGTGTAGCCTTCTGCCTCGCATACTGAATGGTGGCATAGCAGGGATCATGGGGGTGACCTGTGTGTTTCACTGTCTTGTGTAGCCTTCTGCCTCGCATACTGAATGGTGGCATAGCAGGGATCATGGGGGTGACCTGTGTGTTTCACTGTCTTGTGTGCAGCTTTCTGCCTCGCATACTGAATGGTGGCATAGCGGGGATCGTGGGGGTGACCTGTGTGTTTCACTGTCTTGTGTAGCCTTCTGCCTCGCATACTGAATGGTGGCATAGCGGGGATCATGGGGGTGACCTGTGTGTTTCACTGTCTTGTGCAGCCTTCTGCCTCGCATACTGAATGGTGGCATAGCGGGGATCATGGGGGTGACCTGTGTGTTTCACTGTCTTGTTGTGCAGCTTTCTGCCTCGCATACTGAATGGTGGCATAGCGGGGATCATGGGGGTGACCTGTGTGTTTCACTGTCTTGTGCAGCTTTCTGCCTCGCATACTGAATGGTGGCATAGCGGGGATCATGGGGGGGTGACCTGTGTGTTTCACTGTCTTGTGCAGCTTTCTGCCTCGCATACTGAATGGTGGCATAGCGGGGATCGTGGGGGTGACCTGTGTGTTTCACTGTCTAGTTATGCAGCTTTCTGCCTCGCATAATGAATGGTGGCATAGCGGGGATCATGGGGGTGACCTGTGTGTTTCACTGTCTTGTGCAGCTTTCTGCCTCGCATAGTGAATGGTGGCATAGCGGGGATCATGGGGGTGACCTGTGTGTTTCACTGTCTTGTTGTGCAGCTTTCTGCCTCGCATACTGAACGGTGGCATAGCGGGGGTCATGGGGGGTGACCTGTGTGTTTCACTGTCTTGTGCAGCTTTCTGCCTCGCATACTGAATGGTGGCATAGCGGGGATCGTGGGGGGTGACCTGTGTGTTTCACTGTCTTGTGCAGCTTTCTGCCTCGCATACTGAATGGTGGCATAGCGGGGGTCATGGGGGGTGACCTGTGTGTTTTACTGTCTTGTTGTGCAGCTTTCAGCCTCGCATACTGAACGGTGGCATAGCGGGGATCGTGGGGGTGACCTGTGTGTTTCACTGTCTAGTTATGCAGCTTTCAGCCTCGCATACTGAATGGTGGCATAGCGGGGATCATGGGGGGGTGACCTGTGTGTTTCACTGTCTTGTGCAGCTTTCTGCCTCGCATACTGAATGGTGGCATAGCGGGGATCATGGGGGGTGACCTGTGTGTTTCACTGTCTAGTTATGCAGCTTTCTGCCTCGCATAGTGAATGGTGGCATAGCGGGGATCGTGGGGGTGACCTGTGTGTTTCACTGTCTTGTTGTGCAGCTTTCAGCCTCGCATACTGAATGGTGGCATAGCGGGGATCATGGGGGTGACCTGTGTGTTTCACTGTCTAGTTGTGCAGCTTTCTGCCTCGCATACTGAATGGTGGCATAGCGGGGATCGTGTGGGGTGACCTGTGTGTTTCACTGTCTAGTTGTGCAGCTTTCAGCCTCGCATACTGAATGGTGGCATAGCGGGGATCATGGGGGGTGACCTGTGTGTTTCACTGTCTAGTTGTGCAGCTTTCTGCCTCGCATACTGAACGGTGGCATAGCGGGGATCGTGGGGGTGACCTGTGTGTTTCACTGTCTAGTTGTGCAGCCTTCTGCCTCGCATAGTGAATGGTGGCATAGCGGGGATCGTGTGGGGTGACCTGTGTGTTTCACTGTCTAGTTATGCAGCTTTCTGCCTCGCATAGTGAATGGTGGCATAGCGGGGATCGTGTGGGGGTGACCTGTGTGTTTCACTGTCTTGTTGTGCAGCTTTCAGCCTCGCATACTGAATGGTGGCATAGCGGGGATCGTGTGGGGTGACCTGTGTGTTTTACTGTCTTGTTGTGCAGCTTTCTGCCTCGCATACTGAACGGTGGCATAGCGGGGATCGTGGGGGTGACCTGTGTGTTTCACTGTCTAGTTGTGCAGCTTTCTGCCTCGCATAGTGAACGGTGGCATAGCGGGGATCGTGGGGGGTGACCTGTGTGTTTCACTGTCTAGTTGTGCAGCTTTCTGCCTCGCATAGTGAACGGTGGCATAGCGGGGATCGTGGGTGTGACCTGTGTGTTTCACTGTCTAGTTATGCAGCTTTCTGCCTCGCATAGTGAATGGTGGCATAGCAGGGATCATGGGGGTGACCTGTGTGTTTCACTGTCTTGTGCAGCTTTCTGCCTGGCATACTGAATGGTGGCATAGCGGGGATCATGGGGGGTGACCTGTGTGTTTTACTGTCTTGTTGTGCAGCTTTCTGCCTCGCATAGTGAATGGTGGCATAGCGGGGATCGTGTGGGGTGACCTGTGTGTTTCACTGTCTAGTTATGCAGCTTTCAGCCTCGCATACTGAATGGTGGCATAGCGGGGATCGTGTGGGGTGACCTGTGTGTTTTACTGTCTTGTTGTGCAGCTTTCTGCCTCGCATACTGAATGGTGGCATAGCGGGGATCGTGTGGGGTGACCTGTGTGTTTCACTGTCTTGTGCAGCTTTCTGCCTCGCATAGTGAATGGTGGCATAGCGGGGATCGTGGGGGTGACCTGTGTGTTTCCCATCGACCTGGTCAAGACTCGCCTCCAGAACCAACAGCCTGGGCCTGGGGGGCAGCTGTACTACAAGAGTCTGTGAGTACCGAGCAAAGCACTGATGGAGTACGTTCAAGTGCCGTATTTTTCTGACTATAAGGCACACTAAACAACTTTATTCATCCTTGTGGAAATTAAATTGTGCAGCCACAGGCTCGATAAACAATACTAAAAACATTCAGATTACATAAATCGAAACACCACAGTTAAGACAATAAAATGCATATAACATCATCAAGGAATTAAATAAAAGAGGGAGAGAATTTGATTAGAATTATGTGAAAAACTTGAAAACGTACACTCATATAAAAACTACTAATATTTTCCTAAAATAGATGAACCAATTAAGATTAATATTAGGAATTACAGCCTCATCAGATTTTGTTATTAAGTTTTCTTACTATAATATTATCAATCATATCATAAGGTGCAGGGGTCTCAGTCTGGGGGAGAAAATGTTGCCTTACGTCCGAAAAATATGGCACTGATGGAATCCTTCAATTGTATACAAAGTGTATACTTTGAGTACTAATAGAGTATTGATAGAGTACTACACACAACAGCTAAGGGTTGGGGGGGGGGGGGGGGGGGGGGGGGGGGGGGGAGGGGGGGGGGGGGGGGGGCAGCTGTACTACAAGAGTCTGTGAGTACTTAACCCTTTCACCACCAGCCATATTTCAGCGAAACATTTCCATTAAATGTACCTGGGTAGAGAACAAAATCCATCTGCAGTATTGTGGATTGTTCTGTGACAGATATACAATAAGGTCTATCCTTACTTCCCGAAACTAAGACAATAGCGTCTTTGGATAATAGACCCCAATTTGATGCCTTTTAGTGACATAGGTGTTAAATCACTGTGGTGCAGAAATGCGACTTTGGCAGTGAAAGGGTTAAAGTACTGAAAGAGTATGGGAGTACTGATGGAGTCTGTGAGTAGTGTACAGAGTACTGATGCAGTGATTGAGTACTGTAGAGTATTGATAGAGTATACAGTATACCTTCCTTTATAAGACCCCCCATTATAAGACTCCCTCCCACTTAAGACTGACTTCCCTGAGACATTGCCCTTCTTTGTAAGTATTAAAATTACCTCCCTTATAAGACCTCATTTTGGATGATTTTTGCAGGTCTTATAAGTGAGGTTCCACTGTATTAAACTTACCTCCCTTATGCAACTCCCTCCCACTTAAGACCTTATTTTGGATGATTTTATCAAGGTCTTAAAAGAGAGGTTCCACTGTAGTAGACACAGCTTCTGAATCAGTAGCCGGGGCCTGGAAGACAATTGTTCAAAGTGTGAGTTTTACACACATGTGCATGTAGGTATGCACATATACACATACACATGTATGTACAGTATGCACACACACACACACACACACACACACACACACACACACACACACACACACACACACACACACACACACACACACACATCTCACACACACATGTACACAACACACACAGTGCTTACACAAGCGCATACTCATGCACACGCACACACACACGCACACGCACATGCACACACACACACAGAGTAAAATCTAGGACTGACAGATAACTCAATGACACATAAGTCAAAATAAAATTGCTCCCTCCCCTTCCCACCCCTTCCCACCCTTACCTGCAATTTGAGTTTAGTATGTATTCAACTGTAAAGCTTGGCATCTGGTTCCATTGTGTTATTATGACCTAGTGAGTGAATAGGTAATTAGACGCTTTAGGTTTAGAATCAATCTGTTAAACTTGTTTGGCTTCCATTATACATATGTGATGCAGTACGCGAATACCCAGCTAAAGTCGGCCAGCCACAAGAGAGAGAAAGAGAGAGAGAGAGATTTGATTGATTGAAAAATTGTTCAAAATAAACTATTAGAGATAGATGAATTCTGTTTTTTGCCTGTTAATCTGTTGTCTCTGGCCTTTCTGAAAATATGAATAAGTCAAAAGTGATCATTTACGACATTAGCCTGGTTTTCCTGTGCTGCATCACATATTGTCTGTGGAATTCAAAAACCTCGTATCTCAATTTTAGTAGTTTTGAGAAGAATGAAAAATGAAACTTTAAATAATTAACCGTGTTTACCACAATTGATTAACTATGATGAATATGTTGTTCAAGACATTGCGAGTTTAGTCCTGCATTTTGTTAAAATTTCTTTTTTTTATGCTTGCAAAGAACGAAGATACAAGGTTTTTGTCCTTAACTAGATTTGAATTTGGGACTTACGAGTTTTTCTTCTATTTACACAACCTCATTTACCCCATATAGAAAGTCGTTAGAGATATGAGCTTTTGGTGGAAGGTGGCGGGACAAATTAGAGAGCTGACTATGTATGGTGGAAGGTGGCGGGAAAAATTAGAGAGCTGACCCCCCCCCCCCCCCCCCCCAAATCGAGATACAAGGTTTTTGAATTTCACCGACGATATTATATTGTGTTTGCAGACCTGACTGTGCGCTGAAGACGTTTCGCAATGAAGGCTTCTTTGGCATGTACAAAGGTGAATAATTAAACTTTCGCTTTCCCCGTGAGGATACCGGGGGGGTCTTTTGTAAAAATAGTTCCCCCACCTTCTGGAAGTTCTGTGCTTGTAACTTCCTCTAATCTGCCACTCTCTTTGACTCTGCCTTTTCCCTTTGCTTTCTGTCATCTACTATCTTCCTGACTTATTGGCCCCATTCTCCTGCCTTGTGTCCAAAAATAAAATCTTCCAATTAATTTTTCTCCTTTGAGCTCCTCCGAAATCGGAATGTGTCGGCTGTATGCAGCGGGGAGACCAGTGAAAACTGAAAACCTGACACATACGTACCTTACCCATTATGGCCATATGGCCTGGGAACGCAGAAGAAGAAGAAGAAGAATGGAATTAGAAAGCAAATGAGTCAGATTGAGCTATATATTAATTCTGTTTGATAGCTTTGAAATCGTACACATTAATGTGTGTGTGTGCGTGTGTGTGCGCGTGCGCGCGCACGCACGTGTGTGTGTGTGTGTGTGTGTGTGTGTGTGAAAATCACAGTAACAGTCACTTTTTTTTTTCCACATGGACATTGAATAAGCTTTATAGTATGGTTTTTGTGTGCATCAAGCCATCCATAAATTATATAATGAAAAGGATGAACAAAAAAAAATGTTGGTAAAGGTAAAGATGTGCCCCCCCCCCCCCCCCCCCCCTGCATTTCTCGGTTAATTGCAATTTTCCGTTTTTGCCTTTCTTACCAAACATAAAGCTGTATTTTATTAACCTTTTTAGCTAATAACCTTTTTGGAATACTAACCCTAGCCCTAACCCTACCCTCCCCCCCCCCCCCCCTATAAGACGGGAAAACGCAATGAACCACGACTGTGACAAATGGCGCTGTGTACTGCAATACATAGGGGGGGGGGGGGGGTCATATTAGATAATGGCCTAGGGTTAGTATTCCAAAAAGGTTATTAACTAAAAAGGTTCATAGAATACAGCTTTATGTTTGGTCAGAAAGGCAAAAACGGGAAAATGGAATTAACCGAGAAATGCAGGGGGGGTGGCACATCTTGACCTTTACCAAAATGTTAAATTAATATGTGTACCCTGTGTGTGTGTGTGTGTGTGAGAGAGAGAGCGAGAGCGAGTGCATGTGTAATTTATGCTCAGCATTCAACCTGCTTTTAGCCATCCTAGAGAAGGCCTTGAAACTGATTGGCAATGATTTTTAATTTTGATCAGACACACTGCTATGAATTCCTCCGAAGTCGGAGTGTGGCTGCTCACGTGGCGGGGTAATCAAAAACGGTCACACACGTAATGTTCTCATCCCTAGCTGGTGCATTTGTACCATAGTGTTCAATTGCTTCGGCTGTTGGGATGATCCCTGGAGTTTTTGAGCCAGGGAACGACAACAACTGCTATAAATTGTTATGAATTATCCACTTTTTGTCAATAATCAATCTTGTGGTGGTACCATAGCCGATGAGGTTTAACCGAGGCGTGGTTACTGCTACACATATCTATTATTAAAAAATCGGGACTTTACTGGTTTAGCACTGCCTCCGGGCATTGCCTCCAGTATTGTTCCCACCATCTTTGTATTTACAAATGCCCCCCCATGGCCGAAGAGGGCGTAAAACCCTATTTTCACACTTTTTGTAGTTATCGTTTGTTGTTGTTTTTAATGTCAAATTGTGATGGTTGTTGCTGTTGTCCTTTTCAGGCTCAGGAGTCAACTTGTTGCTAATTACCCCAGAGAAAGCCATTAAGCTGGTCGGCAATGATTTCTTCAGACATCTTCTACGCACTGAATCGTAAGCGTCATTTTGTTTGTTTCTTTCTTTCTTTCTTTAATGGCTCCGTGTGTGTGTGTTTGTGTGCGAGTGTGTGCGTGTGTGTGTGTGTGTGTGTGTGTGTGTGTGCTTCTGTGTGTGTGCGTGTGTGTGTGTGTGTGTGTGTGTATGTGTGCGCATGCGTGTGTGTTTTGCTGTCACAGGACAAACTTCCTCTTTTGCTGTCTCAGGACAAACTTCCTCTTTTGCTGTCTCAGGACAAACTTCTTTTGCTGTCTCAGGACAAACTTCCTCCTGTCTCAGGACAAACTTCCTCTTTTGCTGTCACAGGACAAACTTCCTCTTTTGCTGTTCAGGACAAACTTCCTCTTTTGCTGTCACAGGACAAACTTCCTCTTTTGCTGTCACAGGACAAACTTCCTCTTTTGCTGTCCAGGACAAACTGTCTGTTCCTCCTGTCATCTAAAGCTCCGCTTCCTCTTTTCTGTCTCTTCCTCTTTTTGCCAAACTTCCTCTTTTGCTGTCACAGGACAAACTTCCTCTTTTGTCTGTTTCTGCTCAGGACAAACTTCCTCTTTTGCTGTCACCATTCTGTGTCAGTGACCCCGTCTCTGCTTTCAAAGCTAACCTCAAAACCCACCTGTTCCCCCGTCATTAAAGCTCCGCTCTCTTTCTCTTCTCTCTCTTGCCTTTAGGTCTGTTTCTGCTGTATTCCATTTATGTCATCCGTGTGTGTTCACTTTGTATTGCGTTTTTGTTTGAATGCGTTATGAATGCTAACGTGTGTGTGCGCTTTGATTTGATTTCTATGATCAAGATTCAGCGCCGTATAAATACTGTCATGTTGTTGTTCTTCTTCTTCCTGCCATACTCTTTCGGTAAATAGCATCCCCTCAAGAAAACAGAAATTAGCCCTGTTTTGTCTCCAATCACACTAGCACTGAGAGACTGAGGAAAGCCATTCTGTCATCGTCTTGTTTTGTCGACTGTCACTGTCAACGTAATGTCATGTCATTATCAACACAATGTCTTGTCATTGTCAACATAATGTCGTGTGTCACCTATCACACATTACATGTCACGTAGCTGTCATTGGCATGTCGTGTCACTGTCTGCACCATCATGTCATGCGACCTGGTAACTGTCTTGACCTTTAACTGTCATCACTATGTCATGTCGCCTTTAAGTTGTCGTCACCGTGACTATCACGTCATCTGCCCGTAGCTGTCATAACCATGTCACCTGTCACTGTCATCAGCGCGTTTTTGTTACCTGTAACTGTCAATCACCATGTCGTGTCATCTGTCACTGTGTTGCTGTTGTTGTTGTCATCATCGTACCCTGGCTTAAAGACTCCAGGGATCATCCCAACAGCCGAAGCACTTGAACACTACGGTAGTACACATGCACCAGCTAGGGATGTGAACATTACGTGTGTGACCCGTTTTTGATCACACACACCCAGCCACGTGGACAGCCACGACTTCGGAGGATATCTGTCAGTCACTGTCGGCGCCATGTCACACAGTGTGTGTGTGTGTGTCATGTCATTGGCAGGGGTCAGCTGACATTAGCCAGGGAGGTGGTGTCGGGGGCAGGGGCGGGAATGTGCCAGATCATCGTCACAACCCCCATGGAACTGCTCAAGATTCAGATGCAGGACGCGGGCAGAAGTGGTAAGAGATGCATGTGTTGCAGAGACGCCTACTGTCACTGCAGCCCCCGTGTGAAGTATTGTGGCAGGCACTGGTTACATACACATATACATGCTCACAGCATAGCATCAGACACGAACTCGGAGTTCAAATACAGAACAGTTTAATATCTGCTTCCTTGTTTCTTGCTCCAGGCAAACTACATCAACTTCCGCTACTACTACGTCACAACCCACGCTACTTAATATACATATCTACTTTAACTAAATACTTACCAACACTTAAAACATGTGCATTGACTCATAATGACCTGGAACTATACCAAAGAATATAGTAAAGCGAAAGTAGTGCTTGACGTCACCCCCTGCGCCGGATATGGGGTGCGAGTTATTCCCCCTACATCCGGGCAGGCGAGGTGCGCGCGCGCACTACAAACATCATTCTTCCTTTTCCACCCAAGCTCACTTGACCTGGCTTGCCATTGCTCTCTTCCTTTTGGGGTTTCTGCTCTATTCTAGGTGGGTCCGTTCCATTTATTTTGTAAGATTGATAAAAATCTACCAATCATAGGTAGCCAATAGGCAGGCTATATTAATATATATACTCTCTGTACTAAATGTGTATGGATACTAACATGCACAACACTACACTGTGGTTGTTCTGACAAAAAAAATAAAGTTTGGTCGCGGTGTTCTGACGATATACGATTTTCCACGAACTTGAATGTTCTGGCAGATTGGAAATCGCCAGCGAGTCCGCTACTAAAGTCAGTGAAGAATCAAATTGAAAACGTATGAATGCTTGTACAAATGACTGCAGGCTCGCACGCACATACTCGCTCGCACATACATGCACACAAGCTTGCACGTGCATAACCCCGTCCACACACACTCACACACCTACACGCATGTACTTGTGCATATGCACATATGCATACACACTCACTCACACATACACACCTGTGCACACACACACATACAAACACACACACACACATTCAAGACATGCTATAAATTACAACAGAAAGATAAATGTTGTCGCATAGACCCAATATTATATCGTAGATCACAAAGCTTAATTACTATGCAGCCGTGTATCAAACGATCAATATTAAACCCTGTTAGTCATTGTCTGTGAATCCTGTTAATTTAGGCGCCATAAAGCATAGGGAAAAACAGCTGTTGAAGCTATAAAGATCAGATGTAATAAACAGACAATCAATCATTCCTCTTAGATAAACAGTATACAAGCAGATAATCGGGCTTACATTTTTTATATCCCATGTTGTTGTAAGGATTTTAGCATGGAGGTGTTAATCAATATTGGTGTATGTCTTTGTGTGAGTAATGAAAGTATTGATGGCCTCTTCCTTTAGAGGGCGTATTCCCCATGGGGATACCGGGGGGGGGGTCTTTCGTAAAAATAGTTCCCCCACCTTCTGGAAGTTCTGTGCTTGTAACTTCCTCTGATCTCCCACTCTCTTTGACTCTGGCTTTTCTCTTTACTTTTTATCATCTACTATCTTTCTGATTTATTGGCCCATTCTCCTGCTGTAAAAAAAAAAAAATCTTCCAAGTAATTTTTCTCCTTTGAGCTCCTCCAAAATCAGAATGTGTCGGCTGTACGCAGCGGGGAGACCAATGAAAACTGAAAGCCGGACACATACGTACTTTACCCATCATGGCTATATGGCCTGGGAACACAGCAGAAGAAGATATCCCATGTTGTTCTGAAGATTTTAGCATGGAGGTGTTAACCCTTTGCGCACCGCCCATTTGTCCTGGGGGCTGCGCTCCCAGCCTGCACGTTCTGAGAGAGATGTGCTAGCTTTATTACAATACAGACAAAAATATGACAATGAAGTGCTTGCAAATTATTTAAAATTGCGCAACGAGTTTAGCGATCGTTCTGACGCAAATAACTTCAGAATAAACGTATTTTAGTCGTTAATAGTTTCTAGATTGATAAGGAAAGTAAAGGGAGGTCTCTGCCTGACAATTTGTCGGGTGCAGGCGCTGGTAGCTGCACTAGGGCGCCAGACAAATTGTCAGGCGCAGGGCGGAATGAGTTAATCAATATTGGTGTATGTCTTTGTGCGAGTAATGAAAGCATTGATGGCCTCTTCCTTTAGAGCGCGTATGATTGTAATGGGTGTTCAGCATTGACATGCGGATGAAAAACGGCTATGTGTGCAAGTGTAGGCTAGCTGGGCTTATTAAAAAAAATGGTTAACTCATTCGCATCGCAACGATTTTGAATTATTAAAAAAAATCACAAATCACTCCAGCAATACACACAAACAAAACATTACATAAACAAAAGGAGAAATGAAAGAAGATTACAGGTTTTTACTTCAGGTTTAGACATATGGAAGTGGTAGATCAGACTTTTTTATGTAGAGTTTATATAGAAAATTCTCTACACCGATTAGTTTCCCCACAACAAACCACTACAAAAGCAAAGTCAGAGGCAAATTGTGGTCTAAGGGAGCAAAGCGAGTTTAGAAGTGACCAAGGTATGGTGTGCACACAGATTTACTTCCCTTGAAGAAAATGCATCATGGCCGGAACGACTTGAATGAGTTAACATACTGTCTCTGATACCCTCTACAAGTTTAATATTGTTGCCGAGGTCATATCCTGTGTTATTGCATTGATAATGGCACACATACACACACACACACACATGCAAACACATGTATGCACACATGCACACACATGTGCATTGATGGTTGTTTTCTTTTAATGTTTGGATTCGATTCACATTAACAAAAAATGTAATTTATACGTATAAATAGACTCGCATACCCTCATACACCCACACAGGATGAAAAAAAGCAGCTCTGTTAGCTTATTCCTTTATAATCAATAAAGATCATTTTGACTTGACTTAACACCTATCCCTTCCCCAGATGTACATTCAAAATACAGTCAAACCTCTATTATAAGACCCTCTGTTATAAGACCTCCTCTCAGTTAAGATCGATTTTTTTTTGGGAACGGATTATTGTAGGTTACTATATTTTATGTATAAAAACTGACCTCTGTTATAAGACCCCTCCAATTAAAGACCTTTTTTCTGACTTTTTTGAAGTCTTAAAAGAGAGGTTTGACTGTACCACACATACACACACTCATGAGCATTGTCTAAGATCACTGTTAGGTGGATAGATGTTAACCCCTTGACTGCCACCAACATATTACCTACGTACCTGATGACATCACTGATGATGTCATCAAATGAAGAGGAATAACCCTGATATGCTGGCTTTTGCTCTAACAGTCAAGAGAGTTATATCCCCAGACCATTTTTTTTCAGATTGGCTCTATCAGTTGTCTTTTTCATGGCATGGTTTGCCCAATGATTTTTTCTTTAATTTTCTCTGGCAGTTGAGGGGTTAAATTAAAGAATGAAGCGAACACACTTCTCTTTGCTTTTTGTTGTTGTGTGTATGTAGATTGCGTTTTATTATATTTTTATGTTGGCTTTAAAAAAAAATCCTGTTTGATCGTTTTAGGATTGATGAATTCCTTTATTCTTTTTCTTCCTTGCTGCCTCTATCATCGACATCTCGATCGTAATTATTACTATCATCCGTACTTCTTCTTCTTCTGCGTTCCCAGGCCATATGGCCATAATGGGTAAGGTACGTATGTGTCCGGTTTTCAGTTTTCACTGGTCTCCCTGCTGCGTACAGCCGGCACATTCCGATTTCGGAGGAGCTCAAAGGAGAAAAATTATTTGGAAGATTTGTTTTTTTTAAAAGGCAGGAGAATGGGCCAATAAGTCAGAAAGATAGTAGATGATAGAAAGCAAAGGGAAAAGGCAGAGTCAAAGAGAGTGGAAGATTAGATGAAGTTACAAGCACAGAACTTCCAGAAGGTGGGGGAACTATTTTTATGAAAGACCCCCCGGTATCCCCACTGGAGAGATTGTGTTATTTATATTTTTATGTTGGCTTTAAAAAAAAAAATCCAGTTTGATCGTTTTAGGATTGATGAATTCTTTTCTTCTTTTTCTTCCTTGCTGCCACTATCATCGACATCTCGATCGTAATTATTACTATAATCCGTACAATTCCCCCTGTGGGGATACCGGGGGGGTCTTTTGTATAAATAGTTCCCCCACCTTCTGGAAGTTCTGTGCTTGTAACTTCCTGTCACTCTCTTTGACTCTGACAACCTTTTCCCTCTTGCTTACTGTCATCTACTATCTTTCTGCCTTACCGGTCCATTCTCCTGCCATTCTCCTGCCTTTTTTCAAGAAACACTTTTCAAAAAAGATTTTCAGCCGAAAAACATTTCCTCCAGCTCGAAGTCGGACTTGCTCGAAGGGCCTAACTGTTTTATCGTTTTAGGAGTTAGAATTCCTTTAAATTCTTTTTCTTCTTTGCCGGCACTATCATCGACATCTCGATCGTAATTATTACTATCATCCGTACTTCTTCTTCTTCTGCGTTCCCAGGCCATATGGCCATAATGGGTAAGGTACGTATGTGTCTGGTTTTCAGTTTTCATAATTGACAGGAAACTGAGCGATCGAAGAAGAAGAATCCGTACAATTACTGTCTCTGCACACAGCTACTGTAGACCTAGCGGCTGCCGGCAAAGCGGTGAAGGATGGCGCGGCGGCTGCAGGTGGCAAGTCTGCGGGCAGCAAGATGTCGGCAACGAAGATCGCCCTGCAGCTGGTGCGGGAGCGAGGCATCGTGGGATTGTACCAGGGGTGTGGGGCGACTGCGCTGAGAGACGTCACCTTCTCCGCCATTTACTTCCCCCTGTTTGCCAACCTCAACAAACTGGTAGGTGTCAGCGGAGTTGCCGTAAAAACTGAACTATAAGACGCACCTGTATATAAGCCGCATCCCCTAAATTGACAAAATATTAGGTATTTATTCACATATAAGCCGCACCAGTTTATAAGCCGCAGAGAAAATTGTACGTGCACACAACCAACACAAATATAGAAATTCTCCTATCAGAACATAAGTATTTAATGTCCTCAGACACTAGAAATAAGATTACCAAAACCAGTTTTGAGTCTAAAGAAGCTCAAAATAGGCTGAAGAATGTGGCCAGAAACAGATTTAATTATACTGATAAATGTAGAATGGAAATAAAATCAGGAATGGAAATCAGTCTATAAGCCGCATGGGCCAAAGTTGAGGGAAAAAGTAGCGGCTTATAGTCCGCATTTTACAGTATATATAAAAGTGGTGTAGATAAGCCGTGCCTGACGCCTGAATAGGGCATTTGCCACAGAGTTCGTACAGTACGTCAGACTACTGAATTGCCCGCTGTTTTGCCCGTGGTTGTGCTGACCTCTCTAATCCAACCCTTTAATTTCAATTCAGTGAATTTCAAGGTCGCCCTCACGTGGCAAATGCCCTATTCAGGCAATGTGATGTCGCTTCAGGCAGTGGTCTGCCTGAAGAAAGGTCTCCCACAAGAAATTAGGCTCTATATTAATTTTGTGAGCGCTAGCTATTCGTTGTTCTTTGAGTTTCCCTAGAGTTTCTTCAGAGTGGTTGTTCTTTGAAACCGTTCTTTGTTATTTTCATAGGGAGATTGCAAAAGGGGCTTGCGAGGGCAGGGGGCAGTGGTGTGAACTGAGCTGATTTCAGACAAGCGTACTTGTGGCTGTGCAGCAGTCTGAAGGTCCCCCACTGTCGCACGCAGAGAACATTTTTGTCTTGTTCAAGTGCTTAGTGCTTTACAAGTCACTGAATTGTTTGTTTGTGTGTGTATGTGTGAGTGTGTGTGTGTGTGTGTGTCTCCGACCAATTGGACGCTAATCTCATCATCTCCTCTGTGTGTGTGTGTGAGTGTGTGTGTATCACTGTGTGTGTGTGTGTGTCACTGTGTGTATGTGTGCGTATGTGTGTATCACTGTGTGTGTGTGTGTGTGTGTGTGTGTGTGTGTGTGTGTGTGTGTGTGTGTGTGTGTGTGTGTGTGTATATCACTCTGTGTGTATGTGTGTGTATCACTCTGTGTGTGTGCGTGTGTGTGTCGCTGTGTGTGTGTGTGTCACTGTGTATGTGTGTGTGTGTGTGTGTGTGTGTGTATCTCCGACCAGTTGGACGCTAATCTCATCATCTCCTGTGTGTGTGCGTGTGTGTCACTGTGTGTGTGTGTGTGTCACTGTGCGTGTGTATCACTGTGTGTGTGTATCACTGTGTGTGTATGTGTGTGTGTGTGTGTGTGTGTGTGTGTGTGTGTGTGTGTGTGTGTATGTATGTGTGTGTATTGGTGTGTGTGTGTGTGTGTTTGTCTATTAGCCTGTACAAAAGGGTAAGAGGAGAGAGAACTCAGAACTCAGAACCACTTTATTATCTCCAACACAGAGAAATTAGTTTTGTGTCACGGCATAACAACACATAAATTACAAACACACAACACTATGTAAATAATTAAACAAGCCAACACACAAAACTATGCAGAAGCATGTAAAATGGCAATACAATTATTTATATTAAATAGTGCAAATGTACATTTCACATGTATTGCATAAAAAAGGGGGAAGATAAAGTGAAATAGAACATTTTAGGATAAAGCGATTATCTAGATATAACCAAATAAGCTTAATAATGCAACAAAGCAGTGAAAAGCTGGATAATTCAGGGCACGCAATCATGCACGGATCCACTCACCCACACAAATACACACATACGCACAAAGGAGAGAGAGAGTGAGAGAAAGAGACTGACGGACAGACAGACAGACAGAGTCAGGCAGAGACAGACAGATGGCAGTGATCATGCTGTGTTCTACGATTTTCTGTGTTATGCACGTGTGTGTTTGTTTGTGGAAGTGCGCCTGCGTGGAGAAAATTGTTCCTCGATTATTCCTTTATTCCTGACTGAATTTGTGAAGAAGTGTGTGTGTGTGTGTTCATTCTTTAATTTAACGTCTATCCACCTTACAGTGATCTTAAACAAATGTGTGTGTGTGTGAGATTTTTCAATCTTATTCCTGACTGAATTTGTGAAGACATTGTGTGTGTGTACGCACGCGTGCACGCATGTGTGTGTGATTTTTCAATCTTATTCCTGTGTGAATTTGTGTGTGTGTGTGTGTGTGTGTGTGTGTGTGTATGTGTGTGTGTGATTTTTCAATCTTATTTCTGACTGAATTTGTGAAGACATTATGTGTGTGTGTGTGTGTGTGTGTGTGTGTGTGATTTTTCAATCTTATTCCTGACTGAATCTGTGAAGACATTGACTGTGTGTGTGTGTGTTGTGTGTGTGTGTGTGTGTGTGTGTGTGTGTGTGTGTGTGTGATTTTTCAATCTTATTCCTGACTGAATCTGTGAAGACATTGACTGTGTGTTGTGTGTGCGTGTGTGTGTGTGTGTGTGTATGTGTGTGTGTGTGTGTGTGTGTGTGTGTGTGTGTGATTTTTCAATCTTATTCCTGACTGAATTTGTGAAGACATTGTGTGTGTGTGTGTGTGTGTGTGTGTGTGTGTGTGTGTGTGTCTGTCTGTCTGTCTGTGTGTTGTGCTCCGCAGGGCAAGCGGAGAGAGGGCAGTGATCAGGCCGTGTTCTACCACTCCTTCATCTCGGGATGCCTAGCCGGCTGCACCGCGTCTTTCCTGGTGAACCCCATCGATGGTACGTCTGTCTGTTTTGCCTCCCATCTGTGTCTCTCTCTTCTCCCCATGGGGATCCTTTTTTTGTTTTTCCAGTGCAGTGAAACCTCCCTTATCTTCTTCTTCAGGGCAGTGGGTGGATGCCTTGTGCCTCCATACAGGGAGCTGGACAACTCCACGAGTCTCTCCCCGTGGGGATACCAGGGAGTCTTTCATAAAAATAGTTCCCCCACCTTCTGGAAGTTCTGTGCTTGTAGCTTCCTCTAATCTGCCGCTCTCTTTGACTCTGCCTTTTCCCTTTGCTTTCTGTCATCTACTATCTTTCTGACTTACTGTCCCATTCTCCTGCCTTTTTTCAAAACAATCTTCCAAATAACTTTTCGGAGACCGGTGAAAACTGAAAAACGGATACATACGTACCTTACTCATTATGGCCATATGGTCTGGGAACGCAGAAGAAGAAGATGAAGAAGAATCTTCTTCTTCTTCTTCTTCTTCTTCTTCGATCGCTCAGACAGGTTCCTGTCAGTTATGAGCGGGGATGCGTCACGCTGCCGTTATGCGCCTAACTAAGAAATAGTTAGGCCAAAGCAAGTCCGACTTCGGCTGGAGGAGGAAATGTTTTTGAAAGTGTTTCGTGAAAAAAAGGCAGGAGAATGGACCGGTAAGGCAGAAAGATAGTAGATGACAGTAAGCAAAGGGAAAAGGCAGAGTCAAAGAGAGTGACAGATGAGAGGAAGTTATAAGCACAGAACTTCCAGAAGGTGGGGGAACTATTTATACAAAAGACCCCCCGGTATCCCCATGGGGGGGGGGGAACCTCCCTTATAAGACCTCCCATTATAAGGCCCCCTCCCATGTAAGACCTACTTTGAGACATGAGACATTGCCCTTCTTAGTTTGTAAGTATTAAAATTACCTCCCTTATAAGACCTCATTTTGGATGATTTTTTTCAAGGTCTTATAAGGGAGGTCCCCTCCCCCCGTGGGGATACTGGGGTTGTCTTTTGCATAAATAGTTCCCCCACCTTCTGGAAATTCTGTTCTTGTAACTTCCTCTAATCTGTCACTCCCTTTGACTCTGCCTTTTCTTACTGTCATCTACTATCTTTCTGCCTTACCCGGTCCATTCTCCTGCCTTTTTTTCACGAAACACTTTCAAAAAGATTTCCTCCAGCCGAAGTTGGACTCGCTGGGCCTAACTATTTCTTAGTTAGGCGCATAATGGCAGCATGACGCATCTGCGCTCAAAATTGACAGTGCAGAAAAATAGTAGATGACAGCAAGCAAAGGGAAAAGACAGTCAAAGACCCCCCCCCCTCCGGTATCCCAACCGGAAAAGCCAAAGGGAAAGGCAGAGTCAAGGAGAGTGACAGATTAGAGGAAGTTACAAGCACAGGACTTCCAGAAGGTGGGGGAATTATTTATACAAAAGACCCACACACACACACACACACGATGACCCCCCCCCCCATGAACTCCCCCAATGAACTCTCCCCGTGGGGATACCAGGGGGGTCTCGTAAAAATAGTTCCCCCACCTTCTGGAAGTTCTGTGCTTGTAACTTCCTCTAATCTGCCACTCTGACTCTGCCTTTTCCCTTTGCTTTCTATCATCTACTATCTTTCTGACTTATTGGCCCATTCTCCTGCCATTTTTAAAAAAAAAATCTTCCAAATAATGTTTCTCCTTTGAGCTCCTCCGAAATCAGAATGTGTCGGCTGTACGCAGCGGGGAGACCAGTGAAAAGTGAGAACCGGACAACTATGTACCTTACCCATTATGGCCATATGGCCTGGGAACGCAGAAGAAGAAGAATCCCACTGTGTTTGTTTCAGTGGTGAAGACCAGACTTCAGACCCTGACTAAAGGGGCCGGGGAGCGGCACTACAATGGGATTGTACACTGCTTCAGGTGAGGACCCTTGGTTTAACCCCTTGACTGCCAGAGAAAATTAAAGAAAAAAATCATTGGGCAAATCATGCCACGAAAAAGACAACTGATGGAGCCAATCTGGCAATTAATGGTCTGGGGACATTACTCTCTTGACTGTGTTAGAGCAAAAGCCAGCATATCAGGGTTATTCCTCTTCATCTGATGACATTGTCAGTGATGTCATCAGGTCAGTACGTGATAGGTTAGTGGCAGTCAAGGGGTTAAGTAATTGGATTGTTTTAACCCCTTCACTGCTAGAGGAGAACTGAGAAATTACAGATTTTCTTATTATAATTTTAAAAGAGACCTGTCAGACTCAATCTGAGAAAATGGTCTAGAGATATCTTTCCTGTCTTGCTTAAACCAAAAAACATCTTTCCAGGGCTATGACATCACAAGTTATGACATCATCTATGACGAACACTGTTCGTCAGCAGAGCAGTGAAGAGGTTAATTATAATATGAATTTATATAGCACTCTTTTCTCATATGAGCTCGTTGTGCTTTGCATCGAGAACAAGAAAATTAAAGGCAAACAAACAATCATGCACTATGAAATAACATATATATGCGTGATGCTTGCATGCAACGCTCTCTTTCTTCATCACACATGCGCGCATGCACGCACACGCACACACGCACGCACACACACACACTCACACACACGCAAAGTTAGTAATTGTTCCCATTGTACAGTCTACATTGGATTCGGGGCAGTGGGTGGATGCCTCGTGCCTCCATACGGGGAGCTGGATGACCCCGCCCCCTCCACGAGTCTCTCCCTGTTTGTCTCTCAAGCATGCTAATTCTTCATCAGCATTCAAGTCCAACTTGAAAACGCACCTCTTTTCTAAACTGTAGCTCTGTATCGAAATGGTTGTGTGTGTGTGCGTGCGCGTGCGTGTGTGTGCGTGTGTGTGTGTGTGCGTGCGCTTCCGTGTGTGTGTTTGGTGTGTGTGTGTCTGTGTGTGAGTGCGTGTGTGTGTGTGCATGTGTGCATCATGCTTGCGCGTGTGCACGCTTGTGCATGCATGTGTGTGAGTGAGGGAGTGATGCAGTAGGTTTGTTAGTTGTATTATATTCGATGTGTGAATGGTGGCTTAGTGAAGTTTACTTTGTAAAGCACCCTGAGTAGGTTTTACCTAGAAGGGCGCTATATAAGTACCCCTATTATTATGATTATGATTATTATTATTATTATGCCGGGTGTGTGTGTGGGGGGTGTCTTTCGTAAAAATAGTTCTCCCACCTTCTTGAAGTTCTGTGCTTGTAATTTCCTGTAATCTGCCACTCTCATTGACTCTGACTTTTCCCTTTGCTTTCTGTCATCTACTATCTTTCTGACTTATTGGCCCATTCTGTGATTCTCCTGCCTTTTACAACAAATCTTCCAAATAATGTTTCTCCTTTTAGCTCCTCCGAAATCGGAATGTGTCGGCTGTACGCAGCGGGGAGACCAGTCAAAACTGAAAAACGGACACATACGTACCTTGCCCATTATGGTCATATGGCCCAGGAACTCAGAAGAAGAAGAAGAAGAAGCATTGGATTGGTTTGTGTGCAGGAGCGTGCTGGTGGAGGAGGGTCCCAAGGCCTTCCTGAAGGGTGCCCTGTGCAGGATTCTGGTCATCGCCCCGCTGTTCGGCATCGCTCAGACCGTGTACTACCTGGGCGTGGCAGAGCTCATAATGGGCATCCAGAAGCCCTGAACAAAGCCCCATGCTTTCGTGGTAGAAAGAACAAACACCACCACCTTCAAGAATACATTCTTTCCACGAACAACAACTGAGTGGAACAGCCTGCCCGACGATATCGTCACCCTGTCGTCGGCCAGCCAGTTCAGGACGGCTGTGTCTGGTTCCAGGCACGGCCAACAACCACCATACTGAACTGTAGGAGGGGGCCCCAGCTACCTTGCTAGGTTATGCTGGGGGGCGTCTAGTCCAGCTGATTCGTCAGCTGGATGATAAGTGAAATGTTGTAGCCTGCCTATCATCACCACCCCTTTTTAAAAAAAAATAATTCCTATTTGGGTAATGTATGCCCCACCCCCCCATTGGTGTTTACGTCCATAATTGGATCCTGCCAACGTACTGCATTAAGATCAAGATAGTTTAGGACTTAGGACATAACTAACTGTTAATTCGGAATCAGCCGGCATGAGAACGAACGCCACTGTATTGCTCCAGAAAATGGGACAGCTGAAAATAGGAATGAAAAAACCCAAACACCCCAATGTTTAGTAAGATTGTTGGTTTAAATAGGTTTTTATTCACCAACAACAAGTAGGTGGCGTTCGCATCTCAGGTCACGAGACAGGGGCAGAGAATTTGCGGAATAAAGCCTCATTAGAATATATGAATGCAGCAATAACGGCACAAAAGTTCTATTGTAAATGTAGCAATGATGAGACTTATTGATTTACAACCAAAAAGAAATGAATATAAATGTAATCAAATAGCTACATGATAATCATACATTGTACATGTTTTATGAATTATGCATGTCACCTACGGGCTTGTTTCATAAGTATGTTTTGTCAATTTTTAGTAAATCTTGTGTTTATTCATTCAGTCAATTAGCCTTTTTTTAGTATTAGGTATTAGGTACTTTATAGTCACAGAGGCGTCTCTGTGAAATTCGGGTTGCTCCCACCTGGAGAGCCTTTTCATAGTCAGCTTGACAAGAGCTGTCCAGAGGAAATTTGTTATTGGGTTTTTACTAGAAAACTCCCCTCAAAAATCTTAGTTTGTTTGCTTTTCTTGGGAAAAATTTGAATGGTGCGGATGCTTTTTTTTTCAAAGTGTGAAAAGCTGGAACCATTTAGAATATTGAAGGTTTTTTCTGTCAAAACTCTGTAGCAAGAATCTGCTTGAACAGATCAACAGATCATGAGCTGTATAAGTGTGTAGGGGAAAAAAAGATAGTGCTTTGGGATGGGGATATTAATACACTAAGTAGGTATGCATGCGTGCCTGCAAGAATCGATGTGCCAGCTTACTTAATATTGTCTGCAATGATTTTGGTTGCTGTTCAGTGTTGTTGTTGTTGCCATAGCGTCAGTGTCTGCCGGTTGAGTTAGACATATGGCTGTACACTTGGCCAGGAGCAGGGATTGCTGTCTCTGCGGGAAATGAAGAAAAGCTGAAAAGGGCGAGAAGCATGTTTTGCACAAAAAAAAGAAATCTAAAAGAAATAGAAGCATAGCTGCTTTTTTTTAACCCCTTGACTGCCATCTAACGTATCACGAACTGACTTGATGACATCACTGATGACATCATCAGATGAAGAGGAATAACTCTGATGTGCTGGTTTTTGCTCTAACACCGTCAAGAGAGTTATATCCCCAGACCATTTTGCCAGATTGACTCTATCAGTTGTCTTTTTCATGGCATGATTTGTACAAATTTTTTTTTTTCTTTAATTTTCTCTGACAGTCAAGGGGTTAAGGAACAACTGTTTTTATAGTTTAACATTTTATTATTTTTAATATTGTGTTTAATTCAAGAGTGTTTTTTTTTATGATGTTGATAACATAATTTATAATAATAAACGGATTTTTAAGCGCTTTTTATGCTGTACAATTTATGAAACACTCAAGAGTGGCACGTTTTTTCATGAATGTTGATACTACACCTATTTTCAAACACACAGAAAACACTGTCTTTAGTACACTTGTTGACACGCAGCACACACTACACACAGTTTGTAAAGTTGAAAGACTAAAGTTTGGAAACAGCTAAGCTGTTGGTTGTTTGTTTTGTTGTTGTTGGTTTGTTTTCCTTGTATTTTCTGTCAACTAGTCATGTTTCGTGGGTTTTTTTTTACTTGAGGATTGAAATCAATAAATAGTTTGTAGTAGAATCTTTGATGAATGTGTGAATCGACTGGTAGACTGGAATATGTGTTTGACATTATTTACCTTGTCACACCCGCGCTTATATAAGTTGGATTTTTTAAGTAAAAGGAGAGTGATTGCACAGTAATTAAAAATTGTCATGTAACAGTTGTTTTTAAACAATTTTTTAAAATTATGATTGTAATTTTTAAAAAGGGCATGAAATTGGAAGTTTATTTGATCAATTAATGTTAAACCTATTAAATAGATTACTGTCTCTAATGATCCAAATATATAGTATATCTAATATTTTTCAATTATTGATTTTTTAATTAATTTTTTATATATATGTTACCTCCTAGAACCTAACAAACAAACAAAAAACACCCAAACAACAGCAGTGTGCTAAAGTGTGTCAGAATTGAGTATACGTTTTTGTGGACTATGGAACGATGTTTACATCGATAGAACAGAATTTGTAAAGTATGTAGCAATGTTTGCATCAGTAGAACAATTTGTAAAGTATAGGAGCAATGTTTGCAATGGTAGAACAGAATTTGTAAAGTATAGGAGCAATGTTTGCATCGATAGAACATAATTTGTAAAGTATGGAACAGTGATTGCATCAGTAGAACAGAATTTGTAAAGTATAGGAACAATGTTTGCATCAGAAGAACAGATTTTGTAAAGTATGGAGCAATGTTTGCATCAGTAGAACACAATTTGTAAAGTATGGAACAATGTTTGCATCAGTATAACAGAATTTGTAAAGTATGGAGCAATGTTTGCATCAGTAGAACAGAATTTGTAAAGTATGGAGCAATGTTTGCATCAGTAGAACAGAATTTGTAAAGTATGGAGCAATGTTTGCATCAGTAGAACAGAATTTGTAAAGTATGGAGCAATGTTTGCATCAGTAGAACAGAATTTGTAAAGTATGGAGCAATGTTTGCATCGTAGTAGAACAGAATTTGTAAAGTATAGGAGCAATGTTTGCATCAGTAGAACAGAATTTGTAAAGTATGGAGCAATGTTTGCATCGGTAGAACAGAATTTGTAAAGTATAGGAGCAATGTTTGCATCGGTAGAACAGAATTTGTAAAGTATGGAGCAATGTTTGCATCAGTAGAACAGAATTTGTAAAGTATGGAGCAATGTTTGCATCAGTAGAACAGAATTTGTAAAGTATAGGAGCAATGTTTGCATCAGTAGAACAGAATTTGTAAAGTATGGAGCAATGTTTGCATCAGTAGAACAGAATTTGTAAAGTATAGGAGCAATGTTTGCATCAGTAGAACAGAATTTGTAAAGTATGGAGCAATGATTGCATCAAATGAACAGATTTTGTAAAGTATGGAGCAATGTTTGCATCAGTAGAGCAGAATTTGTAAAGTATGGAACAATGATTGCATCGAATGAACAGAATTTGTAAAGCATATCAGCAATGTTTGCATCGGTAGAACAGATAAAACAAATCAGGTGTCAGCTCATCAGTGTTGTACTGCAGTGCATCGCAATACTCGGGAAAACTTGTGATTTTCTTAATGTATTGCTTTGTGCCAATGTTGTGTTTTTTTAATTATTTTTATTTTTAGAAGCAGCAGAATTAGAAACATCTTTCGATCAAGCCCCTGTTTTCTCTCAGCAGATAACTCATATGGGTTGTGATTATTTTTGCCACTGGGTTTAATGTATGCTAAGTGCATGGGCACACGGGACCTCGGTTTATTGTCTCATTGGAAAGACTCCACGTTCAGACCGTAAGGCCTAGTGCAAAGTGAGAGGAAAAATCCCCTGTACCCAGGTTCGAACTCGGGTTTACTTGACACGAAGCGAACGCGCTACCACTGTGCCACTCTACACCTAAGGTGTTAAGGGCCTAACGCAGGCATTCTTCTGTATGCCGAGGGCAACCCTTCAGCGCTCAGTCCCCCGGTTACTGGGAAAACCAAGGAGTCTGACCATGTTTCTTCATTCTTGTCTGTTCTCCGTCAATTTCTGGGACTCCTGTTTGGTCAAGCATGACCATTGGCAGATGATGTCTGTGCTTCTCTGCTTCTTGACATGATGCCATTTTGAACAATGGTTTTTGCCGAGGTAATTGCTGGGGTTATTCTGCACTACTATTTCAGCATCTCTCTCTTGTTCTTTAATTAAGTGGGCAGATGTTCCAAGGATTAATAATGTTCCTGATCATTCACTGATTATAGAAAAGGAATGGCCGATTATGCTGCAGCGATTAGTTGCGAAAGCCTACACCCTTCTTTGGAAGTTTGTTATCAATATCCATGTAGTGCAAGCATATGGAGGCCTAGTGATTCACGCTTAGTGTGTGCATCAGCTTGTTCTGTGGAAACTAGAGAACCTCTACAAGTGGAAGTCATTCCAGATCTTCTTAAGCCTCCGTTGACGCTTGGGCCATGGTGGAATTCGCTCTTTCATTTGTCATAGTTTTCTCTGTATCTTAGAATCCGTTTACTGTTTTTCACTTCTTGCTTTTGTTTTTGCCAGTTCTCCTGGTATTGTTTATTATTATCAGCTTGGACTTTTCTGCACCGATTCTGGTGCTGTCTTTTTCTTCCTTACATAATTTATGCGTTTTTTTAAAACCCAGGCTAGCTTGGTTGAAGAATGTAACCATCTTTTCCATCTGCTGCTTGCTGCCAGTTGGAGCTTTGTTGTTGGGGATGTGTGGTTAGGCCACGCTTCTTCCTTAGCCTCCTTGTAAAGGGGGCATAGCTGTAAAATCATGTTCTGTTGTTTGTCTGTTCTGTTGTTAGTCAGTTTAATCACGGAGACAGGTTGGTAAAAGTTTTTGCTTCATCTCCCCGATGTAAAATCTGCCTTCTCTTCCAATCCTGGAACCATGCTGCTAGATGGTCAAGTCTGTGACCATTTGGAAGTGCACCTTTTCCGTGGCACATTAACAGGTCTGTGGAAATTTTCACTAATTCCATCACATCTGGTGCATGTGGGTGTGCCTGAAGCCTGAATTCAGGCAATTTGATGCTGGTTCAGGCAGTGGTCTGCCTGAAGACAAGGCTCTTCTCATGCTCTTTTGTGCTCTTAAATTGACCATTTTAGGAAGGGTTGTGATGGAAAGTTCAGGCAAACGCTTTGGTCTCGACGTGCACTTTTCACTCCTCAGCAAGTTAAAGGAAGCAGCAGGTTTGGAGTCCATTGTTCTGGCATTTACTAATTCAGTGTTACGTAGATACCCGTCTATGTCAGGCTCCAAAATGTCTCCGCCATTTCCATATTCGCCGCTAATATTTCTTCAAATTTCTTTAGATCTCTGCAGCAAAAATGTGTCTCTGCTAAGAAAGAAAAAAGAATCTACGGGGCACATTTTCGATCGATGGAGGTGTGGGCAGAACCAACAATGGCCCGTTCTGAGTCCAGAGCACTCTGCTCCACTGTTTCACCGTGTCGATCAGTTCTTTGCCACGCAAACTATTCATTGATGCCTTACAGAAAACAGTGTGTTAATTAAAGAAAAATCGGGTTGTGTTTATTTGTCTGATCTGATCTTCGCCTTACATTCCAATCAATCGCTGCCATAAAATGAACTTTCTGAAAAAAGACGTTTTACAGGCTGACTCGATGGGGCAACTCTGAGCTGATCAGTTCTTTTGTAGCAGAAATAGAGAAGCACCTAGACATCCAAAGCGAAGAATTTAAAAAGTGTGCGTTTCTCTTTTTGAACAGTATACTTTAGAACTGGTGGTATTGTA
>CM065694.1:50059666-50082166 GCA_017654935.2 Phymorhynchus buccinoides
TGTATTTGAACTCCAAGTTCGTGTCTGATGCTATGCTGTGAGCATGTATATGTGTATGTAACCAGTGCCTGCCACAATACTTCACACGGGGGCTGCAGTGACAGTAGGCGTCTCTGCAACACATGCATCTCTTACCACTTCTGCCCGCGTCCTGCATCTGAATCTTGAGCAGTTCCATGGGGGTTGTGACGATGATCTGGCACATTCCCGCCCCTGCCCCCGACACCACCTCCCTGGCTAATGTCAGCTGACCCCTGCCAATGACATGACACACACACACACACTGTGTGACATGGCGCCGACAGTGACTGACAGATATCCTCCGAAGTCGTGGCTGTCCACGTGGCTGGGTGTGTGTGATCAAAAACGGGTCACACACGTAATGTTCACATCCCTAGGTGGTGCATTTGTACTATCTTGGTGTTCAAGTGCTTCGGCTGTTGGGATGATCCCTGGAGTCTTTAAGCCAAGGTACGATGATGACAACAACAACAGCAACACAGTGACAGATGACACGACATGGTGATTGACAGTTACAGGTAACAAAAACGCGCTGATGACAGTGACAGGTGACATGGTTATGACAGCTACGGGCAGATGACGTGATAGTCACGGTGACGACAACTTAAAGGCGACATGACATAGTGATGACAGTTAAAGGTCAAGACAGTTACCAGGTCGCATGACATGATGGTGCAGACAGTGACACGACATGCCAATGACAGCTACGTGACATGTAATGTGTGATAGGTGACACACGACATTATGTTGACAATGACAAGACATTGTGTTGATAATGACATGACATTGTGTTGACAGTGACAGTCGACAAAACAAGACGATGACAGAATGGCTTTCCTCAGTCTCTCAGTGCTAGTGTGATTGGAGACAAAACAGGGCTAATTTCTGTTTTCTTGAGGGGATGCTATTTACCGAAAGAGTATGGCAGGAAGAAGAAGAACAACAACATGACAGTATTTATACGGCGCTGAATCTTGATCAATAAAATCAAATCAAAGCGCACACACACGTTAGCATTCATAACGCATTGAAACAAAAACACCAATACAAAGTGAACACACACGGATGACATAAATGGAATACAGCAGAAACAGACCTAATGGCAAGAGAGAGAAGAGAAAGAGAGCGGAGCTTTAATGACGGGGGAACAGGTGGGTTTTGAGGTTAGCTTTGAAAGCAGAGACGGTCGGTCACTGATGGAGGGACAGAGGAAGTTTGTCCTGAGACAGCAAAAGAGGAAGTTTGTCCTGTGACAGCAAAACACACACGCATGCGCACACATACACACACACACACACACACACACACTCACACACACAAAGCACACACACACACCACACACACTCACACTCGCACACAAACACACACACACGGAGCCATTAAAGAAAGAAAGAAACAAACAAACAAAATGACGCTTACGATTCAGTGCGTAGAAGATGTCTGAAGAAATCATTGCCGACCAGCTTAATGGCTTTCTCTGGGGTAATTAGCAACAAGTTGACTCCTGAGCCTGAAAAGGACAACAACAACAACCATCACAATTTGACATTAAAAACAACAACAAACGATAACTACAAAAAGTGTGAAAATAGGGTTTTACGCCCTATTCGGCCTTTCGGCCATGGGGGGCATTTGTAAATACAAAGATGGTGGGAACAATACTGGAGGCAATGCCCGGAGGCAGTGCTAAACCAGTAAAGTCCCGATTTTTTAAATAATACAGATATGTGTAGCAGTAACCACGCCTCGGTTAAACCTCATCGGCTATGGTACCACCACAAGATTGATTATTGACAAAAAGTGGATAATTCATAACAATTTATAGCAGTTGTTGTCGTTCCCTGGCTCAAAAACTCCAGGGATCATCCCAACAGCCGAAGCAATTGAACACTATGGTACAAATGCACCAGCTAGGGATGAGAACATTACGTGTGTGACCGTTTTTGATTACCCCGCCACGTGAGCAGCCACACTCCGACTTCGGAGGAATTCATAGCAGTGTGTCTGATCAAAATTAAAAATCATTGCCAATCAGTTTCAAGGCCTTCTCTAGGATGGCTAAAAGCAGGTTGAATGCTGAGCATAAATTACACATGCACTCGCTCTCGCTCTCTCTCACACACACACACACACACAGGGTACACATATTAATTTAACATTTTGGTAAAGGTCAAGATGTGCCACCCCCCCTGCATTTCTCGGTTAATTCCATTTTCCCGTTTTTGCCTTTCTTACCAAACATAAAGCTGTATTTTATGAACCTTTTTAGTTAATAACCTTTTTGGAATACTAACCCTAGGCCATTATCTAATAGGACCCCCCCCACCCCCCTATGCATTGCAGTACACAGCGCCATTTGTCACAGTCGTGGTTCATTGCGTTTTTCCCGTCTTATAGGGGGGGGGGGGGGGTTAGGGTTAGGGTTAGGGTTAGGGTTAGTATTCCAAAAAGGTTATTAGCTAAAAAGGTTAATAAAATACAGCTTTATGTTTTGGTAAGAAAGGCAAAAACGGAAAATTGCAATTAACCGAGAAATGCAGGGGGGGGGGGGGGGGGGGGTAGGGGGCACATCTTTACCTTTACCAACATTTTTTTTTTGTTCATCCTTTTCATTATATAATTTATGGATGGCTTGATGCACACAAAAACCATACTATAAAGCTTATTCAATGTCCATGTGGAAAAAAAAAAGTGACTGTTACTGTGATTTTCACACACACACACACACACACACACACACGCATGCGGCGCTACGCGCGCACACGCACGCACACACGTCACACATTAATGTGTACGATTTCAAAGCTATCAAACAGAATTAATATATAGCTCAATCTGACTCATTTGCTTTCTAATTCCAATCTTCTTCTTCTTCTTCTGCTGCTTTCCCAGGCCATATGGCCATAATGGGTAAGGTACGTATGTGTCAGGTTTTCAGTTTTCACTGGTCTCCCTCCGCTGCGTACAGCCGACACATTCCGATTTCGGAGGAGCTCAAAGGAAAAAAATTATTTGGAAGATTTTTATTTTTGGACACAAGGCAGGAGAATGGGCCAATAAGTCAGGAAGATAGTAGATGACAGAAAGCAAAGGGAAAAGGCAGAGTCAAAGAGAGTGGCAGATTAGAGGAAGTTACAAGCACAGAACTTCCAGAAGGTGGGGGAACTATTTTTACAAAAGACCCCCCCTCGGTATCCTCACGGGGAATAGCGAAAGTTTAATTATTCACCTTTGTACATGCCAAAGAAGCCTTCATTGCGAAACGTCTTCAGCGCACAGTCAGGTCTGCAAACACAATATAATATCGTCGGTGAAATTCAAAAACCTTGTATCTCGATTTGGGGGGGGGGGGGGGGGGGGGGGGGCGCTCTCTAATTTGTCCCGCCAGGGGGGGGGGGGGCTTGAGTTATAAATACATAGTCAGCTCTCTAATTTGTCCCGCCACCTTCCACCAAAAGCTCGTATCTCTAACGACTTTCTATCTGGGGTAAATGAGGTTGTGTAAATAGAAGAAAAACTCGTAAGTCCCAAATTCAAATCTAGTTAAGGACAAAAACCTTGTATCTTCGTTCTTTGCAAGCATAAAAAAAAGAAATTTTAACAAAATGCAGGACTAAACTCGCAATGTCTTGAACAGCATATTCATCATAGTTAATCAATTGTGGTAAACACGGTTAATTATTTAAAGTTTCATTTTTCATTCTTCTCAAAACTACTAAAATTGAGATACGAGGTTTTTGAATTTCACCGACAATATGTGATGCAGCACAGGGAAAACCAGGCTAATGTCGTAAATGATCACTTTTGACTTATTCATATTTTCAGAAAGGCCAGAGACAACAGATTAACAGGCAAAAAACAGAATTCATCTATCTCTAATAGTTTATTTTGAACAATTTTTCAATCAATCAAATCTCTCTCTCTCTCTTTCTCTCTCTTGTGGCTGGCCGACTTTAGCTGGGTATTCGCGTACTGCATCACATATGTATAATGGAAGCCAAACAAGTTTAACAGATTGATTCTAAACCTAAAGCGTCTAATTACCTATTCACTCACTAGGTCATAATAACACAATGGAACCAGATGCCAAGCTTTACAGTTGAATACATATTAAACTCAAATTGCAGGTAAGGGTGGGAAGGGGTGGGAAGGGGAGGGAGCAATTTTATTTTGACTTATGTGTCATTGAGTTATCTGTCAGTCCTAGATTTTTACTCTGTGTGTGTGTGTGTGCATGTGCGTGTGCGTGTGTGTGTGCGTGTGCATGAGTATGCGCTTGTGTAAGCACTGTGTGTGTTGTGTACATGTGTGTGTGAGATGTGTGTGTGTGTGTGTGTGTGTGTGTGTGTGTGTGTGTGTGTGTGTGTGTGTGTGTGTGTGTGTGTGTGTGTGTGTGCATACTGTACATACATGTGTATGTGTATATGTGCATACCTACATGCACATGTGTGTAAAACTCACACTTTGAACAATTGTCTTCCAGGCCCCGGCTACTGATTCAGAAGCTGTGTCTACTACAGTGGAACCTCTCTTTTAAGACCTTGAAAAATCATCCAAAATAAGGTCTTAAGTGGGAGGGAGTTGCATAAGGGAGGTAATTTTAATACAGTGGAACCTCCCTTATAAGACCTTAAAAATATCATCCAAAATGAGGTCTTATAAGGGAGGTAATTTTAATACTTACAAAGAAGGGCAATGTCTCAGAGAAGTAGGTCTTATGTGGGAGGGAGTCTTATAATGGGGGGTCTTATAAAGGAAGGTATACTGTATACTCTATCAATACTCTACAGTACTCAATCACTGCATCAGTACTCTGTACACTACTCACAGACTCCATCAGTACTCCCATACTCTTTCAGTACTTTAACCCTTTCACTGCCAAAGTCGCATTCTAGCACCACCAGTGATTTAACACCTATGTCACTAAAAGGCATCAAATTGGGGTCTATTATCCAAAGACCCTATTGTCTTAGTTTTTGGGAAGTAAGGATAGACCTTATTGTATATCTGTCACAGAACAATCCACAATACTGCAGATGGATTTTGTTCTCTACCCAGGTAAATTTAATGGAAATGTTTCGCTGAAATATGGCTGGTGGTGAAAGGGTTAAGTACTCACAGACGCTTGTAGTACAGCTGCCCCCCCCCTCCCCCCCCCTCCCCCCCCCTCCCCCCCCCCCTCCACAACCCTTAGCTGTTTGTGTGTAGTACTCTATCAATACTATTAGTACTCAAAGTATACACTTTGTATACAATTGAAGGATTCCATCAGTGCCATATATTTTCGGACGTAAGGCAACATTTTCTCCCCCAGACTGAGACCCCTGCACCTTATGATATGATTGATAATATTATAGTAAGAAAACTTAATAACAAAATCTGATGAGGCTGTAATTCCTAATATTAATCTTAATTGGTTCATCTATTTTAGGAAAATATTAGTAGTTTTTATATGAGTGTACGTTTTCAAGTTTTTCACATAATTCTAATCAAATTCTCTCCCTCTTTTATTTAATTCCTTGATGATGTTATATGCATTTTATTGTCTTAACTGTGGTGTTTCGATTTATGTAATCTGAATGTTTTTAGTATTGTTTATCGAGCCTGTGATTGCACAATTTAATTTCCACAAGGATGAATAAAGTTGTTTAGTGTGCCTTATAGTCAGAAAAATACGGCACTTGAACGTACTCCATCAGTGCTTTGCTCGGTACTCACAGACTCTTGTAGTACAGCTGCCCCCCAGGCCCAGGCTGTTGGTTCTGGAGGCGAGTCTTGACCAGGTCGATGGGAAACACACAGGTCACCCCCACGATCCCCGCTATGCCACCATTCACTATGCGAGGCAGAAAGCTGCACAAGACAGTGAAACACACAGGTCACCCCACACGATCCCCGCTATGCCACCATTCAGTATGCGAGGCAGAAAGCTGCACAACAAGACAGTAAAACACACAGGTCACCCCACACGATCCCCGCTATGCCACCATTCAGTATGCGAGGCTGAAAGCTGCATAACTAGACAGTGAAACACACAGGTCACCCCACACGATCCCCGCTATGCCACCATTCACTATGCGAGGCAGAAAGCTGCACAACAAGACAGTAAAACACACAGGTCACCCCCATGATCCCCGCTATGCCACCATTCAGTATGCCAGGCAGAAAGCTGCACAACTAGACAGTGAAACACACAGGTCACCCCCATGATCCCTGCTATGCCACCATTCACTATGCGAGGCAGAAAGCTGCATAACTAGACAGTGAAACACACAGGTCACACCCACGATCCCCGCTATGCCACCGTTCACTATGCGAGGCAGAAAGCTGCACAACTAGACAGTGAAACACACAGGTCACCCCCACGATCCCCGCTATGCCACCGTTCACTATGCGAGGCAGAAAGCTGCACAACTAGACAGTGAAACACACAGGTCACCCCCACGATCCCCGCTATGCCACCGTTCAGTATGCGAGGCAGAAAGCTGCACAACAAGACAGTAAAACACACAGGTCACCCTACACGATCCCCGCTATGCCACCATTCAGTATGCGAGGCTGAAAGCTGCACAACAAGACAGTGAAACACACAGGTCACCCCCCACGATCCCCGCTATGCCACCATTCACTATGCGAGGCAGAAAGCTGCATAACTAGACAGTGAAACACACAGGTCACCCCACACGATCCCCGCTATGCCACCATTCACTATGCGAGGCAGAAGGCTGCACAACTAGACAGTGAAACACACAGGTCACCCCCACGATCCCCGCTATGCCACCGTTCAGTATGCGAGGCAGAAAGCTGCACAACTAGACAGTGAAACACACAGGTCACCCCCATGATCCCCGCTATGCCACCATTCAGTATGCGAGGCTGAAAGCTGCACAACTAGACAGTGAAACACACAGGTCACCCCACACGATCCCCGCTATGCCACCATTCAGTATGCGAGGCAGAAAGCTGCACAACTAGACAGTGAAACACACAGGTCACCCCCATGATCCCCGCTATGCCACCATTCAGTATGCGAGGCTGAAAGCTGCACAACAAGACAGTGAAACACACAGGTCACCCCCACGATCCCCGCTATGCCACCATTCACTATGCGAGGCAGAAAGCTGCATAACTAGACAGTGAAACACACAGGTCACCCCCCATGATCCCCGCTATGCCACCATTCAGTATGCGAGGCAGAAAGCTGCACAAGACAGTGAAACACACAGGTCACCCCCCCATGATCCCCGCTATGCCACCATTCAGTATGCGAGGCTGAAAGCTGCATAACTAGACAGTGAAACACACAGGTCACCCCCACGATCCCCGCTATGCCACCGTTCAGTATGCGAGGCTGAAAGCTGCACAACAAGACAGTAAAACACACAGGTCACCCCCCATGACCCCCGCTATGCCACCATTCAGTATGCGAGGCAGAAAGCTGCACAACTAGACAGTGAAACACACAGGTCACCCCCCACGATCCCCGCTATGCCACCATTCAGTATGCGAGGCAGAAAGCTGCACAACAAGACAGTGAAACACACAGGTCACCCCCCATGACCCCCGCTATGCCACCGTTCAGTATGCGAGGCAGAAAGCTGCACAACAAGACAGTGAAACACACAGGTCACCCCCCATGATCCCCGCTATGCCACCATTCACTATGCGAGGCAGAAAGCTGCACAAGACAGTGAAACACACAGGTCACCCCCATGATCCCCGCTATGCCACCATTCATTATGCGAGGCAGAAAGCTGCATAACTAGACAGTGAAACACACAGGTCACCCCCACGATCCCCGCTATGCCACCATTCAGTATGCGAGGCAGAAAGCTGCACAAGACAGTGAAACACACAGGTCACCCCCCCATGATCCCCGCTATGCCACCATTCAGTATGCGAGGCAGAAAGCTGCACAAGACAGTGAAACACACAGGTCACCCCCATGATCCCCGCTATGCCACCATTCAGTATGCGAGGCAGAAGGCTACACAAGACAGTGAAACACACAGGTCACCCCCATGATCCCTGCTATGCCACCATTCAGTATGCGAGGCAGAAGGCTACACAAGACAGTGAAACACACAGGTCACCCCCATGATCCCCGCTATGCCACCATTCAGTATGCGAGGCAGAAGGCTGCACAAGACAGTGAAACACACAGGTCACCCCCATGATCCCTGCTATGCCACCATTCAGTATGCGAGGCAGAAGGCTACACAAGACAGTGAAACACACAGGTCACCCCCATGATCCCCGCTATGCCACCATTCAGTATGCGAGGCAGAAAGCTACACAAGACAGTGAAACACACAGGTCACCCCCATGATCCCTGCTATGCCACCATTCAGTATGCGAGGCAGAAGGCTACACAAGACAGTGAAACACACAGGTCACCCCCATGATCCCCGCTATGCCACCATTCAGTATGCGAGGCAGAAGGCTGCACAACAAGACAGTGAAACACACAGGTCACCCCCATGATCCCTGCTATGCCACCATTCAGTATGCGAGGCAGAAGGCTGCACAACAAGACAGTGAAACACACAGGTCACCCCCCACGATCCCCGCTAATTATTGCCACCGTTCCCTATGCGAGGCAGAAAGCTGCATAACTAGACAGTGAAACACACAGGTCACCCCCATGATCCCCGCTATGCCACCGTTCCCTATGCGAGGCAGAAAGCTGCACAACAAGACTGTCACATTGAATTGAACTTCTAAAGAAATACGATTTCTTCTTCTCCATCTTCTTCTGCATTCCCATACCATATATGGCTATAATTGGTTTTCTTCTTCTTCTGCATTCCCAGGCCATATGGCCATAATGGGTAAGGTACGTATGTGTCAGGTTTTCAGTTTTCACTGGTCTCCCCATTGCGTGCAGCTGACACGTTCCGATTTCGGAGGAGCTCTCTCTCTCTCTGTCTCTCTCTCTCTCTCTCTCTGTGCTGTGTGTCTGCAGTAGTGTGCATAAAACAAGGTAATAATGCGAGCCAATGCACAGATGAATGTACGAGTTGGAATTGTGCTAACAACACAGATTTAGACTGACTGGAAATGAATGGATGATAAAAGTAAAAGAGGGAAATCTTAATTAGCAAACAGTAACATATTCTTCAAACAGAAAATAATTTTCCCACCAATCTGTCACTGCTTTAACCCTTTCACCGCCAATGTCGCATTTATGCACCACGAAGGTTTAGCCCCCATGTCATTAAATCAGGGCCTGTTATCCGAAGACCCTATTTTCTTAATTTTGGGAGGTAAGAATAAGCCTAATGTTATACAAATCACAGAAGAATTCTCAAAATTGCAGATATATTTTTTTTCTTTACCCAGTTGAAAAATGTCTGGCGGTGAAAGGGTTAACCGACTTCTTCAAGCTTTTTTACCCTCACAGAAAGAATTTCATACTCACCTGCCCTAGCCTACGGGTGATAGTACCTTAATGCTAGTAATAGTCGTAAAGCACATCTCACATTACAAATACCCCCTACCCCCCACCCCAATTTATCTCTGTCAGCCACGCAAATCAGAACACGCAAAGGTATTTATTGCAAAGCGGGCTGGTTTCACATAGAAAAGACAGTTGGCCAACTGAGAAATGACAGAAATTATTCCTTTTTTTGATCAGTCAAAAATGCTAACTGTTGTAGTAGAGAGGTTGTTGTTGGGTTGTTGTTGGGTTTTTTGGGGGGTTGGGGGGGGGGGTGGGGGACAGTTTTTAGAGAGAGAGAGAGACTCACAGAGAGAGAGAGAGAGAGAGAGAGAGAGAGAGAGAGAGAGAGAGAGAGAGAGAGAGAGAGAGAGAGAGAGAGAGAGAGAGAGAGAGAGAGAGAGAGAGAGAGATTGAGAGACACTGAGAGAGAGAGAGAGAGAGAGAGAGAGAGAGAGAGAGAGAGAGAGAGAGAGAGAGAGAGAGAGAGAGAGAGAGAGAGAGAGAGAGATTGAGAGAGAGAGAGAGAGAGAGAGAGAGAAAGAGAAAGAGAGAGAGACTGAGAGAGAGAGACAGATAGACAGACAGACAGACACTCAGACAGAGGGAAATGAAAAAGTAAGACAAATTAAGATAGACAGAGAGAGAGAGAGAGAGAGAGAGAGATGGAGAAAGAGAGAAAGAGAGAGAGACTGAGAGAGAGAGAGAGACAGACAGACAGACAGACAGAGGGAAATGAAAAAGTAAGACAAATTAAGATAGACAGAGAGAGAGAGAGAGAGAGAGAGAGATGGAGAAGGAGAGGCCTGGCAGTCAGCTGAGTCACCCGAAAGACTGACATGAAGGAGCTAAGCAAAAGGTGCTCTTGTTTAGCTGTTGATTGTTTGCTTGTTTTTGAACTTTCTCCCCCTAACAACATCCTTGTCTTCTAAACAGATTATTAAATCTAACTAAACACACACACCCCTGCCCTCTCTCTCTCTCTCTCAAGTGTGTGTTCATATGTATGTGCGCATTACTACCATTAGTGCGTTAACAGAGGGTGTTTTCTGTCAGTCCTAAGTTTCCTATGTTCATCACAAACTAACAAATTTCTCAGACATTTTACTTCACAAAAATCAGCACATGTAATGCATACTTACCTAAATTTTGAATCCATTAATTGGCTTGTTCACCAATGGGGGACAGCTGCTGATCTGAAATCGGAAAAGCACACACGCACATTGATGTAAAAAGAAAATAAAGGAACATATACATAGCTGCAAAATCTCACAAATTTCTGACCAAAAAAAGCACAACGTAGTTGACACTTCTTCTTCTTCGATCGCTAAGACACTTTCCTGTCAATTATGAGCGCAGATGCATCATGCTGCCATTATGCACCTAACTAAGAAATAGTTAGGCCCAGCAAGTCCGACTTCGGCTGGAGGAAATCTTTTTGAAAGTGTTTCGAGAAAAAAGGCAGGAGAATGGACCGGTTAGGTAGAAGGACAGTAGAGGAGAGTGAGCAAAGGGAAAAGACAGATCAGTCAAAGAGAGTGACAGATGAGAGGAAGTTACAAGCACAGAACTTCCAGAAGGTGGGGGAACTATTTATACAAAAGACCCATCGGTATCCCCACAGGGGGGGTGGGGGGCGTAGTTGACACAGTAAGAAAACAAAAGCAAACAAAGGCAGGTGTAATGAAAGTCAGTTAAAATTAAGTTATTTGGGTTCATGCATGAATGTTTTCCCTCAAAATCCAAAGCTAAGACTAGTATTCATCAAAGTACTGGTAAAAATAAATTCTGTTTTTGAATTAGTACATTCATTAATTTAAATCTTTATTAACCCTTTCACCCCCAAAGTCGCATTTTAGCACCACAGTGATTTAACACCTATGTCACTAAAAGTCATCAAATTGGGGTCTATTATCTAAATACCCTATTGTCTTAGTTTTGTGAAGGATAGACCTTATATGTCACAGAAGAATCCCTAATACTGCAGATGGATTTTGTTTTCTACTCAGGTAAATTTAATGGAAATTTTGGGCTGAAATATGGCTGGTGGTGAAAGGGTTAAGTCAGACCTGACACCTTACCTTTCTTACAAAATTTCATCAAAATCTGTTCACAGCTTTTACAGAATTTCTAGTAAAAATAAAAATAAAAAGGAACTAGTAATAAATAATGAAGGAAACAAAACAAACGAAAATTACTGTAAGATCTAAACGACAACCCAGATTGGCTAAATGATAGCTTAGATACCCCCTACCAAACTTTCACATAAAAAAAAAAGTTCATTCAGAGAAGCAACATTCTGTCGTTCTCAGGAAAGGGGATAGGGTTAGGATCAGCCTAAGGTTATTGCCATGAAACTAACTGGTGAAAGAAGCAGACTTTGAAATTTGTGAATCGTAATCATGAGGGGGAGGGACGTTGTCACCAGATTTACTAAAAAGAGTTTAGAGAAACATTGTTTGGATAAAACCCTTTTAGAGAAACATTCTTTGGATAAAACACTTGTTTTACATAAACATTCTTTGGAGAAAACCCTTTTAGAGAAACATTCTTTGGAAAAAACCCTTTTAGAAAAACATTATTTGGATAAAACCCTTTTAGAGAAACATTCTTTAGATAAAACCCATTTAGAGAAACATTGTTTGGATAAAACCCTTTTAGAGAAACATTATTTGGATAAAACCCTTTTAGAGAAACATTATTTGGATAAAAACCCTTTTAGAGAAACATTCTTTGGATAAAACCCTTTTAGAGAAACATTATTTGGATAAAACCCTTTTAGAGAAATAAACCCTTTTAGAGAAACATTATTTGGATAAAACCCTTTTAGAGAAACATTATTTGGATAAAACCCTTTTAGATAAACATTCTTTGGATAAAACCCTTTTAGTGTTTCTTTGGGAAAAAAACAGTTTAGAGAAACATTCTTTGCATAAAACCCTTTTAGAGAAACATTCTTTGGATAAAACCCTTTTAGAGAGACTTTCTTTGGATAAAACCTTTTAGAGAAACATTCTTTGGATAAAACCCTTTCAGAAAAACACTCGGATAAAACCCTTTTAGAGAAACATTCTTTAGATAAAACCCATTTAGAGAAACATTCTTTGGATAAAACCCTTTTAGAGAAATAAACCCTTTTAGAGAAACATTATTTGGATAAAACCCTTTTAGAGAAACATTCTTTGGATAAAACCCTTTTAGAGAAACATTATTTGGATAAAACCCTTTTAGAGAAATAAACCCTTTTAGAGAAACATTATTTGGATAAAACCCTTTTAGAGAAACATTATTTGGATAAAACCCTTTTAGAGAAATAAACCCTTTTAGAGAAACATTTGGATAAAACCCTTTTAGAGAAACATTATTTGGATAAAACCCTTTTAGATAAACATTCTTTGGATAAAACCCTTTTAGTTTGTCTTAAAGAAACAATCTTTGGAGAAAAAAACCGTTTAGAGAAACATTCTTTGGATAAAACCCTTTTAGAGAAACATTCTTTGGATAAAACCCTTTTAGAGAGACGGATAAAACCATTTTAGAGAAACATTCTTTGGATAAAACCCTTTTAGAGAGACATTCTTTGAATAAAACCTTTTAGAGAAACATTCTTTGGATAAAACCCTTTTAGAGAAACATTCTTTGGATAAAACCCTTTTAGAGAGACATTCTTTGGATAAAACCTTTTAGAGAAACATTCTTTGGATAAAACCCTTTCAGAAAAACATTCGGATAAAACCCTTTTAGAGAAACATTCTTTAGATAAAACCCATTTTAGAGAAACATTCTTTGGATAAAACCCATTTAGAGAAACATTATTTGGATAAAACCCTTTTAGAGAAACATTCTTTGGATAAAACCCTTTTAGAGAAATAAACCCTTTTAGAGAAACATTCTTTGAATAAAACCCTTTTAGAGAAACATTCTTTGGATAAAACCCTTTTAGAGAAACATTCTTTGGATAAAACCCTTTTAGAGAAACATTATTTGAATAAAACCCTTTTAGAGAAACATTCTTTGGATAAAACCCTTTTAGAGAAACATTCTTTGGATAAAACCCTTTTAGAGAAATATTCTTTGAATAAAACCCTTTTAGAAAAACATTTGGATAAAACCCTTTTAGAAAATTAAAAACATTCTTTGGATAAAACCCTTTTAGATAAATATTCTTTGGATAAAACCCTTTAGAGAAACATTCTTTAAATAAAACGCTAACAATTGACAGAAGTCCTCAAAATCTACTTATAACTTCTTGAGTTAAATAATTGTCTTCGAACAGGCAGACGAACAAGCCAACAAAGAATTTAAAAACCTAACTTCCTTGGCTGAGAAAAAAACCCTGAAAAGGACTCTGAAATAACGCCTCAGAAATTTATAACTTAGATAACCCAAGCCTGGACAGTGTCTCTGTGGCAGAGGTTTGAACTGTGTCAGTGCTTTCAAGTTGGTAGCAAACCATGGAAGGATTAGGAGCCATGCTTTCAGTGTTTGTGAAGACATAAGGGGCAGTGCTGGATTTCAGAACATTGAACTCTCTCACTCTCACTCAGTCTAAGGGGTCACTGACTTTGACAGTGTATAGGTCAATGCTTGCTACAGGAGAATATTCTACAATTCCTTACGTCAACATGTATGTAGATCAACTCATATGGATAGATCTGCTTCTGTTAAAGAGCTTACGTTTTTGTTATTGTTTGCTTTGCCTCTTGAGATGTTTGTCTATGGACAATTTTACTCTTCAAAAAACTATGGACAATTTTACTCTACATTTTTTTGGGGGACAAACGAAGATGATTGCTGGGTTCAATAAAATTCACAACAAATTAAAACAGAGTCGAAATTGAAACCCAAAAGAAAAGGTTTAATAGAAGAGAAACAAAAACAGAACAAAACAAATCACAAAGCCTTTTCTTTTTGGGTTTCATTTCAACTCTGTTTTAATTTCTTCGAAAAAAAGTTTCGGAACAGATTTCAATGAAATTGTGTGGAAGGTCAGAGAATCAGTAAAAGAACATTACATTAAGTTTCAGGGTTCAGTCTGGTTGTCGTTTTGTTACAAGCAAAGGTCAAGTGCTAAACCAATTGTAACTCTGAATATCTTTCTTCTTCTTCTTCGTTCGCTCAGAGTCAGACAGTTTCCTGTCATATGAGCGTGGATGCGTCATGCTGCCATTATGCACCTAACTAAGGAATAGTTAGGCCCAGCATGTCCGACTTCGGCTGGAGGAAATCTTTGTAAGAATTTATAGACAAAAGGCAGGAGAATGGACCAGTGAGGTAGAAAGATAGCAGATGACAGCAAGCACAGGGAAAAGGCAGAGTCAAAGAGAGTGACAGAATTAGAGGAAGTTACAAGCATAGAACTTCCAGAAGGTGGGGGAACTATTTGTACAAAAGACCCCCCGGTATCCCCATGGGGGGTGAAGATCTTTCAATAGTCCCAGGCCGGAAATTTATGTGTGAGTCATGAGCTGAGCAACACTTCATGTGACCAGTATGGCAAAAATAGGCTGTCAGAATGGTGCAAACGCCAAAATGGTGACTTCCAAGGTTTTCGTTTGATCACAATCTAAAGCAATGTTCTGAATATAAATGCATGTAGATTCTTTCATTGTTTTAACTCATTCGCATCGCAATGATTTTGAATTATTATAAAAACCTCACAAATCACTCCAGCCAAACACACAAACAAAATAGACATAAACAAAATGAGAAATGAAAGAACATTACATGATTTTTACTTCAGGTTTAAACATAGGGAAGTGGTAGATCAGACTTTTTATATATATAGTCTTTACATAGAAAAACTCTCCACACCAATTGATTTCCCCACAACAAACCACTACAAAAGTAAAAGCAGAGGAAAAATTGTGGTCTAAGGGAGCGAAGCGAGTTTAGAAGTGACCAAGGTATGATGTGCATACAGATTTACTTTCCTTGAAGCAAATGCATCAAATTGACAGCTATCTATAAATTCCACACATATATGGCTGGAACGACTTGAATGAGTTAAACTTCCCTTGCAGCAAAGTTCTACTCAGTTAAACAGAAAACACTGTCATGTCAACAACGTTCAACTCAGTCACTTGAAAATGTCACACGTGTGTCACAACATTACGGCAATATTGGTATTAATTTGCTTACAATGCAATCATAAGGAAAGTTCTGAAAGCAAGATTCATATTCATATTTGACAGATAACATAATTGCACATGTGTGTGACAAAGTATTTAAGAAAAAATAACAAACATATGTATAACACTTCCAAACACTACTGTACTAGAGAACTCTACTTTCTTAAAGGGGGAATCCCTACCCAGATTTCGGTACCCAAATTGTAATGGCATGTGCTTGTTTTCTAGTGGTCCAATCACCATGAAATTTGGCAGGAATGTGCCAAAGACACCACACTCTTAATGCAATGTTTTTTGTAAGTCTGTGATAAACAGAAATAGGAGGGGGAATTTTTTTTTTTTAAAATGTAGTGTTTTAAGTTTCCAAAAAACGATTTTGTTGTGAAAATCTGGGTAGGGTTTCCTATTGCTTTGAAATTTGGCATACAGATTGCAGGGGCCAATACCAATGGCTGGTACTAACATTGTTCAATTCTGCTGAAAATAACTTTGTTTATCAATGATCATTATGTGATCATTATTATCCATAAAAAAATGTTAAAAATCTGTGCGCGAGCTGTGGACTTACTTTTGACAGTAGTTTTAAGATTTTAGTACCAGCCATTTTTACTGTGTTTACATGCATGCACATAAAAGATGAAGCACTTTGTTTAAAAAATGTTAAAAAATGTTTTCAAGAGAGTCGGTAGTAATTTTTATTTGCTTTCCGCAACATTTTTAAACAATTTTTTCCCCCCTCCTATTTCTGTTTATCACAGACTTACAAGGAACATTGCATTGGGAGTGTGGTGTCTTTGGCACATTCCTGCTGGATTTCATGGTGATTGGACCAATAGAAGGTAAACACATGCCATTACAATTTGGGTACCGAAATCTGGGTAGGGATTCCATTAATCTTATACCCCAAAGAATGTGATTTCTTTACATCTCCATGAAAGTCTATTCTCACAAGACACGACAATGAAATGCGACTAAGGGATTACATGCTTTGCTCTGAGTATGCGACACCAGATACCTCTAATACACACACAAAATACAATCAGACAAGTGTGAGAAAGCAGTATTTTAACTCATTCAAGTCCATATATGCCCGGAATTAATAGATAGCCGTAAATTTGATGCATTTGCTTCAAGGGAAGTAAATCTGTGTGCATACGATAACTTGGTCACTTCTAAACTCGCGTCGCTCCCTTAGACCACAATTTTGCCTTTGACTTTGCTTTCGTAGTGGATTGTTGTGGGGAAACCAATTCGTAAGGAGAGTTTTATTTATATAAAGTCTATATATAAAAACGTCTGATCTACCACTTCCGTATGTCTAAACCTGAAGTAAAATCCCGTAATCTTCTTTCATTTCTCCTTTTGTTTATGTATGTTTTGTTTGTGTGTACGGCTGGAGTGATTTGTGAGTTTTTATAATGATTCAAAATCGGTGCAATGCAAATGAGTTAGATGTGACGAGGTAATGGGTTAAAAGGCTAAGTCTCTAGGGAAGACTTTAGATAATTTGCCTTTAGCCCACTTCTCTAGGGTATGGGAGATGAGCAACTTTCCCGGCCCCTTTTCATCTAATAAATTTATATTTGTGCCCGGGTTCTGGCTCGTCAGATGGTTGTAAGAAATACAAGTGGTTGAATTGCTCTAAATGGCAGACAGAGAGAAGTAAGGTTTTACATGAAATTACAAGACTCCCACTCTCATCAGTCTGACCAAAGGGTTCAGGATTATTTGACACTTGTATTTTATTTACTCCCAAAATCTGCATAAGATTATGCAACAATAATAATAAAGCAGCTCAATGGCGCCAAAACAAAATATGGATAAAACACAATGAAATCCGAAAGGATTCACAAGACTTTTGTCTTTCTATAAGGTTCGCCCCATGCCGGAAGGGTTACTAATTATATTCGGTGTCCGTAGGAAAGTTCAAATGATTGGCGCAGTCAGGTAGACTTAGCTGTTTGAAGTTCTGGGCTTGCTCGTCAGGTGAGAGTAGCTCCCAGTCGTTCCTATTACGGCTTCGCGGGATGGCACGGTTCAGGCGTGGTCTCCTCGCGGATTCTGGGTGCGGGTCGTCTTGGCGGCGATCCCGTCTTGGTGCTTGGTGGAGTCCGGGATGATCATCCGGCCCACGATGCCCTGCTGATAATCACAGGAGAAGGTGGATGTAGATCTCTATGGCTTAGAGACAAGGGGCTTCAGTCGGCAGGGAATTAGTGAATCCCAACCGGCTTGAAGGCTTCCCTTGTACAATAGCACTACATGTAGTTAATAAATAAACTGAATTTCAGTTAACAAACTGAGATCAGTAAAACATAAAAGGTGATCAAGACAACATCACTCTCCATCCAACACCTGGAAAGGAATGGTATCATAAAGTGCAAGATTGCGGCCCATAGGTTTCCTACTAAAAATAGTGCAAGATTGCGGCCCATAGGTTTCCTACTAAAAATAGACAAAAGGGTTAGTAGGCATAAACTCCGGTTCTGGTACCAAAAGTGTTCAAGTCAAAAACACACACACACACAAATAATCAGTGCACATAAATAGAATAGAATGTTTACCACTTCTTTTCTATAACATATCTATCTACTCCTTATTCATCATTGAACATAGGATCTAGATCAAAACTAGAGTCAAACAAACAAGATCTCAATCACCTGCCATCAATAATACTTACTAGTGGGCTTATGATGACTGGTTGTGAGTGTTGCTCTAGCTACGTTTCAGCATCTTGTGTGACAACTTTTTCTCACCACTCCAATTATAGCCTTCACTTTCAAACAATGAAAGCCTGCTATTGGTGTATTACAGTCCACACGTCACAATTTGCTGTTCTAAATGTACTGAACAATCACGCGCCTATTCCATCCTTAGCACATTCCTGACATTCCTAACCTTGTGATTAGAACAGCAAAACCATCTTCAAAGGGAGATAACCGTGGTTGTCACTTTCTTGTGATGAGACGGTAGAAAGGGGGGGGGGGGTGAAGGGAGATAACCTCGGTAGGTGGTACGTGCCGACCGGGGAGAAAGAGATAACGCCCTTCCGCGGCGTTCGTTTGAAGCAGCGGGGCAATTAACGTGGCGGCTGGACAGAGAAATGAAAAGGCGAGGGGGGGGAGGGGAGAAGGGGGGGGGGGGTGTAGATAAGAAATAAAGAAAGCGGGTCGCGCGGGACACTTACGTCACAGAGGCCCCCCGAAGAAAAGATTCTGGTACCGGAATCTTCCTGTGGAACGCCGACTCCACTTTCGACTTGGGCGACAGGGACAAATTAGTGGGGAGACTGGGTCGGCTGGAATGGTGGAACATCTGGTCGCAACACAGAGTTCAAAGGAGCAGGTGGGTTAGAGATCAGTGGAATGGATTCCGACTGAGGTTGGTGCGGCAATCCTGTGTTGAGTTGTCCCAAGGTTGATTGCAGAATAGCAAACACCTCTTGCCTGAGTTTCCCCTTTAGCCTGGATTCATCATTGCTGATGATGTGGTTTGGTAGGCCGATTCGGGCGAAAATGGCTTTGAGTGCCGCGGCTATCTGGCTAGCATCAAGTGAGGAGATTGGGGCGGCATCGCACTGCATGGTACATATGTCGACCACGGTGACTATGTACCGGAATTTCTTCTTCCGTTGAGGTAGAGGCCCGACCAAGTCGACTGCCACTCGCTGAAAGGGAGGGGTAGGTGACGGCTGTACGTGCGGCGGCCTGTCCCGATAGTACCTTCGGTGGGTGTTTGCGGGTACAGTGCTGCCTTTCACCTGAGGTACCTGTGGCGAGTGGTCTTGGGTCGTTAGGCGGACATTCCTTGGGAAGGATTTTCCAAGTTGTGGCGGACTTGGGGACTTGGGACAATCTGGATTGGCTCGCGCGGCAATTTGGTTTGCCGCGTTGAGAGGTTTCTTCCCTGCTGAGGGAGATTTGCTCTTTGGGAAGGAGGGAGGGAGTTGGTTTGTGGATTGGGGAGAAGGGAATCCTGCTGAAACAATAGCAGGTTGAGAGGGGTGCCCTAAAAACACATACTGTGATCCCAGTATGAGGTCATAGACAGGACTGTCCATGAGCACTGCCTTGATGGGTCCCTTAACATATCTGGTGTCGACATTGATTATGGCGACTGGCAAAGTGGATGGGGGGATTGCAGCATCAGGGCCTTGCAGAGAGATGAAGTCTCCCGTGTATGCTGACGCGGGGACTAAGGATCCGCAGACAATGGCGTCGCATGACAGTCCAGTGTCATAGAGACACTGAACAGGGATGTTGTTGACAGTCGCCTGTCCAACGACTGACGGTGTGCCTGGACACTGTACTGGGGAGGGGTTTGTGCAGTTCTGCGAAGTCGAGACGACTTGCATAGTTGCAACATTTTGCCGCTTGTAAGCAAGTTTCCTGCAGTCATCCCGATTGTGGGTGTTCGACTTGCAGTATGAGCAGAATAAGGGTTGTCCCAGTGGTTGTCGTTCATGGGTAGAACCGTGGGACCCACTGTTGGAGTTGGGGTTAAACCTGCCCTGCTGTGAAGCAGTGGACCCAACTACTTGCTGTAGTTTTGGCCTTTTAGGGGCGCTAGGTTCATCATGGGCTAGAGTGTACCGGTCACTTAGCTGGATGAGGTCAGCCAGAGTTGTGGCACCTTGTTCGGCAGTAAAGGTGCGTAACTCTGGGGACATGGTTTCGCGCAGTTGCTCGCCAACCATCAGTTCCCGTAGATCCTCATAGGACTCAGATTTGGCAGAAAGGGACACCCATTTTGTCAGATAGTTCCCCAGTCTATCTGAAAATTGGGCATAGGACTCTCCCCTACCTTTTCTGGTTGACCGGAACTTTTTCCGGTAGGCGTCAGCTGTCAACTCGTATCTGTTGAGCAGGGCTTCTTTCAAAGCTGGGTAGTCAGTAATTTGGCTTGACGGAAGTTTGCTGTACACCTCATAAGCCACACCCCTGAGACTTTGGGCAAGCTTGAGGTTGAACTTTTCCGGAGCAAGCTCAAATTCCTGGGCCAGTCTTTCAAATCTATCGAGGAATGCATCGATAGACTCTGTTGCCTCATTGAATGCCTCCAATGTGAAGGTCATGGCTGAGGTATGAATGGGAGGGGGAAAATTTTGAGGGGCAGCAGTCTCAGAGTCTGCTGAGTTTTCAAGCTGCTTCATAGCTAGTTCATGGTCTCGCGCTTTTTCTCGCTCAGTGGCCTCAAGTTCGAGTTCTTTATTTTTGGCATCCTGCACTAGTTGTCTCTGCCTTAACTCGTGAGTACGGATTTGCTCTTGCTCGGCAGCATCATGAGCTCTCTGCTTATCTTTCTCAGCGTCTTCGCGGACTTTATCAGCCTCTTGAGTCTCGCGAGCTTTATCTTTCTCAGCCACCTCGCGAGCTTTCTCTTTGTCATATTCAGATATGACAAAATTGGCTAACTCTTGGCCTGACAATCCTAGAGATTCTCCCCATTCTTTAAGTTCCCTCCTAAGTTTAACAATCTCAGCCATGGTTGTAAATACAACTATTCAAAATAAAAACAAAGCTGCTGAGTTGAATGTATCAAACAACACTTAACTATTTCAGCATAAACAGAAATAGCATGCACATCAAAATAAAGTCATAAATAGCATTCAAACAAATCAAATCAAAACACAGTGAACCAAATCACAATAACTTTCCCAGTGGACACAAGATAAGTTTTGAAAAGGAACTACAGTTTGAATTGAAATTTGTTAGACTTTATGAAAAAAAATATCCCGGACGCGAGCCCCCAATTAGATGTGACGAGGTAATGGGTTAAAAGGCTAAGTCCCTAGGGAAGACTTTAGATAATTTGCCTTTAGCCCACTTCTCTAGGGTATGGGAGATGAGCAACTTTCCCGGCCCCTTTTCATCTAATAAATTTATATTTGTGCCCGGGTTCTGGCTCGTCAGATGGTTGTAAGAAATACAAGTGGTTGAATTGCTCTAAATGGCAGACAGAGAGAAGTAAGGTTTTACATGAAATTACAAGACTCCCACTCTCATCAGTCTGACCAAAGGGTTCAGGATTATTTGACACTTGTATTTTATTTACTCACAAAATCTGCATAAGATTATGCAACAATAATAATAAAGCAGCTCAATGGCGCCAAAACAAAATATGAATGAAAACACAATGAAATCCGAAAGGATTCACAAGACTTTTGTCTTTCTATAAGGTTCGCCCCATGCCGGAAGGGTTACTAATTATCTTCGGTGTCCGTAGGAAAGTTCAAATGATTGGCGCAGTCAGGTAGACTTAGCTGTTTGAAGTTCTGGGCTTGCTCGTCAGGTGAGAGTAGCTCCCAGTCGTTCCTATTACGGCTTCGCGGGATGGCACGGTTCAGGCGTGGTCTCCTCGCGGATTCTGGGTGCGGGTCGTCTTGGCGACGGTCCCGTCTTGGTGCTTGGTGGAGTCCGGGATAATCATCCGGCCCACGATGCCCTGCTGATAATCACAGGAGAAGGTGGATGTAGATCTCTATGGCTTAGAGACAAGGGGCTTCAGTCGGCAGGGAATTAGTGAATCCCAACCGGCTTGAAGGCTTCCCTTGTACAATAGCACTACATGTAGTTAATAAATAAACTGAATTTCAGTTAACAAACTGAGATCAGTAAAACATAAAAGGTGATCAAGACAACATCACTCTCCATCCAACACCTGGAAAGGAATGGTATCATAAAGTGCAAGATTGCGGCCCATAGGTTTCCTACTAAAAATAGTGCAAGATTGCGGCCCATAGGTTTCCTACTAAAAATAGACAAAAGGGTTAGTAGGCATAAACTCCGGTTCTGGTACCAAAAGTGTTCAAGTCAAAAACACACACACACAAATAATCAGTGCACATAAATAGAATAGAATGTTTACCACTTCGTTTCTATAACATATCTATCTACTCCTTATTCATCA
>CM065694.1:50092166-50100588 GCA_017654935.2 Phymorhynchus buccinoides
GTATTGGAACAAAAATATAACAAATAAAAAATTCACTCAGTTCGTGAAACAATCCAACTTTTCAATAATTATCCTAATATGAATGACGTCCTAAATAATGTCAAGAAAAAGAATACTCGTACACACGAGTTCAGAAGAAAAAAGATTGCTAACTGAGAGATTGCTCCAATTATGTACAACAAAGCAGAAATTAACTATGCCCTTGGGACTATCATGGCTTATCTTTTCTTCTTTCTAACATTTCCTCTTGTCGTAGATAACTTACTGGTTATGTCAGTGAATTGAACATTTGCATGCGAATAGGTATTAAGGAAATCTAGGTCAAGTTTGAAAATGAAGGTCATTGGTCAAAAGGTCAAGGTCACTGGAGCCAAAAAGGTGCTGCATAGCACCTGGCATGATAACGTTCGAAACAGAGGGAACTTAGGACGCTCAAATTTTGCATGTGAGGTAGGTACTAAAGATATTTAGGCCAAGTTGGAAAAATGAAGGGTCATAGGTCAAAAGTCAAGCAGTCCCCACTGCGAGCCGAAAAATGCTTCAAGCACTGACACGATAATGTTGAAAGGAGGAACAAAGGACGCTCCAAATTTTGCATGTGGATAGGTACTTAGGATAATCTAGACCAGGTTCGAAAGTGACGCGTCATTGGTCAAAGGTCAAGGTCAGGTCATTCAGTTTTCCTTTCTGCGAGACAATGCACCGTACTGCAGCCGGAAAATACTGCCACATGGCTGGTGATTTAGCATCTTAACGCTCTAGTGTCATAGAATTCTGTTGTTTCCTGGCTATGTGACTATCTGTCTATGTGGCTATGTTACCATGACAACGTTTGAATGGAGGAACCTCACCTAGGAAGCTTGAATTTTGCATGTGGATAGGCAGTTAGGATATTTAGGCCAAGTTCGAAGATGAAGGTCAGTGGTCAAAGGTCAAAGTCACTGGAGCCTTTGGGGGGGGCAAGGACACGCTCCTGAATCCTTCACGGACCAAGCGGAAACAAATCTTGAGCTGAAACCGGGCCACCACTCTGACACCTCGTTACTTCCCTTTACCTGTCCGGAAGTCACACGTGTGTGAGTCTTTATTTAGCTTTGTGTGAGTGGAGTGGTTGCCCTGGTTTTTTAATTAACTAATTTTGTCAGTTGAGGGTTAGGGTGTATGGTATTTCTGTCTCTGTCTTATCCTCTCTCACTTACCCTTGTTGGTGTTGTTGTCGTACCCTGGCTAAAAAAAAAAAACCTCCAGGGATCATCCCAACAGCTGAAGCACTTTGAACACCATGGTACAATTTGCACCAGCTAGGGACATGAGAACATTACCGTGTGGTGACCGGTTTTTTTATTACCCCGCCACATGTGCAGCCACACTCCGACTTCGGAGGATTTTGGAGACTGATGATGTTATGCTAGGAGCTCGCCATGGCTAAAGACCCCCCCCCCCAATCCCCGCATAACTATGTGGAACCAGAACATTTTGATGTAGCCTTGGTGTTCTAGCTTATGTCAATTGGTCTGACACAGCCTTATGCCAAGGCGAACTAGCACAGTGAACTACTATATTATGTTCCGCCTTAGGGCACACATAAAAAGATATCTATAGGCTATCTCTTGCAGCTGCACAATAAAAGATGAGGCCATCAGACCAATTCACTCAAAGTCAAAGTAAACGATAGCATCACTTTCTGTTCTGCTCTAAATAATGCTCAGCAAGATCAGATTGAATGACAAGTCTGAGTCAGCTGAAACTCCCGCAGCACTAACAATGGTTAAATTAAAAGTCAAGAAAAATATATGTTACTTGACCATCCCAATTTAATGGAACTTCGCCATACTTTCATTCCTCACTCATGTCCACTAAAACACTTTAGTGCAGAACTCATCGAATCTGGATGATCATTACAAATTTCAGACAAAATCCTCAACGTTTGGTACAGTTGACAGGTTGATGTGCATGCCCAGTTTGATAGAAGTTCTAAGCAGATATCTATTCTTCCACAGCTTTTATAACTTCTGATCAATTAAATGATTAACCCTTTCGCTGCCAGCCTGTTTTTTTCCAGCCAAACAATTTCCATAAAATTTACCTGGATAGAGAACAACAATCCATCTTGCAGTATTGGGGATGCTTCTGTGACAGATATAAAATAATGTCTAACCTTACTTCCCAAAACTAAGAATAGGGTCTTTGGATAATATTACCACAATTCGATGCCTTTTTAGTGACACAGGTGTTAAATCACTGTGGTGTTATATTGTGACTTTGGCAGTGAAAGGGTTAACACACTTTCCCTACCTCCCCCATCGCTCTCACTAAATGTTTGTTTGTTGGTACACTTTCACAAATCAATTGTTAGCATTCGCATAAATGTATACATCATGTGAATTATGCTCAGAGCAGCTGTCTGCTCCCCCCCCCCCCCCCCCCCCCCCCCCCCCACCACCCCCACCCCCCCCCCTCCCCATTGCTTCACACTCACAGTGAGTTCTATGGACACGGTACTGTATACAACAACAACAAATTACAATAACATAACAATCATCAGCTGGACTGGACCAATCATAAACACTGTCCTTGGTTTGGGAAATGAATAAACATGGGACAATTAGTAGGTGTCATATTAACACATTGCATTACAACAGAAAAAAGGGGCAATTTGGTTATAACTTGCTAAAAAATGTTAGTGAGTGACAAGTCTGCATACAAACAGCGAAATTAATTATTCGCGAATGGGCGGATCATTATGCCACACAGACAGAAAACAGATAATTATTATATATTAAATGATATCCACTGGATAGAAACTACAATGGAACCTCCCTATTAAGGCCTCCCCTATTAGTACCTTTTAGACTCCATCTAAGATGTGACCTATAAAAAAAAACACACGCCGATTTGTTCCTTTTTCATATCCAGACAAACTGACTGTCCACCTCTCTATTAAGACCCCTCCCCATTATTGCCTTTCTGGGGCTGATATTTTAAGGTCTTAATACGGAGGTTCCACTTTACTATGCTAAATGTACAAGTCCAGTTCAAGCAACAAAAATTCGACAAAAGTTTCAAACAAACAAACACAACAACCCAGCAACAAATTTGCCTTTAAAAAAGTTTTAAACAGATCGACCACAAGGTTTGATTTTATTGTTTACTTTCCTTTTCAATTAGGCTGACTCCTATCTCCTCAGCTTTGTCGGTAATTTCTTGTCTGTCTTACTAATACTACCCCCCAAAGTGCGCAGCAGAACACTTTCAGCCTGATGAAGTTGGCTGCCTGTGGCGAAGAAACGACAAGAAGAACAACAACAACAAACTTGCTTAATTTAGCACCCCAAAAAAATATCCTACAGTTTAATGTAAAAATCCAAAATGACCGAATTCTCGATTTATGAGAGAAAGAAAGAAAGACAAAGAAGACACTGAAAGACAGAGGAAAAGGGAACACTGAATGCTTTATTTTTCAAAATCAAATATCAACATTTTAGACAAAGCCTATATTCTTACATTGGTTACAATCTGTTGTTTGGAGAGAGACTTGAGCTAGAGGGAATGACAGAGAGAGATAGAGAGAGAGAGGGGGGGGGGGAGAGAGAGAGGGGGGGGAGAGAGAGAGTTTCTCTCTCAAGGCAAATCAAACTGACATCCTGATAATGGACTTTGCAAAAGCCTTCGATAAAGTGAACCATAGCTTGCTTTTTACACAAGCTTCACCACTATGGCTTCCAGGGGAAGATCGACTGGATCAAAGATTTCCTCAGCAACAGAAGGCAGGCAGTTGTCATTAATGGCGTCAGCTCCACACAGATTGATTTATGCTCAGGAGTGCCTCAGGGATCCATTCTTGGGCCTTGCCTTTTTCTAGCCTACATCAATGACCTGCCAGAAAGATTAAAATCACCAGCATGTGAAAAAAAAATCAAATCAAATCACCAGCATGTCTCTATGCGGATGAAACAGCAGTGTACAGAGTGGTGGCGGCACCCCAGGACCATGAACAGCTATGTACAGCATGACCTCCATCAGCTTGCTGAGTGGGAGAAGAGCTGGGACACGGCATTCCATCCTGGAAAATGCACCAACTTATCTGTTACCAAAAGAAGGCAGACGTAAGATAGCAGGTATGTGCTCCATGGACACTTGCTCGAAACAGTGTACTCAACAAAATACTTAGGATTTACTACAGTAGAGGAGAACTGATAACTCAAAAAACCTGTATAACTCACAATAATTTTGTGGTCCCACTTTAATAATCCTTATGTTAAAGAGTCTTTTTATCTAAAAATACTGGCTATTTCAAAATAAAATTTCACTCCCTTCAATTTTGACATTAAACGATTTTTACTATTGATCTGTAAAGATCTGAGCTGGAAAACAACACATCCAGAACATCTGCTGAAAGGCCAACAAGACTCGGTTTGTTTTAGAAGAAACCCACAAGATCACATTTGTGCATTCCATACTGGAATACCCTTCAACAGTGTGGGACCCTCACCAGCAGCAGGACAATGACATAATTGAAGCAGTCCAAAGGAGAGTGCTCAGCAAGGTTTGTCTTAAGGCGCTTCAGAAACACATCAAGCGTGACGTCCATGATTGAGCAACTGAAGTGGTCAGGACTCTCTGCACCAACGAAGAGAGACAGCAAGACTTGTCATGCTGTACAGTCTACAGAACGGACTGGTCACTGTGAAGAATCTGAAAGAAAAACTGATCCCAGCACCACAATGCCAGCGTCGAGCCAACACCAAGCATCTGGCCCAGATCAACTGATGCACCCAATGCGAGACCAGGTCCAGCTTCCTGCTGTGTATCCCTCCCTCCTTTTTCCCCCTAATGGCACGGCATCATCATATCATGTTTGGGGACCAATCAGCGGGACCTGGCTGGCTGGGTCATTCTCTTGCTTGGCGCGGCATCACGTTGGGGACCAATCAGCCGGGACCTGGCTGGCTGGGCCAAGCTCCCTGTTTTCTTCTTTTTCTTCTGTCCGCTTTCTTCTCCTCCTAAAGTTGACTTATCCTCCAGCAAAAACAGAATAGTCAGCAGTGGCTGTGGTCGCTATACAGAAGGAAGGGGGAGGGAGAGAGAGAGAGATGGGATGCGAGACTTCGATGAGAGAGAGAGATGAGAGAGAAGAGAGAGATGTGGAGGAGAGCTGTCGATGAAGATACGAGGAGAGAGAGAGAGAGAGAGAGAGGCGAGAGATAAAGAGAGAGAGAGAGAGAGGAGAGATAGAGAGACCGTGTGTGTTTGTGTTAGAGAGAGAGAGAGAGAGAGCACACTGCATAATTATCATGTTGGATCTATAGCTCAGTGTTACGATTCAGATTCAGAGAGTGAGTGAGAGATGGTGGGAGAGACAGACATATTATACAATTATTTTGCAGAGTAGACTAGAAGAATAAGGAGGAGAGCAGGGGGGCAAGGGAGGGAGGGAATTGAGAGAGACAAGAGAGAGAGAGAGAGAGAGAGAGAAGACGAGAAGAGGGGAGAGAAGGAGAGAGAGAGAAGAGAGAGAGAGACGAGAGAGAGAGAGAGAGAGACGAGGAGACGAGAGAGAGAGAAACATTGAAACACTTTTGAAACATTTAACACATTATTGTTTATTGAGAGGTAAAGAATTAAGCAGAGGGAGAGAGAGAGAGAGAGAGCGAGAGAGGAGGTAGAGAGAGAGGAGAGAGAGAGAAAGAGAGAGGACTCAGGAGAGAGAGAGAGAGATGGAGAGACAGAGAGAGATGAGAGAGGAGAGAGAGAGAGAGAAGAGAGAGGAGAGAGAGAGAGGAGAGAAACATTTGAAACATTTATTTGAAACAGTGTTGTTGATTGAGGGAAAAGAATAAGCAGAGATGAGAGAGCCGAGATAGAGAAAAAAAGAGAGAGAGAGAGAGAGAGAGAGAGAGGCATTCTTTATTTCTTGCTTTTCATAAGAAAATAATGACAACACATCGAGATGTTTTAACATAAAACAGACTGAGACTGGCTGGGAAATTATATAGATGTTGCTGTTGTGCACTCTTAGTCTTACCTTTTTCTTTGAATTGGAGCCAATGAATGTGCGAAGAAACCGAGTCGTGAGCCTTAAAGATTTTGGAGAGGTCAGAATGAGGTCGCCAGAGATGGGCCAAGGCAGACGATCTAACGTGTCACTGTCAGTGCACTTCAGTCACAGTCACCGACAAAACTGAATCGGTGACCGTGAAACGAGATGCCAGATCTTGCACTCAAGTCAAGTGGGCTAGTTTAGACCCTTCTGGGTTGATCGTTTCACGGTTTGAACCAGTTTTAGACTTTCTGAATAACACACAATTGTTCCCAATGGGATTTCCTCTCCCCCCTTACTCTTTGTGTCTTGTTGTAATCACGCATTGCAAAGAGAGACAGGCGATGAGAAAAAGAAGTGAGAGACTGTTTTTGTTAAGATACCGTGCAAACGAAAATGTCCCATTCGATTTGTTCAAGGGACTTAACTTCATCAAACAGAATAAAATTAACTTTGGGAGGTCTTTCTCTCGTGACCAAAGGGAGAACGGCCCCTGACGAAAACGTCACTACTAGTTACGAAAATGGCCCCGGTACTCGAGACGAATACGGCCTTACTAGTTACCAAAACGGCTCCTGGACTCGAGACGAAAACGGACCCTACTCTTTTTCTCTTACGAAGAAACTGCCCCCTGACAAAAAAAAATGGGGTGTGTGGGGGAGAGAGAGAGAGAGAGAGAGAGGAGTCTCTCTGAGGAGAGAGATCTCTCTCGCTCTCTCTCTCCTCTCTCTCTCTCTCTCTCTCTCTCTCTCCTCTCTCTCTATCTCAGTGTTTGCATGTGTGTGTGTGTGAGAAAAGTGTGTGGGGTGCTTGGTGTGGTTTTTTTAATGTGTGTGTGTGCTTGGTGGGTTTTTTTTAATGTGTGTGTGTGCTTGGTGAGTTTTTTTAATGTGTGTGTATGCAAAAAAGAAAAAGGAACAACAAATAAATTAGAAATGGATTCTGACAATACAAACTCCCTAGCTGCATCGCCGTGATGTACCACCACACAAAATTTGAAGTAATTCTCTTACCTGGTTCATGAGATATAGATCAGGAATGAATATATAGTCCAAAGAAGGAAATATCGGCTACCCCTCTGCTAAATTTGATGGAAATCCGTCCAGTAGTTTTTTTTAAGAAAATCGATACACCGACAAACAGTACACGACAGATCCGTCACAAAACCCGTCCCCTTGCCGGGTAAAAAAAGAAAAGTGCAACCTGACAGTAGTTAGAAAAGCAGGAAGCCTTTGACCTTTGACACATGAACTTGAAAATGACATAGAGACAGACAGACGGACAAAGTGATTCCAGAATACCGGTTACTCCGTAGCCAGGAAAGCAGGGGTATGATAAACTGTGGGTCCGTTTTGGTTGTTCAGAGATGTGTTCTACATCTCTGGGTTGTTGTAGGGCTGTTTTCATTATTGACACTATAGCCGTTTTGGTTTTCCAAGTAATAATAATAATAATAATAAATAAAATATCTTTTAACAAACGAATTATTTCCACACGCACACACATACACAGCAGACACACACGCAAAACAGGAACACACGCACGTACGTGCACGCACGAGAGTGAACGCGTTCTTGTACACATACTTACACACAGAGACCCACACACATTTCATCAAAGCAAACAGAAGGCACATTCTCACTGAAGCGCACACAAATTTACTCAAGCATACACTTGTACACAACACGCGCACGCGCCCGCGCACGCTGCACCGCACCGCACGCGCACGCGCACGCGCACTAGCGCAACGCGCACGCGCACCGCACGCGCACGCGCACACATAAACACACCTGCACGCGCGCGCGCGGCGCCTTACTACACAAAGCACTCACGTGTACTCCACTCACAGACAACATACTCCACACACTCACACAAAAAATCCTATTGTCATTTTGCTGAGCGGAGAGATCGAGATTCGAACGTACTTTCTAAGAAGCTCAGAGAGGTATTGCGGTGTTGTTCCCGATGTCTGATAGCAGAGACAGGCCAGCTTTTGTAGTTTATTTCTTTGTTAGCGGGTATCCAATGTAACATCTTTAAGTAGAGGTGATGTGTGTTGAAGACGCTTGGCCCGCTTTTGAGACCTTCTAGTCGCAGAGTTTTGAAAGTTGTTGTAATGGTTTTGAGAGCGCTGTTGGGCAACCAAGTAGAGGGAGTTGCCGTAATCTAATATAGACAAAAATGTATGAACTGACTAGCGTTTTTGGTGCCTCGTCGTGGAAAGTGGCGTATAGAGATGATTCCCGCTGAGTTCGATGTATGCAGCCTGGCAGATCTTAGTGATATTGATGCTGCATGGACAAGGTCTTCATCCAAGAAAAGCGCCATGTTTGCGATATGTTTGTTCAGAAAACTGGATGGTGGAATCTCCAGGGCGAGGGT
>CM065694.1:50101088-50135687 GCA_017654935.2 Phymorhynchus buccinoides
ATATTTTAATTTTAATGTTGATGTATTTTATCTTATTTTACACGGTGGAAGACAATTCTCCATGTGCGTTTGTACAATGCCAGTGGACAATAAACTTATGACTTGTGGTCTGTTACTCAAGGGTTTGCATGACATGTTCTGTTTCATATTCCAATCTGAGATTAAGTTTATTATTTAACCCTTTCACCGCCAATGTCGCATTTTTGCACCACAATGATTTAGCACCCACCCATGTCATTAAAACTTGAAATCAGGGTCTGTTATTTAATGATATTGTGTCCCTAAATTTGGGCAGTAAGGATTGACCCTATTCTAAATGTATCACAGAGAAATCCAGGTGAAATCTTTTCTGTAGCCAAGTAAGCTTAATGGACATTTTGGGCTCAAAGATGGCTGGCGGTGAAAGAGTTAATATACCGTATTTTTTGGACTGTAAGGCACAAACCCCCAAATAGACAAAATTCAGATTTTGTTGTTCTATTTTCTTGCTATGTTATCAGTCATAAGGCTCAGGGGTCTTAGTGTGGGAAAATAGTATCGCCTTGTGCTCAGGAGAATACGGTCCTGTTTTTTTAGGCAAAGTTTGTGACCTCCCAGTCACCCTGCATGTGCTGTTCATGTCTCCACAGTAAATAATAATTATTTTTATTTGTAGGCGAAGTGCGTGACCTCCCAGTCGCCCTGCATGTGCCTGTCTTGATGCCGTGCATGTCGTCCGAAGTGCTGCGCGTGGCTGTCAACGTACAGACTGGAGCATTCATGGCTTCTGTAGCCGCCTTTGGTGAGAACCGCATTAGTGTTCACTTGATGTTTTGTGTAAACTTTGTTTTTGTGTACTGCTATTATGCATTTTCCTTGTAGCTTCCTAGTGGTTTTTTAAAATTTTGCATTGTGATTTTTAATACTACTCTATTTATTTATGTAAAGAAAAATGTGTGGACAGTTTGTGAATTATGTGTGTCATTATTATTATATGTTTATGTTTAATGTGCATGCCAGACTAAACTTTTCTTTATCTTTTTAAAGACAATAAATTATTGATTAATGTAGATTATTATTTTATTGATTTGTATAGAAAATCTCCCTTGGTAAAGTAACTCGCTTGTGATCCTAGGTTTGAATCTTTGTTAGTCTGATTCACTTTGGAGAGGTTACTAGTCCACTGCCTCCTGGTTGTTTGTTGTCATACCCTGGCTTAACCTCTTGACTGTGTAGGACGAATCCGCCCTAGAGCGGGTGTTTCCGGCTTGACTGACAATGCTGATGACAAGTCCGTTCGTCCCCATCACATGCGTTTATATTGGCAAGGTTAAAGGGCCAGCATCGCGGTGTTGGAGAAAACAAATTGTACAGCTGAAAAGTAGAGTTGTTTCCCTTTCGTTTGATACTTATTATGGGATACCTTGCTGCAAATGCGCGTGCGTGCACGACCTGTTTTCATCAAGTTTGAACGAAGTAGACTTCACTGAGTTCACACGCTCTCTGGTTTGACAAAGTAGGATGGCATCGAAAAAGTGGTATAATGCTAATGAAGTTTTGACAATTCTGCAAGATATTGACTCTGATGACGAGGATTTCTATCCAGATAACATTGAGCATAAATCGAGTGTTGATGGTGAAGATTTTGATTGTGCTGATAGCCCAGCACTGGGGGATTGACTTCCAGGGATCATCCCGACAGCCCAAGCACTTGAACACCATGGTACAAATGCACCAGCTAGGGATGAGAACATTACGTGTGACCGATTTTTTTACTATCCCCGCCACATGGGCAGCCACACTTCCAAGGATTTTGGACTGATGATGTTATGCTAGGAGCTTTCCATGGCTAAAGACAATCCCTGCATAACTATGCAGAACATAACAACATTTTGATGTAGCCTTGGCTTCTAGCTTATGTCAGTTGGTCTGACACTGCCTTATGCCAAGGCATAATGACAGAGACAGTTTGAGTTTGACAAGTCTGGAAAAATTATTACATTGTCTTCGTAAGCTTCCAAGATAGAACAACCAATTTCAAAACACCCCATGTAACATTAGGCCTATCCTTACCTCCCAAAATCAAGAAAATAGGGTCTACGGATAACAGGCCCTGATTTGATGCTTTTTAATAGCATGGGTGTTAAACCATTGTGGTGCATATATGTGACATTGGCGGCGAAAGGGTTTTAAAGACCCACCAGATCACGTGTCAAAATCACGGGTTTCACATGTTTTCCCTCTTTTAGCTGGAAAGAAATCTTGTTTTGACCAAGTCTGACTCCCATATAAATGCCCCCAAATTGAAACCGAAACATCATTTTAACCCTTTTGCCGCCAGCCATTTTTCAGCCAAAAAACACCATTAAGCTTAGCTGGGTAGAGAAAATAATATTTCTGCAATATTGCGAATTCCTTGGTGACATACCTAACATTAGACCTATCCTTACCTCTTAAAATTCAGATAATAGGGTCTTTGGATAACAGGTCTGGATTGGATGTCGTTTAGTGGCATAGGTGCTAAACCATTGTGGTGCTAAAATGCGACATTGGCGGTGAAAGGGTTAAAGAGCAGCCTCAATTTGAAGTTGGGGATATTAATGTGGGTCACAGCTACCCAGAAAAAACCAAGGGACTTAATCGTGGTGCATCAGTGTGTCTTTAAGGGACATGTATGTGATTTGTCTTCAGAAGACCAGGCTGTGTCGGACATAGAGGACTGTTTGAATGGAGAGAAGAGGGGCATGGAAAGGCTTCTCTCCAGACTCAGGTAATGTGTGTGTACAACGTGTGTGTGTGTGTGTGTGTGTGTGTGTGTGCATAATGTGCGTTGGCTGTTCTCTGTATGATTTGACAGGAGAGAAGAGGGGCATGGAAAGGCTCCTCTCCAGACTCAGGTAATGTGTGTGTACAACGTGTGTGTGTGTGCATAATGTGCGTTGGCTGTTCTCTGTATGATTTGACAGGAGAGAAGAGGGGCATGGAAAGGCTCCTCTCCAGACTCAGGTAATGTGTGTGTACAACGTGTGTGTGTGTGTGTGTGTGTGTGTGTGTGCATAATGTGCGTTGGCTGTTCTCTGTATGATTTGACAGGAGAGAAGAGGGGCATGGAAAGGCTCCTCTCCAGACTCAGGTAATGTGTGTGTACAACGTGTGTGCATGCGTGCATAATGTGCGTTTTCCTGTTCTCTGTATGATTGGTCAGGAGCGGATCATCTCTGTTGTGTACACCCTCATGCGCATGCATGCAAGCACGCGCATGTACACACACACATGCACACACAGTCGCACAGAGTCACTCTTTCTCTGTCTCTCTTTAGATCATTTTGTCACTGTGCTTAAAAAAAATTAAATCTTGCATGCTTTTTTCCCCCCTGCTACTTTGTGGTGAGTTGGCGCGCTTTTGTTTCTTCTTTTGTTTTCTTTTTTTTTCTGTAGTTTGTCAAACGGACAATGAAAATTGTACACATTGTACAGACATGAGAAGTCATCAAGTGTAGACCCCCGTGGGGATACCGGGGGGTCTTTTGTATAAATAGTTCACCCACCTTCTGGAAGTTCTGTGCTTGTAACTTCCTCTCATCTGTCACTGTCTTTGACTCTGCCTTTTTCCTTTGCTTACTGTCATCTATACTATCTTTTTGCCTTACCGGTCCATTCTCCTGCCATTTTTCACGAAACACTTTCAAAAACATTTCCTCCTCCAGCCGAAGTCGGACTTGCTGGGCCTAACTATTTCTTAGTTAGGCGCATAACGGCAGCATGACGCATCTGCGCTCATAATTGATAGGAAGCTGTCTGAGCGATCAAAGAAGAAGAAGAAAGATCAAGTGTAGAGTGGCACAGTGGTAACGCGTTCGCTTCGTGTCAAATAAACCCGAGTCGAACCTGGGTACAGGGGATTTTTCCTCTCACTTTGCACTAGGCCTTACGGTCTGAACGTGGAGTCTTTCGCATGAGACGATAAACTGAGATCCTGTGTGCCCATGCACTTAGCACACATTAAACCCAATGGCAACGAAAAAGTTGTTATTTGATCAAAATTTACACACACACCTTTCCTTCTTCATCAGTCACATAAAACTCGTATGCCAAAAAAAAAAAAAAAAAAAAAAAAGTTTGGTGGCGCGCCTCTGGCTGCGACGCACTCTCCAGGTGGGAGCAACCCGAATTTCACAGAGACGCCTCTGTGACTATCAGGCATGAGATTTTTCAGCCTTTAGGCTGATTTCAGGCTTTTTGGTGGCCCCAGATGTCATTTTTGAGGGGGAAAAAGAGACCAAATGAGTATAGAAATACCTCTTATAAGTGATTAAAAATGAACTAAATATATCAATTCCACTTTTAATGCTGTTTTTAAGGCTTAGATTACTGAAAGGCTTTTGTTTCAGAGGGCTTCAGCCTTTTTTTCAGCCTTTTTCGGATGCTTTTCAGCCTAAATCACAATTTCTCAATCTCATGCCTGACTATAAAGTACCTAATACCTAATACCTTATATGGAATCGGATCTCCAGGGTTATTGTTCTTTGCATTGACTATAAAGTACCTAATACCTAATACCTTATATGGAATCGGATCTCCAGGGTTATTGTTCTTTGCATTGACTATAAAGTACCTAATACCTAATACCTTATATGGAATCGGATCTCCAGGGTTATTGTTCTTTGCATTGACTATAAAGTACCTAATACCTTATATGGAATCGGATCTCCAGGGTTATTGTTCTTTGCATTGACTATAAAGTACCTAATACCTAATACCTTATATGGAATCGGATCTCCAGGGTTATTGTTCTTTGCATTTCCCTCGAGTTTCTCCACAGTTAAGGGAGACACAAATGGACGTAATAATGGATGTGTGACGGCTTATTCCTTTATATGCATGAAACTCACCTCCGCATGCAGTGGAACCTCCCTTTCAAGACCTCGAAAAACATCATCCAAAATAATGTCTTAAGTGGGAGGGAGTTGTATAAGGGAGGTAATTTTAACACTTACAAAGAAGGGCAATGTCTCAGAGAAGTAGGTCTTAACCCTTTGCGCACTGCCCATTTCTTCTTCTTCTTCTGCGTTCCTGGGCCATAAGGCCACAATGGGTACGTATGTGTCCGTTTTCCAGTTATCACTGGTCTCCTTGCTGCATTCAGCCGACATTCCACTTTCGGAGGAGCTCAAAGGAGAAAAGTATATGGAAGATTTTATGTTTGGAAAAAAGGCAGGAGAATGGGCCAAAAATCGGAAAGATAGTAGATTGCTTACACAAAGCAAAGAAAAAGGCAGAGTCAAAAAGAGAGACAGATTAGAGAAAGTTACAAGCACAGAACTTCCAGAAGGTGGGGGAACTATTTGTGCGAAAGACACCCCCCCCCCCCAGTATCCCTACAGGGGAACTGCCCATATGCCCTGCGGGCTGCACTCCCAACCTGCAGGTTCTTAGAGAGGTACTAGTTTTAATACAGAAAACTGACAATGAAATGCTTGCAAATGGTTTTAACCCTTTCGCCGCCAGCCATTTTTCAGCCAAAAAAATACCATCAAACTTAACTGGGTAGAGAAGAAAAAAAATCTGCAATATTGGGAATTCCTCTGTGACATGTATAACATTAGGCCTATCCTTACCTCCCAAAGTTAAGAAAATAGGGTCTTTGAATAACAGGCCCTGATTTGATGTCTTTTAGTCGCATGGGTGTTAAACCATTGTGGTGCATAAATGCGACATTGGCGGTGAAAGGGTTAAATCGTGCAGCGAGTTTAGTGATCATTCCGACGCAAAGAGCTTCAGAATAAGCTTGATTTATTTTAATGATAGTTTCTAGTTTGATAGGGAAAGTAAAGGGAGGTCTCTGCCCGACATTTTGTCGGGTGTATTCGCTGGCAGCTGCACTAGTGCGCCTGACATATTGTGGGGCGCAGGGCGGAATGAGTTAAGTGGGAGGTAGTCTTATAAGGGGGGGAGGGGGCTTATAAGGGAGGTTCCAATGTACATGAATGCAACCTTGCCTCGGATACAAGTCAGCGCCTGTTTTTCAAAATGTTGACCACAAAAAACAAATTTGATTCAAAGCTCAAGGGGAAAAAAATGTTGAATTCCTACTTTACAAGCCTGGAATAAGCTTCAAATTGAGCATGATTTTGCTTTTTCTTCAGCTTCAGCTTCAGGGGTTGCCCCTCTGACCCCCCCAATAAGGACCTAAGCGGCCCCTGGACCCCTGTTTTGCCTGTTTTTGGATTTTCTTCCAGTTGCATCCATGACTGTATAATCATTGCAAACTGAACTAAGTTTGCTTTATTATGTCCCTACCACTCAACAGGATTCAGCTGAGCCTTCAGCGCTGTGAGAAGTCTGTGCAGCTGATGCCGGCCACCTGCCTCAAGTCCCTGCCCCTGGTCAACATGGCTGGACACCACCTGGAGACCCTCTCCACCGCCAGGCTCTACATCCGCGTGCCCAGGCAGCCCAACACCTATGTGGTCAGTGCCTTGGTTGGCTTGTTTGGGTGCTTCAGATGTTGATTGTTTGTAGTTGACGTTCTATCTCTGCCCCCGGTCAACATGGCTGGACACCACCTGGAGACCCTCTCCCCCGCCAGGCTCTACATCCGCGTGCCCAGGCAGCCCAACACCTATGTGGTCAGTGCCTTGGTTGGCTTGTTTGGGTGCTTCAGATGTTGATTGTTTGTAGTTGACGTTCTATCTCTGCCCCCGGTCTCATGGCCGGACACCATCTGGAGACCCTCTCCCCCGCCAGGCTCTACATCCGCGTGCCCAGGCAGCCCAACACCTATGTGGTCAGTGCCTTGGTTGGCTTGTTTGGGTGCTTCAGATGTTGATTGTTTGTAGTTGACGTTCTATCTCTGCCCCCGGTCTCATGGCCGGACACCATCTGGAGACCCTCTCCCCCGCCAGGCTCTACATCCATGTGCCCAGGCAGCCAAACACCTATGTGGTCAGTGCCTCGGTTGGCTTGGTAAATAATGCCTGCGAAAACTGCCTATCATGAAAGGAAGAAAGAAGGCAGATAGCCAGTTCTGGCAGGCACCCATCCAATTCATTGTTGTTATATTTATATCTTTTGTTAACATGGCTGGCCCCAATTCCAGCTTCTCCCCTGCAAGGCTCTACATCCGTGTGCCCAGACCACCCAACATGTATGTGGCCAGTGTTTTTGTGGGCTTTCTATGTCAGATTTGATTGTAGTTTACATTTCTGCTTAACGCTAACATGACCGGCCCTGCTGAATCCAGCCTGCCCTCTGTCCCAGGCTCTACGTCCGTGTGCCCGCCCAGACAACTCTACATGTAGGTGGTGAGTGGTTTTTCTGGGCTTACTATTTCTGGTTTGATGGTTTCCTATGTGTACCACATTTTATGGACTATAAAGCGCACCTGATTATAAGGCGGACCCCCCCCTCCCCCCAAGTTCTAAGGAAAATTTGTATTTTGTTATTATATTTTCGTACCATTTTATTGGTCATATTATAAGGGAAAAAAGTATCGCCTTACAGTCCATAACATACGGCAGTTAAGTGCCAGCGTCTGTGCCAACAAATTGCCAGGTAACGCAGTACTGGTTTTCCTGGGGATTTCTCAAGGCCTGTGTCAGTGTGTAGAGGGCTTAAAGGGAAAACAACCAATCCCAGGGATCGGGTTGTTCTCGCCAGAAAAGCTCTGCCTCGCGGTGGCTCGCACAACAGGGAACAAAGAAGGGCGAACCGTCTCTCTCGCCAGCTGTGATTCAAATGCGGTGTGCGCTCAGCGCCTCCCCTCTTTTATAGTCCAGCCGTGCCTTTAAAAAAAACAACGTTGTGTTTGTGTTTGTCAGGTCGTGGCGGTGGCGGAGGAGAAGCGAGGTCATGTGAGCTACCAGTACCAGCTGCTGCACACCACCCCCTGCACCCACGAGGGCGTTGAGGACGACATCGACGACGCCGGCATCAAGTCCTTCCTCAAGGCCGGCAAGATGATCCCCGTGGACATTGCTGCCTTGACCCGCGGCCCCTTCTGCAAACTGTTTGGTGAGGGAACGAAGAGGGAACAGGAGGAGATGAGACAGCGTGAGATTACACCAGATGCTAATTTCATGCATTTTAGTATTAGGTATTTCTCATGTCATAGACAAGTGTGTCTGACTAGGGGTTTTTTTCTCGGAGAACTTCCGTTTTCCCCCTCAGCCCTCGGTGCCAGGGTCGGGCAACCCACTTTGGGGTCAGACCCGGGTTTGATGCGCTAGGCGGCGAACCCACCCCTATATCCCACCACCCCTCCCCCCGCCCCTCTCTCTCTATCATTTTCATTTTTTAATTGCAATGAAATGTCAGCTTCTGCTACATATATCCACTTTAGCACAAGATTTGTTCTCTTCACCCAACAATCTAAACCCTTTTTTTCTTCTTCTTTTTCCCCTCTCCCCACCCCCTACTCCACAGCTGACCCTTGTTTCCAACTTCTGCCATTTATGATTGCGTTCTCACTATTCCCAGCCTCTCTCATTTCAAAACATTTTGCCTTTCTTTCTTTCTTCTCTTTTCTTTTTTCCCCCTGATTTGTGTTCACGAATGCCTACCTTACTCTTTGGCTTCAGCTTAGTTGCATCATTTACGCATTGGACTGTAGAGGGGAAGTATTGGGTTTTTATTTTGATCTTGTTGGGGTTTTTGCTCCTTTTGTTGCCTGCTTTTTGCTATATTTGCTGTTTGTTGTTTTCTTGTTTGTCTGTGTTGATAAAGGCGCATTCGCCGAAATATCCAGTAGTTTTGTTGTGTCTCTTGTGAATAAAATAACGTCACTTTACACTTGTCATGTAGTTTGTTTGTTGTATGCTCCTGTGATGTTGCAGTCTGTTTCAGTTTTTGTTATTAGGTATTAGGCACTCTATAGTCCCAGAGGCGTCTGTGAAATTTGGGTTGCTCCCACATGAAGAGCGCGTCGCAGCCAGAGGCACGCCACCCAATTTTTAAAAAAATTGTGCATGCGATTTTTGTGACTGATGAGGAAGGAAAGGGGGGTGGGTAAATTTTGACCAATTGGCAACTTTTTTGTTGCCACTGGGTTTAACGTGTGCAAAGTGCATGGGCACACGGGACCTCGGTTTATCGTCATCCGAAAGACTCCACGTTCAGACCGTAAGGCCTAGTGCAAAGTGAGAGGAAAAATCCCCTGTACCCAGGTTCGAACTCGGGTTTACTTGACACAAGGCAACGCGCTACCACTGTGCCGCTCTGCTCCTGTAGTAACATGGGTATTATTAACCCTTTCACCCCCAAAGTCGCAGTTTAGCACCACAGTGATTTAACACCTATGTCACTAAAAGGCATCAAATTTGGGTCTATCATCCAAAGACCCTGTTGTCTTAGCTTTGGGAAGTAAGGACAGACCTTATTTTATATCTGTCACAGAAGAATCCCCAATACTGCAGATGGATTTTGTTCTCTACCCAGGTAAATTTAATGGAAATGTTTGGTTGAAATATGGTTGGCGGTGAAAGGGTTAAATCAGTGTGGTGCAGAAATGCCACATCGGCGGGGAAAGGATTAAATAAGTAATTATAAATAGAGCAAAAGAAAAAATGCTGACAATTTAGCATCTACTATTTTCATGAATAAAGTTGGGTTTTTATGCCTTTCAGAAGGAATGCCTCTGCAGATGGACAGCTTGACACGGAAGAGGAAGGTATGATCATATTACTTATTGCTAGCATTATGGGAAGTCCCCCGTGGGGATACCGGGGGGTCTTGTACAAATAGTTCCCCCACCTTCTGGAAGTTCTGTGCTTGTAACTTACTCCAATTCTGTCATTCCCTTTGACTCTGCCTTATCCCTTTGCTTACTGTCATCTGCTATCTTTCTATCTCACTGGTCCATTCTGCTTTTTTTCTATGAATTCTTACAAAGATTTCTTCAGCCGAAGTCGGACATGCTGGGCCTAACTATTTTTTAGTTAGGCGCATAATGGCAGCATGATGCGTCTATGCTCATATGACAGGAAACTCTCTGAGCGAACAAAGAAGAATTATGATAAGTAGTAGTATTAGAAGCATTTGTTGCTGCAATAGTTGTAATAGTAATAGGTGTTATAGTAGCAGTAAATAGTAATAGGCAGTTTTTTTGCTCACTCGTGTCAATGAAGTGTTACGTTAACACGAAGTGAGTCTATAGTATGATAGTTGTTAGGTTGTGTGTCTGTGTATGTACTATGTGTGTGTGTGTGTTGCGTCCGTGGTCTAATCTCCAAACTTTAACGTTGGCATTTTCTCGGGAAATAGAAGGCATACATTGTTCAAACTTTGCACACATATAGATGTCTATGCAAGCTTTCAAACAATAATGATTTGAATAATTAAATACTTAAAACAACGCTGTAAACAGATAACAAGCAGATAACATTTTAGATTAGTGGGTTAGAGAGTATTCAACAGGCAACATGAGTTAAGAAACTCATCAACACTGAAAGCCTCGATAGCTCATTGGTAGAGTGTCTGTCTGTCATGTCAATGGTTCCGGGTCCAATTCTCGGCACAGGCACTTTTTTATTTTTTTTTTAGTTGTATCCATTAACGATAATTTCATTTGTACTTTAATTTTTTATTGGCAATCTTGTACTTTAGACACCCCCCCCCCCCCCCCCCTCAATCTCTTTGTTGCTGTCCCACATGTTCCTGTTCGAGTGAGCCTTGAAGACTTTGCCTGTTGTTGGGTGTGTTTTTTGGTCATGCAGCCTTGGGAATTATTTTGGCCTAGGGTCCCCTAAAGACACAGTGTGGCTGCCCACGTGGCGGGGTAATAAAAAACGGTCACACACGTAATGTTCTCATCCCTAGCTGATGCATTTGTACCATAATGTTCAAGTGCTTCGGCTGTTGGGAAGATCCCTGGAGTCTTTTAGCCAGAGTACATCAACAACAACAACATTGGAGGATTTTCCTCAAGCACCAACTGTCCAGCAATCCGTAAGGCTGCGAGAGTGGGGATGTTTCCTCAGCAAGGCTTCCTCAATTTTAAGGAAATTTCAGCCCAGCTTCCCAGTATAGTAGTTATCTTCTCTGCTACCCAGAGATCATCGGTGGACTTGCGCACTCAGCAGTAGTAGTAACAGCAGGACGTGGTGGCACCCTCGGAGGAGGACCTCACTCACGCTGGCTCCGCGACTAAAACAGTATTGTCGTCAGTTACTCCCAGCTCACCCACTTCTATAATCACACTTTGATGGAAGTTCAGAAATTGTTTTTTTTACTGTTGTAATTTCCAGTAGTCAGGAATTAAAAAAACACAATAAAAATACAATTTTTATATTTTACTTATCCTCAACAAATTTTATATGATTCGTTAATTGTAAGATTTCAGTCGTGTTGATGGCTTTAAAAACTCCATTCGATAGTAATGATGAATTTTTTTTATTGGGTTCAGATTTTTCTGGGCGAGGGTGATCAGTCGGAGAGCAAGAAGAACAAGGGGTCGCCGTATTTTGTGCACGAGTTGTCGTACCTGCTGGCCCATGTGGAGGAAAAGATTCCCTTTGTGCAGCTGGGAGAAGAGGTCAGTGGAGCCGTAAAGTAGCCGTGTGTGTGTGTATGTGTGTGTGTGTGTGTTCTTTAGTTTAATGTCCTTCCTCTAAAAGTGATTCAGAGTGTGTGTGTGTTGCCAAATTACCTCATCTTTTATCTTTTGAATGACACAAACTTCAAAAACCAACTTGTTATTTTATGTTTAGCTTAGTGAGTTGAAAACAGCTACATCACTGTCGGGTCACAGAAATTTCGCCCCGGTTCATTGCTTACATTTCGTTGTTCTGAGTCTAGGGTCAGTTGCCTTTGTGCACATTTTGCCCAATGAAATGTACTGTTACTGACTTGGTTAATGCATCAGACGACGTAGGAGGGGCCATTTTCATACTCTTAACTCCATTGGTTTAGAATCCCATCAAAACCTCAGCCACAGATACTTTTAGAAAAAAACGTCGCAAGTATGATCATGGTGCGTTCTCTGGTATTTTTGCTTGTCGCTATCATTCTCACGACGGGTAGGTAACAGTCAACTCTACTGTCACGTCTCCATGGGTGCTCCTTCTTTCAAGATGTCCTGATTTGCAGGATTTTTAAATTGCCTAGAGCCGACGTCGCCGGATTATGAGAATTTGAGAAACAACGATTTTCTTACACACGCACAAACTTCTACAATAAAAAGGCCCTGTACAGTGGAACCTCCCTTATAAGACCTTCAAAAATCATCCAAAATGAGGTCTTATAAGGGAGGGGTCTTATAAGGGAGGGGTCTTATAAGGGAGGCAATTTTAATACTTACAAAGAAGGGCAATGTCTCAGAGAAGTAGGTCTTATATAGGAGGGAGTCTTATAATGGGAGGTCTTATAAGGGAGGTTCCACTGTATAAGCATTCGCTATGTTCAAAGGAATGTAGCACTTGTACTAGTCTAGAGGGGTGAAAAAAGAGCAGTAAATGTGTGTGTGTGTGTTGCCCCTACACTCCGCCGGGGCCGCCCCCTTGCAGGATTTTAGAAATTTCCCAGGAGCACCCACACGTCTATGCTCGCGACGTGTTGCGAAAAAGTGAACCATCTTGTGTGCTTTGCAGTTGCAGCGCCAAGGACTGAGTCACAGCAGTATTGTGCTGGACAGCGAGGGGACTTGTCTGGCCCTGGGTGTGATGGAGTGAGTAACGCAGCATCTTTTATGTTGTGTGCTTTGCAGTTGCAGCGCCAAGGACTGAGTCACAGCAGTATTGTGCTGGACAGCGAGGGGACTTGTCTGGCCCTGGGTGTGATGGAGTGAGTAACGCAGCATCGTTTTTATTTGTAATTTTTTTTATTGAACTTTTTTTTCTCATTTTACAGAATTCAACAAACACAGAATATTGAATATGCAAAAGCATTATGACTAATATAAGCCAGGAATAAGTTTAAGGTTTAACAAAAATAGGGAAGAATGACAAGTGTAAAGATGGAAATTAGATCAAGATTAACACTGAATATATACCTGGCCAGCAATTATTATAGATTAACACACAACACACATAAAAAAAAACCAACCACACGCACACACATGCACCTGCACGTACCTTGCTAACAAAAACAATAAATGACATCATATAAACATTTGGAGAAGAGAATACATGGAAGTTAATATGGGTCATTACAACAGGAATGGAACCTTTGAAAATAGTCATTGTGTTGTCAAATATGTACACAGCATCTTCTTATCACTACATGCATTGTCGCTATTCCTTGACCTGTTTACTCTGCTCTTTTCGAGTAGCATTCCACTCAATTTGGACCTCAACTACTCTTCAAAATTGATAATAATGCTCTTACATTCTGGATGGCTACTCATTTAGAGTGAACAGCGTTTGATGGTGTTAATGAATAGGACTACACTTAGCACTTAGCGCACGTTAAACCCAGTGGCAACGAAAAAGTTGTCATTTGGTCAAAATGTACACCACCACCACCCCTTCTTACCCCCACCCCCCCCCACACACACACACACTTTCCTTCCTGATCAGTCACAAAAATTGCATGCAAAAAAAATATAAAAAAGTGGGTGGCGCGCCTCTGGCTGCAACACGCTCTCCAGGTGGGAGTAACCTGAATTTCACAGAGACGACTCTATGACTATGAAGTACCTAATACCTAATACACATTTGGCACCCGAACTATTTCAGCTATCCAGACTACTCACGAATTGTGTAGAGGTAAACAGATCTGTATTCCCGTCTGTGTTATCACTTTTATTTATGTGTTTTGGGTATGGGGTTTTTTTCTTAAATAATAAATGCATGCACTGCTTTTTGTGTGAAATGTCTTTTAAACACACATATTTATTGGTTGCGTAAATGCTTTTGAAAAGACAGTCTAGTAACATGTTTTCACATCGTCAAAATGATCTTTGCTATGCATTGACATTGTGACATACTTTTTTTTAAGATTTTGTATCCTTCAGATTTTTGTTTTAACCTTTGCTTTTTTGTTGCGTTAGTGTGTGTGTGTGTTTTCTTTAAATTGAAAAACAATCAAAAACATATCCGCTGATGTAATATATCAAAATTGAACTTTTCTCCCCGTGAGAAATCCGGGGTGGGGGTGGGGGGTGTCTTTCGTACAAATAGTTCCCCACCTTCTGGAAGAGCTGTGTTTGTAACTTTCTCTAATTTGTTACCCTCTTTGACTCTGCCTGTTCCCTTTGCTTTCTTTTATCTGCTATCTTTCTGACTTCTGTCTTTTTTCCCCCAAACAATCTTCCAAATAATTTTCTCCTTTCAGCTCCTCCGAAATCGGAATGTGTCGGCTGAATGCAGCGGGCAGACCAGTGAAAACTGAAAACCAGACACATACGTACCTTACCCGTTATGGCCTTATGGCCTGGGAACGCAGAAGAAGAAGTACAATGGAGCCTCCCTTATAAGACCTCCAAAATGAGGTCTTATACGGGAGGGGTCTTGTAAGGAAGGTAATTTTAATACTTACAAAGAAGGGCAATGTTTTAGAGAAGTAGGTCTTATGTGGGAGGGAGTCTTATAATGGGAGGTCTTTTAACCCTTTCACCGCCAGCCATTTTTCAGCCAAACATTTCCATTAAATTTACCTGGGTAGAGAACAAAATCCATCTGCAGTATTGGGGATTCTTCTGTGACACATATAAGGTCTACCCTTACTTCCCAAAACTTAGACAATAGGGTCTTTGGATAATAGACCCCAATTTGATGCCTTTTAGTGACATACGTGTTAAATCACTGTGGTGCTAAAATGCTGTGGAAGAGGAACCTTTCAATGTTCTCGGTGTTGACTGTGTGTGAGCCCAGTTTTCCCATGGCTGACAGAGGGGTGCAGCACAACCTGCAGAAAAGCCTGCTGTCCTGCAAGTTCCGCGTGCAGAGCAGGGCCTCCCGCAACTGGATTGTAGAGGTGAGACAGTTACCACCCCCCCTCCCCTTCCCCCAATGCCCCCCTTCCCCACCTATTCCCTCCCTCAGGCATCAGAATTGTCAGAGGATTTCAGAGGATTAAGAATTTTCTAACAGAGGATTGGCTTCTCTTGTCAGAGGTTTTGACTTTTTAATGAGTGTTATTCTTTGTGTTAAATAAGCGTTTTAAAGTGATTTATCACTATATTAATCCTTTTTGGTGGCGTTGGGAACTGATTTCAGTGTTATCCCTCTATAGTCTGGGGCCTTGATGGCCCTTTTACCGCAGTTTTCAGAGGTTTGAACTTCAGACTATTCTGACGCCTGCCTCCATTTGCTCCCAACTCCCATGATTTAGCTCACAACCCCCTGCCAAAACCTCCCCCCCACCCCCCACCCCATCCTCTCAAGTCCTACTCCCCAAACCCTACTTAATGTACCCCACAGAAGCTGTGATGTTAGCTGATATTCTGGATTCCCCTAGTTTCTACAACAACAGAACCATCAACAAAATGATGGCGGTTATTCCATGAAAGAAAGGAGGCATAATTGTAGGGGTATTTATTTTTGGCGTACACCAGATTTGCAGTTTTTGGAGTGGCCCTAAATGTGTCTGCCAGGTTTTAGAGTGGCAGAGAACTTGGCTTCTGTTTTTCGGAGTAAATTCTTCTTCTTCTTCACCATAGGCAGCCAACTTCATTACGTTGAAGATTCTGCTGCACTTTAGGGGGTAGTACGAAAAAGAAAGAAAATAAGTTCAGCAAGGATACTGTAGAAAGTGAACTGATGAGATATTATGGGGAGAAGATAGATCCCAAAACAGTTAGGGATAATTTAAGTGAATTGCAGAGCTTGCAACTTTGGAAAGCAATGATGTAATGTTGCAGATGTAGGCAAGTTTTGACGTAATTTGTCGGAAGTTTGTTCTTAAACTCATATACGCACATATGCATGCACGCACACACGCACACACACACACACACACACACTTGACCTTTTCCAGTCCTTGATGCCTTAAATACCTTGGGTGATTTCTCTTCATTTTCTGTTGTGCAGTTCCTGTTTGCCAAAGGCACTGTGCCTACCACCTACTTCAAGGAATCAGGTCAGTAGATTTAGATCTCACTGCTTTGGTTGTTTTTTGTTTCATGTTATGATAGGCTTGTTTTCTTTATCCTCTTGCTTTTTGTTCACAAAGAATAAGAAAAAACAACCCAATAAAGCACGGCTGTTTGTCAAATGTTTGTATTGACTTCTTCTGGGACTTGCTTTTTGTGTTATTATTTGTAATTTTCATAGAGATGTATGGTGAGGATACGTGAACCAGTCTGTTAGAAATGTTTGTACGAATGGTGAGTGAAAAGCGCATTGAGGTGCTTAGCAAGATTATGCGCTATATAAGCATTATTAATTATTATTGTGTTATCATTCATACAATACGATAAAATCACAGATTGTTGCGAAAAATCTCAAGATTTCTAGAGTAAGTTTTGAATATTTGTTTTTGTTAATGCAAAAAAGGTGCAACTTTCCTTTCAGAAGTTGTCCAAGTTGTTCAACTTCTGAAATCCTTAAGCCAACTGAAATAATACTACACACGATGTTTGATTAGATTCACATTCTAAAAATGTGTCATAGGATGTCTCTGCAGTCAATCCAAAGATTTACCCACTGGTCAAAGTTCATCGTTAAAAGAAATCAATCAAATCGGATGTTGAGTGGGTTGTTCATGACAATTTCGCTGTGACAATAAAGCGTAAATACAATAATAATAATAGTACATTTATATAGCGTTGTAGAGTTCCTAGTTGACTCTGACGTCAAGAGTTCTGACGTCATGTACGATTACGTCAAGAGAAGTTCTTACGTCATCTGCTATACCATACCATTACAGCGCTTTACCTCAAATGAGCCCAAAGCGCTTTACAATAGCCATGGCAAGCTCCTAACATAACCTCCTCAGTCCCAAATCCTCCGAAGTCGGTGTGTTGCTGCCCACGTGTTGAGGTAATCAAAAACGGTCACACACGTAATGTTCTCATCCCTAGCTGGTGCATTTGTACCATGGTGTTCAAATGCTTCGGCTGTTGGGATGATCCCTGGAGTCTCTAAGCCAGGGTACGACAACAACAACAACAACATCGATTGGACTACACATTTCAACCATCCAGACTAATCATGGGTAAATGGTAACCAGGTCTGTTGTATGATTTGATTTGACTTGACCTTTGGGTGCAGGTTCGACGGTGCGCGTGACCCTGCCCTTTGACCTGAGCGGAGACAACGTGCAGAAGACGGTGACTGATCTGATGGAGGAGTGGCAGGCCATGGGCCAGTTGTACCAACTGGTCGTCGACTTTGCCGACTCCTACAATGGTACGGAATGGTCACTACGTTCTGTGATTATGCTTTGTCAGTATGTGCGATTTGTTAGAACACACGGAGGAGTGGCAGGCCATGGGCCAGTTGTACCAACTGGTCGTCGACTTTGCCGACTCCTACAATGGTACGGAATGGTCACTACGTTCTGTGATTATGCTTTGTCAGTATGTGCGATTTGTTAGAACACACGGAGGAGTGGCAGGCCATGGGCCAGTTGTACCAACTGGTCGTCGACTTTGCCGACTCCTACAATGGTACGGAATGGTCACTACGTTCTGTGATTATGCTTTGTCAGTATGTGCGATTTGTTAGAACACACGGAGGAGTGGCAGGCCATGGGCCAGTTGTACCAACTGGTCGTCGACTTTGCCGACTCCTACAATGGTACGGAATGGTCACTACATTCTGTGATTATGCTTTGTCAGTATGTGCGATTTGTTAGAACACACGGAGGAGTGGCAGGCCATGGGCCAGTTGTACCAACTGGTCGTCGACTTTGCCGACTCCTACAATGGTACGGAATGGTCACTACATTCTGTGATTATGCTTTGTCAGTATGTGCGATTTGTTAGAACACACGGAGGAGTGGCAGGCCATGGGCCAGTTGTACCAACTGGTCGTCGACTTTGCCGACTCCTACAATGGTACGGAATGGTCACTACATTCTGTGATTATGCTTTGTCAGTATGTGCGATTTGTTAGAACACACGGAGGAGTGGCAGGCCATGGGCCAGTTGTACCAACTGGTCGTCGACTTTGCCGACTCCTACAATGGTACGGAATGGTCACTACATTCTGTGATTATGCTTTGTCAGTATGTGCGATTTGTTAGAACACACGGAGGAGTGGCAGGCCATGGGCCAGTTGTACCAACTGGTCGTCGACTTTGCCGACTCCTACAATGGTACGGAATGGTCACTACGTTCTGTGATTATGCTTTGTCAGTATGTGCGATTTGTTAGAACACACGGAGGAGTGGCAGGCCATGGGCCAGTTATACCAACTGGTCGTCGACTTTGCCGACTCCTACAATGGTACGGAATGGTCACTACGTTCTGTGATTATGCTTTGTCAGTATGTGTGATTTGTTAGAACACACGGAGGAGTGGCAGGCCATGGGCCAGTTGTACCAACTGGTCGTCGACTTTGCCGACTCCTACAATGGTACGGAATGGTCACTACGTTCTGTGATTATGCTTTGTCAGTATGTGCGATTTGTTAGAACACACGGAGGAGTGGCACTACGTTCTGTGATTATGCTGTGTCTGGTTTGTCAGTATGTGTGATTTGTTAGAACACACGGAGGAGTGGCACTACGTTCTGTGATTATGCTGTGTCTGGTTTGTCAGTATGTGTGATTTGTTAGAACACATGGAGGAGTGGCACTACGTTCTGTGATTATGCTGTGTCTGGTTTGTCAGTATGTGTGATTTGTTAGAACACATGGAGGAGTGGCACTACGTTCTGTGATTATGCTGTGTCTGGTTTGTCAGTATGTGTGATTTGTTAGAACACATGGAGGAGTGGCACTACGTTCTGTGATTATGCTGTGTCTGGTTTGTCAGTATGTGTGATTTGTTAGAACACATGGAGGAGTGGCACTACGTTCTGTGATTATGCTGTGTCTGGTTTGTCAGTATGTGTGATTTGTTAGAACACATGGAGGAGTGGCACTACGTTCTGTGATTATGCTGTGTCTGGTTTGTCAGTATGTGTGATTTGTTAGAACACATGGAGGAGTGGCACTACGTTCTGTGATTATGCTGTGTCTGGTTTGTCAGTATGTGCGATTTGTTAGAACACACGGAGAAGTGGCACTACGTTCTGTGATTATGCTGTGTCTGGTTTGTCAGTATGTGTGATTTGTTAGAACACATGGAGGAGTGGCACTACGTTCTGTGATTATGCTGTGTCTGGTTTGTCAGTATGTGTGATTTGTTAGAACACATGGAGGAGTGGCACTACGTTCTGTGATTATGCTGTGTCTGGTTTGTCAGTATGTGTGATTTGTTAGAACACATGGAGGAGTGGCAGTATTAGAACTGATACATGGTTTTAACAGAGGCTTTGATCAGTTGTCAGTTTCTTTGATTTTTGTCCCCTGGTTTCTGTTTTCCTGGGACTTATTTTTTAATTAATGTTTTTTTTTTTTAGATATATTGTTGCTGATGGGACTGGTTTTCAACTCGCCTAGCGCAATAACTGTATGTCTAATGAGAATTGATGGATGAATGGCAAACCCTATCTGTGTGTGTGTGTGTGTGTGCAGATGTTCGCCTGAACATGCAGAGCATGGCCACCATCAAGTCCTACAGCTACAGGAAGCTGAGCATCACCTACGGCCCAAACAGAGCCCATGTGGTGAGTTCTGGATTTTACAAACTATAAGGCCGTACTCCCCCCCCCAGACTGAAGGTTCCCTTGCGCCTTGTGATACGATTAGTAACATAGTAATGTATTACAGCAAAATCCATGGATGCTACTCTTTCATTTTTACACTGATTTCAGTATTTTTAATTTTACCAGAAACTGAGCTTCCCCCCAAAAAAAATTGACCACAAGCGATTTGGGGAGTTTTGAACTTAGTCTAGTTGTTCTATCTTGGAAGTTTACAAAAGCAATGTAATAATTTTACAAGGCTTATCAGACTCAAACTGTCTCTGCCTATCATTTTAACTGTCTGTCTGTCTCGTTATATCTCTCTCTTAACCCTTTCACCGCCAGCCATTTTTCAGCAAACAAATTTCCATTAAACATACCTTGGTAGAGAAAAAATATGTTTGTAATATTGTGGATTCCTCTGTGACATGTATAACATTAGGCCTATCCTTACCTTCCAAAATTACGAAAATAAGGTCTTCAGATAACAGGCCCTGATTTTATGTCTTTTAGTAACATGGGTGTTAAACCATTGTGGTGCAAAAATGTGACATTGGCGGTGAAAGGGTTAAGTTGCCCCCCCTGAATCGTCCGACGGGGGTTTGCCCCTGTACCCTGCTGGGGCCATGGGTCCCTGGACCCCTGCCTTTCATTTTTTTTTTCATTTTGGGGAGTTGCACCAATGAAAATCTGAACTACCATATTTTTCTGACTATAAGGCGCACCCCCCAAATTGTGCACGATGTTCAGATTTTGTTACTATATTACTATATTGTCAGTCATATTATAAGGCGCAGAGGTGTCAATCTGTGAAAAAATGTATCGCCTTATACAGACAAACCTCTATTTTAAGACTTCCAAAATGTCCGGAACAATCGGTCGTAAATTGGAGGGGTCGTATGACGGAGGTTTTCACTGGCAGCCGTAGAAAGAAAAAGTTCAGCACATTTCATACTCTCTTCTTCATGCACACATACAATGACATATTAAAACTGGATTTGGGTCTCTCCAACTCCATAGGATTGTACAATCGATGTATTACAGTTTCACTTCGCCGACTTCTGTTAATCACCTCCACTCTCGTCCAAAGTCAGTGGTTTTCTTTTTCAAAGTCGGTGGTTTTCTTTTTCAAAGTCGGTGGTTTCCCTACGCTTTCCGCCATCTTTTCTACAACAAGGGAAGCGACTCCGCTTTCAGGCCCTTGACCGTGGTTGTTTCCCTTTGCTCGAAGTCTATGCAGACGACAACAACGGTCGTAAAAACCAACAAAATGGCGGTCGTAAGTCGCGTTTTAGAGGAAGTCGTTTAAGAGAGGTCGTTTACATAGTAAAATGCATCCGTGCCAACAAATCCGGTCTCAAATGAGAGGTGGTCGCTTAACAGAGGGTCGTAAAATAGGGGTTTGTCTGTAGTCTAAAAAAAAACCTTGAAAACTCTCATGAGCCTGACGAGAACACAAAAGTAATGTTTGCAACGGTTGGCTGTTTGCAAGAGAGGCAAGGTCAAGCTAAACTAAAACTAGACTAGCGCCGTTCTGGAAAGTTGGTTACAAGTCAGAAATCAAAACCTCTTGAAAACTCTCATGAGCCCGAGAGAAACCATTCATCTTACCGTATTTTTCGGACTACAAGGCACACCGGATTATAAGGCGCACACCCCAAATATTACATAAAATTCAGATTTTGTTATTATATTTTCTTGCGATTTTTGTAGTTCTTCTTCTTCGTTCCCAGGTCTTATAGCCATAATGGGTAAGGTACGTTTGTGTCCGGTTTTCACTGGTCTCCCCGCTGCGTACAGCTGACACATTCCGATTTCGGTGGAGTTCAAAGGAGAAAAATTATTTTGAAGATTTGTTTTTTAAAAGGCAGGAGAATGGGCCAATAAGGAAAATAGATAATAGAAAGCAAAAGAAAAGGCAGTCAAAGAGAGTGACAGATTAGAGGAAGTTACAAGCACAGAACTTCAAGAAGGTGAGGGGAACTATTTTTACGAAAGACCCCCCGGTAACCCCACGGGGAGTAGTAGTTATAAGCGCAGGGGTCTGTCTAGGAAAAGATATCGCTGTATAGTATAAAAAAATTTTTTTTAAAAGGATAAATGGTTGTGGAGGCCATGGCCCCTATAGAGGCTGTCCGCCCCGTGTTAGTTAACCCTTTAAACGCCAGCCATTTTTCAGCCAAAACTGCCACAAAACTTAGCTAGGTGGAGAAAAGATTTGTCTGCCACACTGAGGATTCCTCTGTGTCATGCATAAAATAGGACCTATCCTTACCTCACAAAATTAAGAACATAGGATAATTGGTTAACAGACCCTCATTCGATGCTTTTTAGTGACTTGGGTGTTAAATCATTGTGGTGCCGAGAGGCGACAGTGGCGATGAAAGGGCTAAGGATAATGTAAAGAAAAGCATCATTGTTGTGACAGATGACGGTGCAGTGGAAGACGGAGGCCCGGCAGTTCCAACTGTCAGTTGGCACATGTCAGCCCTCCAGCACTGCCAACCCCCACCTGCTGACACTGGTGCAGCTGCAGGAGGAGCTCAACGACTCGAGATCACTGGCCAAACTTGTGCAGGTACCTGTTTGTCTGTATGTCTCTGAAACTAGCACAGCTACAGGAAGAACTCAACAACTCGAGATCACTGGCCAAACTTGTGCAGGTATCTGTCTGTATGTATGTCTCTGAAACTAGCACAGCTACAGGAAGAACTCAACAACTCGAGATCACTGGCTAAACTTGTGCAGGTGTCTGTGTGTTTGTGTTTTGTCTGTATGTCTCTGAAACTAGCGCAGCTACAGGAAGAACTCAACAACTCGAGATCACTGGCTAAACTTGTGCAGGTGTCTGTGTGTTTGTGTTTTGTCTGTATGTCTCTGAAACTAGCACAGCTACAGGAAGAACTCAACGACTTGAGATCACTGGCCAAACTTGTGCAGGTGTGCGTTTGTCTGTCTCTGAAACTAGCGCAGAGCTCAACGACTCGAGATCACTGGCGAAACTTGTGCAGGTATCTGTCTGTTTGTGTTTTGTCTGTATGTCTCTGAAACTAGCACAGCTACAGGAAGAACTCAACAACACGAGATCACTGGCGAAACTTGTGCAGGTATCTGTCTGTCTGTGTGTCTGTCTGTATGTCTCTGAAACTAGCATAGCTGCAGGAAGAACTCAATGACACGAGATCACTGGCTAAACTTGTGCAGGTACCTGTTTGTCTGTGTGTTTGTATTTTGTCTGTCTGTCTCTGAAACTAGCACAGCTACAGGAAGAACTCAACGTCTTGAGATCACTGGCCAAACTTGTGCAGGTACCTGTCTGTGTTTTTGTCTGTATGTCTCTGAAACTAGCGCAGCTGCAGGAAGAGCTCAATGACTCGAGATCACTGGCCAAACTTGTGCAGGTACCTGTCTGTCTGTGTGTTTGTCTGTATGTCTCTGAAACTAGCGCAGCTGCAGGAAGAATCAGCACTTCTAGCTCTTCTGGATCATTTTTACAACTTGTATAGTCTGTCTGTCTGCCAGTCTGATTGACTGTGGCATAAGTGCCACTGCAGGAGGCAGTTGTGGGTGTGTATGTGGGGGGGTGACAAGACATTCAATGCTGCACTTCATCATCTCCAAATATGGAAAGTGACACCATTCGCGCGACAATGTCAGTTTTCAGCGAAACTTTCGAATGTGTATCTTTTAACCATTCAATCTGAAATTAAACTGACTAGCCCTAGCCCTAACCAAAACCTTAAACCGTCAAATACACATAAAATAAAACTTTACTACAAATCGAGTGTTCCATGCTTGGAGATGACCAAGTGCAGTCTTGAACGCGTAGTGTCTGTGTGTGTGTGTCTGTCTGTCTCTGTGGGGGGGTATGTGTGTCTGTCTGTCTGTGTGTGTGTCTGCTGTCTCTTTGTCTGTTGGCACTTGTCTTATGTGTGTGTTGATATGCCTACGAAAACTCAACTACCTGTGAGGTCAAAGATGAAATCTGTGTGATATGCTAACAAGCGATGCCTGTCTGTATAACTGAATTAGGATAATGGTGAAAACCATGCTGCCGTATGCTGCTGTGATGCTGCTGCTTCTATGGTGACGACGATCGATGATGAGGATGATGATAGTCTAAATGTTACAGATACTGTATGACACATGCTGCTGCTTCTATGGTGATGATGAGGATGATGATAGTCTAAATGTTACAGATACTGTATGACACGTGGTCTATGATGACTGCCTTGAGTTTACAGGTCCACTCATATTTTAGTGATGATGATGATAATAACGACGATGATGATGATTTTAATGTTACACACACTGTGTGACCCATGGTCTCATACATGTGTGTGTTTGTCATATTTTGAAGATGATGTTGATAATAATAATGACGACGATGATGATTTTAATGTTACAGACACTGAATGACGCGTGGTCTTCGATGACTGCCTTGAGTTTGCCGGTCCACTCATATTTTAGTGATGACGATGATGATGGTGATGGTGATAATAATAACGACGATGATGATGATCTGAATGTTACAGACGCTGTATGACACGTGGTCTCCCATGACTGCCATCAGTAAGCTGTCGACCACATCGATGATGGGAACATCCACAGTAAGTCGTTTGTTTATTCATTGTTCTCCTTATCCAATGAAGTTGCGCTTTTGTGTGTGTGGTTAGGTTGGGTTAGGTTAGGTTAGGTACATTATAGTCACAGAGGCGTCTGTGAAATTCGGGTTGCTCCCACCTGGAGAGCGCGTCGCAGCCAGAGGCGCGCCACCCAATTTTTTGTGTGTGTGTGCATGCGATTTTTGTGTGAATGATCAGGAAGGAAGGGAGGGGGGGTAAATTTTGACCAAATGACAACTTTTTCGTTGCCACTGGGTTTAACGTGTGCTAAGTGCATGGGCACACAGGACCTCGGTTTATCGTCTCATCGAAAGACTCCACGTTCAGACCGCAAGGCCTAGTGCAAAGTGAGAGGAAAAATCCCCTGTACCCAGGTTCGAACTCTGGTTTACTTGACACGAAGCAAACGCGCTACCACTGTGCCACTCTACACGTGTATGCATGTGTATGTGTGCGTGTATGCATGCATGCATGTGACTTTCTCACCAATTTCTCAAACATCTGTGCTGTACCCGTGCTGTCTGGTGTGGTTTTCATCTCCAGCACATCAAACAACCAGTGCTCAACTACACCATCCTGCCACAGTCCTCCACCCACGTTCGCCTGGTTTTCCGCAGCTGGTGAGTTGGTGTGTGTTAGTGTGTGTGTTGGGGGTATGTGTGTGTGTGTGTGAAAGTGTGTGTGTGTGTGGGGGGGGGTATGGGTGTTGGGGGGGGGGGTGGGGGTGCGTGTGTGAAAGTGGGTGGGTGTGTGTGGGTGTGTGGGTGGGTGTGAGTGTGGGTGAAAATGTGTGTATGTGTGAAAGCATGTGTATGTGTAAAAGTGCGTGTCCATGTGCGTGTGTGTGTTGATGCGTGTGACATGTATTTTTTTTCATTGTGATTTTGAGCTGTGTTCAAGTCAAGTCAAATCAAGTTAACTTAAGTAAACTTTATGATCTCAGAGCAGAAAAAGCAAGATGTGTTTGTGTATCTACATGTGCAAGATACAGTGCCAAACTGACCCAACTTTTCACCAGTATATTATACGTCAGAATTGTCGGATGATCACCAATTTTAGGGGATTAGACATTTCAAATCTTGGGCTTGTTTCTAGCATCAGGATTTTTGGTTGTTGTTTTTTATAAGTGTATGCAGCGGAATACTCTTAACGCAAAACTGGATAACATGAAATATTGTTTAATGGAAAAAAATCTGTTTGAACGTACAAAACGCCTCTTTATTATTACTTAATGCTTAATGCAAAATACTGGTTAACTCACACAAAAATCTGTCCCCTGAATTTTGTGTTAAGTGTACTCCACTGTAAGGGGGGGGGGGGGAGGACTACAGTATTGATTTTGCTGCGTTTTGCTGTTTGACCCTCACAAACAATGTTCAAAATCTTGCACTGCCTGTTGCTTACTTCCCCCACAGCTACTGTGTGGATATTCACATGCAGTCGAACAAGCTGGTTGCCGTGAGAGACGGGGCCTTTGGCTTGTTCGACAGCACCCGGGCCATCGAAGGGTTCACTCCTGCTCCCAACCTGAAGGTGACAGCTATAGGGTTGTTTAAGTTTAATAATAATAATAATAAATAAATAAATCTTGTATAGCGCTATTCTCCTGACACAGCAGGACTCACCGCGCTTTACATGAGAAAAAGAAAAGAAGTAAGTTTACCCCACGCACACAAAAGATATTGAAAATACATGTGCTTAAAATTATTTTGAAACAAAAAAATCACTTTATCGCACTCACACAACTCCACATTTAAAATACCTACATACAACACAAATTGTTTATAAGGTTGACTGACAGTGGATGGACAGACAGAAATTAACAGATATTTTCTGAAAATGTGTTTATGTGCGTTTTGTTTTCTTCCATTGCAATGTGAGGCATGGGTACTTCTCTTTCATTTTTACACTGATTTCAGTATTTTTAATTTTACCAGAAACTGAACTTCAGTTTTTTTTAAATTATCAAAAACAAAAAATGACCACAAGCAATTTGGGGCGTTTTGAACTTGGTTGTTCTATCTTGGAAGTTTACAAAGGCAATGTAATAATTTTACAAGGCTTATCAAACTACCGTCTCTCTATCATTTTAACTTGCCCTCCTCCCCCCCCCCCCCCCTCCTGAATCGTCTGACGGGGCTCTGCCCCTATACCCTGCCGGAGTCATGGGTCCCTGGACCCCCTGCCTTTCATTTTTTGTCATTTGGGGAGTTGCACCCTCACTGAGGGTAGAGGGCCTGCTACACTACATACGATTCGCTGTCAATGCGATGCGATTGTGACAATGTGAGTCATGATTCGCGTGAAATTCATGTATTGGGTCTACTTGAGGGTAGGAAGCGAAAATAGCGGAACTATTTTTAGGCGGAAGTATTTCACGTGATTCATGACTCACATCGTCAAAATCGCATCGCATCCCCATACGATTATATGTGCGTGTGGCGCCGGCTTTAGTGTGAAATCTGATTTGGGCAACCAAGAAGAATTTGTTCTGTTCGCACTGGTATAAAGAAACTCTCCCCCCAAAAAAAAAATCAAGGCTCTGCGCACACACACACACACACACACACACACACACACACACACACACACACACACACACACATACACACACACACACGCACGCACGCACACACACATAAACTTGAAGCTTCCACCTTTTTTCCCCCCGACAGAGTTTCCTCAGCATGTTCGTGGACGAGAATGTGACCTCGAGCCACGCGAGGCGACGCTCCGCCACCGAGGACGACAACCCCCCATCCCCCATGGGAATGGACATGGACATGTTTCTCACCCAGGTGTGTGTGTGTGTGTGTTGTATGTGTGTGTGTTGTATGTGTGTGTGTGTGTCTGTGTGTATGGCCACAGGGGACGACAACCCCTCTTCCCCCATGGGAATGGACATGTTCATCACCCAGGTGTGTGTGTGTGAAAGCAATGTGAAGTTCTGAATCATAGTGCATGTTTCCGTCTCAGGATGGACATCCTTTTTTGAAAAATCGTTACAGACGGAAATTTGTTGTTGTTTTAAAAAAAAAAATAATTCAACAACAAAAAATGGACTGGAGGTGAGCTTTTATCGGCCCTTTCATCAAGATGCCATTCATCCAAGAAAACGCAGACATGTCGGCTATCGACACCACTGTGAAGAACAAGTGGAGGTGGGGCTGGCTTGATGGAAAAAATGAAAGCGGTGTGGTGCAAAAACAAGTTCATAAACCCCAATGTAACGATCTGAATTTACCCCCAATCTGAGTTTGTCTCCATGGTACATTACACCGGCGTATATTTTGACAAAATCTCTCTCTCTCTCTCTCTCTCTCTCTCTCTCTCTCTCTCTCTCTCTCTCTCTCTCTCTCTCTCTCTCTCTCTCTCTCTCTCTCTCTCTCCTCTCTCTCTCTCTCTCTCTCTCTCTCTCTCTCTCTCTCTCTCTCTCTCTCTCTCTCTCTCTCTCTCTCTCTCTCTCTCTCTCTCTCTCTCTCTCTCTCTCTCTCTCTCTCTCTCTCTCTCTCTCTCTCTCTCTCTCTCTCTCTCTCTCTCTCTCTCTCTCTCTCTCTCTCTCTCTCTCTCTCTCTCTCTCTCTCTCTCTCTCTCTCTCTCTCTCTCTCTCTCTCTCTCTCTCTCTCTCTCTCTCTCTCTCTCTCTCTCTCTCTGATCAATAAAATGTAAATGTGTGTTCTGTCTTACTTTTAGAATTAGATCCTCTCTCCTTTAGAAATTGGAGTGGACTAATTATTATAGGTTTTGTGACTTTTCAGCATGAACTGAAGACTAAATATCTGTTCTAACTAAATCACGACAACAGCTGACAGTAAGAAATATCTGTATAACTGCCCCGATTATGTGTGCATCCAAATTGCTTTAAATTGATTAAAAGTGCTCAGCTTAAATGGTCAGATTTAATAACCCTTGATAGTCCGCCTTGGCTTAAGGTTATGTCAGACCAATTGACACAGGCTAGAACACCAAGGCTACATCAAAATGTTGCTATGCTATGCGTAGTTATGTGGGATTGTCTCTAGCCATGACAAGCTCCTAGCATAACATCAGTATCCAAAATCCCCCTGAAGACGGGAGTGTGCCTGCCCACGTGGCGGGGTAATCAAAAACGGTCACACACACGTAATGTTCTCATCTGTAGCTGATGCATTTGTACCACAGTGTTCAAGTGGTTCCGCTGTTGGGATGATCCCTGAGTCTGGAGTCTTTTAGCCAGGGTAAGCAGGGCTCCCATTCGTTCCGCAAAACAAGGGGTCCCAGAGACTCCTTCACTTATAATGTAGAGGGTCCTAGAGGCGGGATAGAGGGTCCCAGTGGCATTGCGAATGCTAAAAAGAATTTTTCTAGTGCATCCCTGGGACCCCCTGCACATTCTTTTAGAGGGTTCTGTAGAATTTTGGTGCTTCATAGACACCCAAATGGGGGTCCCTGGGAGCCCTGGTAAGACGAGAACAACTACCGTTGATAGTCACACGGTGCGATCTGTTCCCATTGCAGCAGCAGCAGGGTTCCATGCTGGGCTCTCCGGCGGCAGGTGGGGGACGACAGCGAGGAGACGGGTTCCGCTTCCACAACAAGCCCATGACCCCGCCCTCCAACCCCCACACCCCCGCCTCTCCGGGGCCCGCGCGCATGTCGGGGGTGAGTGGGAGAGAGACGGTGACATCGGTGACAAGTTTAGTACAAGTGGAACCTCCCTTATATAAGGCCTTCAAAAATCGGTTGTTAAAAATCCGGGACTTTACTGGTGTTGCACTGCCTCTGGGCATTGCCTCCAGGATCGTTCCCTCCATCTTTGCATCTACTAATGTCCCATATGTGTCTGTTCCAGACCGGAGAACGTTAAACAGATTTTCATCATCCAAAATGAGGTCTTATAAGGGAGGTAATTTTAAATCTTACAAAGAAGGGCAATGTCTCCAGGGCTCCCAATCGTCCCGCAAAACAAGGGATCCCAGGGACTCCTTCACTTACAGCAGGGCTCCCAATCGTCCCGCAAAACAAGGGGTCCCAGGGACTCCTTCACTTACAGCAGGGCTCCCAATCGTCCCGCAAAAAACAAGGGGTCCCAGGGACTCCTTCACTTACAGCAGGGCTCCCAATCGTCCCGCAAAACAAGGGGTCCCAGGGACTCCTTCACTTACAGCAGGGCTCCCAATCGTCCCGCAAAACAAGGGGTCCCAGGGACTCCTTCACTTACAGCAGGGCTCCCAATCGTCCCGCAAAACAAGGGGTCCCAGGGACTCCTTCACTTACAGTATAGAGGGTCCTAGAGGCAGGATAGAGGATCCCAGTGGCATTGCGAATGCTAACAAGAATTTTTTCTTGTGCATTCCTGACACCCCCTGCACATTCTTTTAGAGGGTCCTTTAGAATTTTAGTGCTTCATAGACGCCCAAATGGGGGTCCCTGGGAGCCCTGGTCTCGGAGAAGTAGGTCTTATGTGCGAGGGAGTCTTATAATGGGAGGTTTTATAAGGGAGGTTCCACTGTAATTGATATGTTCTTAAAGTAAAGAATTGCTGTCAGTTTGGCTTCCACAGCCAACCCATGACCCCGCCCTCCAACCCCCACACCTCCCCACCTCTCCGAGGCCTGCACGCATGTCTGGGGTGAGTGGGAGAGAGATGGTGACAAGCTTAGTCATTGATGTGTCCGTAAAGAATTGCTGTCAGTTTGGCTTCTTAAACAAACCCTTGGCCCTGAGAGTGGGAGAGAGACGGTGACATCGGGGACAAGTTTAGTCATTGATGTGTCCGTAATAGAGTAAAGAATGGCTGTCAGTTTGGCTTCTTCAACAAACCCTTGACCCTGAGAGTGGGAGAGAGACGATGACATCGGGGACAAGTTTAGTCATTGATGTGTCCATAATAGAGTAAAGAATGGCTGTCAGTTTGGCTTCTTCAACAAACCCTTGGCCCTGAGAGTGGGAGAGAGACGGTGACATCGGTGACAAGTTTAGCCATTGATGTGTCCGTAATAGAGTAAAGAATGGCTGTCAGTTTGGCTTCTTCAACAAACCCTTGGCCCTGAGAGTGGGAGAGAGACGGTGACATCAGGGACAAATTTAGTCATTGATGTGTCCGTAATAGAGTAAAGAATGGCTGTTTGGCTTCTTCAACAAACACATGGCCCTGAGAGTGGGAGAGAGACGGTGACATCAGGGACAAATTTAGTCATTGATGTGTCCGTAATAGAGTAAAGAATGGCTGTCAGTTTGGCTTCTTCAACAAACACTTGGCCCTGAGAGTGGGAGAGAGACGGTGACATCAGTGACAAGTTTAGTCATTGATGTGTCCGTAATAGAGTAAAGAATGGCTGTCAGTTTGGCTTCTTCAACAAACCCTTGGCCCTGAGAGTGGGAGAGAGACGGTGACATCAGTGACAAGTTTAGTCATTGATGTGTCCGTAATAGAGTAAAGAATGGCTGTCAGTTTGGCTTCTTCAACAAACCCTTGGCCCTGAGAGTGGGAGAGAGACGGTGACATCAGTGACAAGTTTAGTCATTGATGTGTCCGTAATAGAGTAAAGAATGGCTGTCAGTTTGGCTTCTTCAACAAACCCTTGGCCCTGAGAGTGGGAGAGAGACGGTGACATCAGTGACAAGTTTAGTCATTGATGTGTCCGTAATAGAGTAAAGAATGGCTGTCAGTTTGGCTTCTTCAACAAACCCTTGGCCCTGAGAGTGGGAGAGAAACGGTGACATCGGGGACAAGTTTAGCCATTGATGTGTCCGTAATAGAGTAAAGAATGGCTGTCAGTTTGGCTTCTTCAACAAACTCTTGGCCCTGAGAGTGGGAGAGAGACGGTGACAAGTTAAGTAACTGGTATGTCCACTCCGTGAAGTAAGAAATAAAGTAAGAAGACCCTTTATTAAATGGCTTTTACCATTGGTTGACATAAGCCTACAGTAGGGGCCAACAGTAACACGAGAGCTGTTGTGAATTTTTACATAATGGGGTGGGTGGCCCTCTCACATCCATGGGATTCCTGAAAATGTCAGTTTTCTTGTAATATAGGTGATTATTATACCTGAATAGCCTTTGCTTAAGGCTGTGTCGGACCAGCTGACATAGGCTAGAGCACCAAGGCTACATCAAAATGTTGTTATGCTCTGCATAGTTATCCATGACCCAAATTATCCATATCCATGTCTTTAGCCATGACAAGCCCCTAGCGTAACATTATCAGTCTCCAAGATCCCCCGAAGACGGAGTGTGGCTGTGCACGTGGCGAGGTAATCAAAACTGGTCACACACATAATGTTGAGGGCAGGATGAAAAAAAGCTTTCTTAGCTTATTCTTTAACCCTCAATAAAGATGATTTTGACTTGACGACTTGACTTCTCATCCCTAGCTGATGCATTTGTACCATAGTGTTCAAGTGCTGTTAGGATTATCCCTGGAGTCTTTTAGCCTGAACATACGAGTTTTTAAAAAAATTTAGATGGTTATTATGCCTGGAAAATGTCAGTTTTGTTGGGCTTCAGATTGTTCTTAACCTGAGAAGTGTCTGTGTGTTCTCTGTACGCACAGATCCAGCCCTCCCCGTCGGCCGCTCTGATCGGCACGCCCTCCCCCGGCACCCTGCTGACGGCAAACTCCCCCGGCAACCCCCAGCTGCACATCCCCCCCTCCCCCCAGGGCTTCGTGCCCACCCCCTCCCCCCAGGGCCTGGGCCTACACATGCAGTCGCCTGCCGCCCCTTTTATCAGCCCAGGTAGGAACGAATGAACGAATTTATTGGCTATAGGCCACTGCAACGACCGCCTTTTGCAAGAGTGAATGCCCTTGGTGGGTGGGGGAAGATGCTTGAGTACTGACCAAACAAGGGAGTAACTCTCGCCAATAACCCTATTTGAGGCCACTTAATGACTGCCTTTTGCAAGAGTGAATGCCCTTGGTGGGTGGGGGAAGTTGCAAAATAATCAGTGTATTGCAGGCATGGGAATTAGAGAAGACAAAAAAGACTGAAAATTGGGGTCTGGAAGCAGGCATAGGAACAAGGAACAAAAAACAACTGAAAACCGTGTGTGTTGGGATACAGCCCCCAGAAAATGAAGCTTCTTCTGTTATCTAAGCCTTAAAAACAGTATTAGAGATAAGACTGACATATATATTTAGTTCATTTTACATTCGTTTATAGCCAATAACTTAAGTTTTACTCATTGGGCTTCTTTTTTTTGTATCTCATAAATGTCCTCTTGGACCATCAAAAAAGCTGAAACTTGCAAAAAAAAGACTGAAGAGGACCATCAAAAAAGCTGAAATCAGCCCAAAGACTGAACAATTCCCATGCCTGGTAAATTGACTGGGGCCATGCATGTCCAAGAAGATAAGCAGCAGGGATTTTTTCTAAATGGGCCTAACAGCCTATTGGCCATTGCAACTAGGGCTATTAACGCCCTTGGCGGCAAGAGTTAATCCCTTGTTGGTCAGTATCCAAAAGGGCATTCACTCTTGCAAAAGGCAGCCATTAAGTGGCCTCAAATAGGGTTATTGGCGAGAGTTATTCCCTTGTTTGGTCAGTACTCAACCATCTTCCTCCATCCACCAAGGGCATTCACTCTTGCAAAAGGTGTTCTTTGCAGTGGCCAGTAAGAGGGCGCAAAGAGAGAGGGGGGAGACAGAAACAGAGAGGAGAACGAGACAGAGGAGAGCGAGAGAGAGAGACAGAGGAGACAAAGAGAGAGAAGGAGAGAGTGTTGTGTGTCTGGCTTTGTGACAAGTGAAAATTTCCAACATTTCCAAATTTTGCTTAGTGAGGAATTGTTAGTGAGGTCCTGATGTGTTGTTAGAGTAACTTGAACCAGATGCGTTGTGCTGGATGGCATTGTGAATGACATGTCGCAGTGTGGCATTAATAAAGCTTTGTGCACATCACACGCTGAAACCTCATGCGTTTGTCCGCTGATAAGTCGAAGGAAGTAGCAAATAAGCGGATGGGATAAGCGCATGAGGAAGGAAACGCATGCGCTTATTTTTCTCACCGTATTTTTCGGAACAATAGGCGCTTGTGTGTAAAAGGCGAATAGGGCAATTTCGAAGACAAATCTGAAAAAAATAAAGAAAAAGGCGCCCTCGTTTATAAGGCGATGCACACCTCGCAAAAGAAAGTCAAACTTCGAAGCCCGTACGCTTCCGGTAAGCGCTTGCCGACTGCCATTATTGCTGTCATAAACGAGAGTTGGCTCCCCTTTCAAATCATGGAACTTCTGTTTGAGCGACTTCCTGTTGTTGTGTTTGGACTTTTGTTGGCGTAAACTGATAGAATGATGCCAGTTTAAGCTCTACAACGATGCTTTTTAATCCAATGAAGGGTTATGGCATCTGTTGGACAGTATCTCGGACGATACTAGGGATTTTGAAGCATTTTAACGTGAATATTCGTCGTATTGGCGACTCGTGACCACTTTCAGTTCTGACTCACAGTAGACTATACTGAGCACGGCAATCGTTGCCTCTCTTCTCACGAGTTAATATGTTCACTAATAGTGCGCCCTCGTTAAGACGCATAGGTCGAAATTAGAGAAAACATTATCGCCTTATAACCCGACAATTACTGTACTTTCTTTTACTTATTTGCTGATAAGCGAATGAGGTTTGCGCGTCATGTGCACGAAGCCTAAGAATTTCATGGATTTAAATGGTCATTACACTAATCTTCATCGTGTTCATTGCTCTGCGATATTCTGCTGAATGCCTTTCATATCTTCCCTCTTTTACCTTTAACAAACAACACCATTTCTTCTCTCTAGCTGCTTCTAATCGGCAACACTTTTCGTGTGTGCGGTTTGTTCTAACCAACTTCAGTCCAGGCTGTTTGTTGTTTGCTTTCTGATCGCCCCTAGCCTGTTGCATTTTGTTCTAATCCACCGATAATACTCTATAAGGAAACCGTCTCTATATCACCTAGAAAACGAGATTTTTCATTTTCTTTATTATTTGAGATGGCTAAAAAATTCAAACTGGTATTGATAGTATGGTGTTTAAGAAGTATCATAGTAAAAAAAATCGCCACTTATGTCCTGATCCATACAAAGATATATCCATTTAAAGACAGAATTTACGTAAAATTCTATCTTTAAACGGATATATCTTCATGTTGATCAGGATATAAGTGGCGATTTATTTTACTATGATACTTCTTAAACATCATGCTATCAATACTATTTAGCCATCTCAAATAATTAAGAAAATGAAAAATCTTGAATTTCTATGTGATTTAGAGACGGTTTCCTTCTGAACTAAAACTGTTTCATGAAGTTCGTACTGATCTTGTTTCAGTGCCGTGCTAACGGTGTGTTTGGTCTAAACAATGATACT
>CM065694.1:50141187-50176588 GCA_017654935.2 Phymorhynchus buccinoides
TGTTATCCTTTGTGTTAAATAGCATTTTAAAGTGATTTTTCACTATATTAAGCCTTTGTGGTGGCGTTGGGAACTGATTTCAGTGTTGTCCCTCTATAGGCCTCTGTAACTAGGGTTATTAACGCCCTTGACAGTGAGAGTGATGCCCTTGCTGGTCAGTACTGACAAGGGCATTCACTCTTGCGAAAGGCAGCCATTTAGTGGCATCAAATAGGGTTATTGGCGAGAGTTATCCCCCTGTTTGGTCAGTACTGAACCATCTTCCCCCACCGACCAAGGGCATTCACTCTTGCAAAAGGTGTTCGTTGCAGTAGCCAATAGTCTGGGGCCTTGATGGCCCTTTTACCGCGGTTTTCAGAGGATTGGACTTCAGACTATTCTGATGCCTGATCATCTCCTTGTGTCCCACAGACGCAGTGGCGGAGGACGCGGACGAGGATGCCGGGGGCAACGGGGAGGGTGCGAGGGGTGGCGGGGGTGGGTCGAAGGAGAAGGGGCAGACGATACAGCAGTGGCTGTGCAAGCTGGGTGAGCTGCGCGGGGAGGTGGACGCCCTGAGGGCCAGCCTGTGCAACCAGTACGCCGAGGACATGGGCCAGAACATACAGTGCGCAACACAGTGACGGGCAGGCACAGAGAAGTCCGAAGTCGGAAGTTTACTGAATAAGGCCAACAGCCCCTTTCAGGGAGGGGGGGGGAACAAACACTTAATACATTCACAATGACAGGCACAGAGAGAGAGAGAGAGAGAAAAAAAAAAGCAGGATCTTCTGCCGTTTTTGTTTTAGGATTTTTCTTTCAGGACAGTACTTTAAACTCACTGTCATACCATCAGGACAGTACTTGAAACTCACTGTCATACCATCAGGACAGTACTTTAACCCCTTGACTGCCACCAACGTATTACGTACATACCTGATAACATCACTGATGATGTCATCAGATGAAGAGGAATAACCCTGATATGCTGGCTGTTATATATCCTATATCCACAGACCATTTTGCCAGATTGGCTCTATCAGTTGTCTTTTTCATGGCATGGTTTGCCCAATGATTTTTTCGTTAATTTTCTCTGGCAGTCAAGGGGTTAAACTCGCTGTCATGCCATCAGGACAGTACTTTAAGCTCACTGTCATACCATCAGGACAGTACTTGAAACTCACTGTCATACCATCAGGACAGTACTTGAAACTCACTGTCATACCATCAGGACAGTACTTGAAACTCACTGTCATACCATCAGGACAGTACTTTAAACTCACTGTCATACCATCAGGACAGTACTTTAAACTCACTGTCATACCATCAGGACAGTACTTTTAAACTCACTGTCATACCATCAGGACAGTACTTTTAAACTCACTGTCATACCATCAGGACAGTACTTTAAACTCACTATCATACCATCAGGACAGTACTTTAAACTCACTGTCATACCATCAGGACAGTACTTTAAACTCACTGTCATACCATCAGGACAGTACTTTAAACTCACTGTCATACCATCAGGACAGTACTTTTAAACTCACTGTCATACCATCAGGACAGTACTTTAAACTCACTGTCATACCATCAGGACAGTACTTTTAAACTCACTGTCATACCATCAGGACAGTACTTTTAAACTCACTGTCATACCATCAGGACAGTACTTTTAAACTTGCAAAGCGCTCTCCCCTTTCCATTGAGTAATAGCCTTCATAGGCTCCTTCAACGTAACAGATACAGATACAGTCGAGTCATAATACACGAAAGAACAATGTGCCTGCCACGCAGTATGAAGAAAAGAGAAAGTTGGGGTGGGGGGGGTGTATTTTTTGTGCTTTTCTGTTTGAAAAACTCCGCTAAGTTTCAACCGCCACTCTCCCCCCTATGCCCCCTTTCTCCCCCCCAAACATACAGTGTGCAACATAGTGTCAGATAAAAAGGAGTTGGGGGCGATTTTTACCCCCACCCCCCTCCCTCCTATAATACAATGTGCAACCCAGTGACAAAAACATGAGGATCTTTTGCGATTATTTTCCAATATGGCAGTTTGGGATTTAATTTTTTTTTTAAATAAATTTTATTAAGTCAGTTTATGCACAGAACTTGGTATGCCGAGTTCATGAGTCAGAACATACAGTGCGCGACACAGTGAGAGAAAACGAGGATTTTCTGCCAATTTTCCCCCTATTACATAGTGCCCAACACAGTGAGAGAAACGTGAAGATTTTCTGCAATTTTTTCCCACTTGTTGTTTAATCAAGTCAGTTCATGCACAGAACAAGTGTCACTGGTATGCCGAGTTCATGGGCCAGAACGTACAGTGTGAAACACAGTGAGAGAGAAAAGAGTAGGATTTTCTGCGACTTTTTCCCAATTGTTGTTTAATCAAGTCAGTTTCTGCACAGAACAAGTGTCACCAGTATGCCGAGTTCATGGGCCAGAACGTACAGTGCGCAACACAGTGAGAGAGAAAAGAGTAGGATTTTCTGCGACTTTTCCCAATTGTTGTTTAATCAAGTCAGTTCATGCACGTACAGTGCGCGACATAGTGAGAGAGAAAAGAGTATGATTTTCTTTGACTTTTTCCCAATTGTTTAATCAAGTCAGTTCATGCACGTACAGTGCGCGACATAGTGAGAGAGAAAAGAGTAGGGTTTTTTTGCGATTTTTTTACCCTTTAATTATACTGGGTGTCGTGCAGTGAGAGAGACAAAGCAGCATTTTCTGCTAATTATATTATATTTTTATGATTTTTTTCTTTTTACAACAGCATTTACTTAAGTCAATCTGTGCACAGAACAACAGTGTGCCACTCAGTGTGAGGAAAAGAGCAATGTTTTGTTAACTTCTTGTCTGTGTTTTTTGAAAAGCTGCAAACATTTTTCAACTAACATCCCAGTGTGGATAATCGATAGTGCATCCAGTACGCTAAGTTCATGGGACAGAATATACAGTCGAGTGCAGATACTTTTGCCTCAAACTCATTAATTGACCCTAGCTTTGTGTAGAGTGGCACAGTGGTAACGCGTTCGCTTCGTGTCAAGTAAACCCAAGTTCGAACCCTGGGTACAGGGGATTTTCCCTCTCATTTTGCACTTGGCCTTATGGCCGAACGCGGAGTATTTCGGATGAGACGATAATTTGAGGTCATGTGTGCCCATGCACTTAGCACACAACAACAAAAAAGTTGTCATTTGGTCAAAATTTACCCCACCCCCCTTTTCTTCCTCATGAATCACACAAAAATCGCATAAAAAATGTTTTGGGTGAGGCGCCTCTGGGTGTGACGCACTCTCCAGGTGGGAGCAACCCGAATTTCACATGCCTCTGTGACTATAAAAGTACCTAATACAGTGTGCAATGCAGTGTGAGAGAAAAAAAGCAGGATTGCAAAGACTTGTTTTGTGAGAAAGAAAGTTTTTCTGTGGTTAATAAAAAACACACCATGAATCGCGCTGCTTAGCATAAAAAATCTGTTCAGTATTACACTTAGGCGATGATGAAAATATGGTATTGAATTTTTGCATACATCAAAGACATTGGTCACAACAGTGAGTGTGTCAGTTGGGAGAGAGAGAAAGAAATAGGAGAAAGATCGGCTGTGATTTCTTCATCTGATCTCATTCGTCTTTGCGCTTTACCTCTACAGTTAATTCACGTGGGAAATCTGTTTGACATTTGTTTTAGGGGGAGGATGAAAACAAAATTGCTTTAATATATGCTGAGGACATGGTTTACGAGATCCTGTGTGCAAGTCGCTGAGAGAAAAGAAACGAACCATCGTCAAATTATTTTTTTGGTCATGTTTTTCCTTCACTTCTGTACTTTTCATGCTCGGTCATTTCACACAGAAACAGTATTACCTGTATACTTCTGTGATGAGAAAAAATCTGTATTCTTTTTTGTGTGTTTTGGCTGAAGTTTGCTTACTGTGATATGAACAGCTACGAAGCGAAACGAAGAACTAATAACTAACCACATTATATGTGAAATATGATTCAGAGTGGATGTGCGATGCGTTATCAGTGTTGCTGCTATCTTCAAACATTCCTGGATTACAGTCTGGAGTGCCGTTTTGGTTATTCGTTTTCTTCAAATCGTAACTGATCGAACGAAATCCACCATCATGCTGTGCTTATTGCTCATGTTGTTTATAGTTAGCAGTCTGGAGTACAGTTCTGGCAAGAAGAGGAGTTGTTATTCATTTTCTTCAAATTGTAACCGATCGAACGAAATCCACCATCATGCTATGTTTATTGCTCCTGTTGTGTATAGTTAGCAAAGTGCTGGGTGAGCCTGCTGAGATGAACAGTATTTACAGAAAGACGAACACCAAGATGTCCTGCATGTTGGGTCTTTCTTTCTGCATAGCTGGCATGTGATTTTTTTTTTTCTTTTTGTTTTCAAATACGATAACATGGAAGATTCTGTGTGTGAAAAAAAATCAAACCACAACACAATCAGACTGTTGTAAGCTGTGTTCTACAAGAGAAACAATAGTGAAAATAGAAACAGAATAGACAAAAAATACATTATAGGTGTGTGTATTGGTCACGTTGATGAGTTGCATTTTTGGGTTATTGTCTCTTGGGGGGAAACCCAGTGTCTGCAATTATAGCTTAGTCATGACTCATAGTCAACAAGCTGTCACTACGAAGGATCACATCTTTTCAGAGAACTATTAACCCTTTCATCGCCACTGTCGCCTCTTGGCACCACAATGATTTAACACCCATGTCACTGAAAGGCATCAAATGAGGGTCTGTCAACCAGTGACCTTATGTTCTTAATTTTGGGAGGTAAGGATAGGCCCTATTTTATGCATGTTACAGAGGAATCCCCAATATTGCAGAAACAATCTTTCTACCCGGGTAAGTTTAATGGTACATTTTGGCTGAGGAATGGCTGGCGTTGAAAGGGTTAACCCTTTCGCCGCCAGCCATTTTTCAGCCCCAAAATACCATTAAACTTAAGTAACTGTGTAAAGAAAATAATAATCTGCGATATTGGAAATTCCTCTAACATGTAGAGTACATAGGCCTATCCTTACCTCCCCAAAGTAAGAAAATAGTGTTTTCAGATAACAGGCCCTGATTTGATGCCTTTTAGTGACATGGGTGTTAAACCATTGTGGTGCATAAATGCGACATTGGCGGCGAAAGGGTTAAAGAAAGTTCTTACAGTGCTGCGTTTTCTTCAAGACGATGAATGGTCAGTTTTCATCAATTGTTCGTTGCACATTGTGCATGATAAGAGAGACATATTGTTACAATAAATGGGAGCATGTAGAAAACAATATTCTGTTCAAAATAAAGAGGAAAAGAACATCATTAGAAAAAAACGTGGGGACAAAAGTTAATGTATTTGGTGTGGTTATTTCAGTTCAAATGGATTCAGTTTGTGTTTATGTCGTAAATGTTTCTTCTGCTTTCTATCATAGGCATGCATTTGAACATTAAATAGTAATAATTTTTTTAAAATTTCACTGCCAGATTTGCCAGTTTATAACTAAATTATTCTTGTTTAAGGCCGCGGACACATTAGACGCAGAAGTTACGCACAGAAACCCATAATTAAGTAAAAGAAAGAAGGAAAAAAATATACGGATTAGGGGAAATACGGACGTGCGCTTATTTTTTTCCTTCTTTCTTTTACGGATTGCGCATGGGATTTCTGAGTCTACTGTGTACGCGGCCTATTACACCGTTCATGATCTGTAATGTGTAGAATAGATGTATGTAAAATAGATGTAAGTGAACGAAGCTTCTGAAAAACATCCTTGAACCACACTAGCCTACACTACAGACTTTGCATCAAAAAGAAAGTGAATCTACCTCATCAAAACTAAAATTTGTATAATGTTGACTTTGCAAACGAAAGTTAGGTAAAGGTAAAGACGTGCCACCCCCCCTGCATTTCTCAGTTAATTGCAATTTTCCGTTTTTGCCTTTCTTACCAAACATAAAGCTGTATTTTATTAACCTTTTTAGCTAATAACCTTTTTGGAATACTAACCCTAGCCCTAACCCTACCCCCCCCTATAAGACGGGAAAACGCAATGAACCACGACTGTGACAAATGGCGCAGTGTACTGCAATACATAGGGGGGGGGGGTCATATTAGATAATGGCCTTGGGATAGGGTTAGTATTCCAAAAAGGTTATTAGCTAAAAAGGTTCATAAAATACAGCTTTATGTTTGGTAAGAAAGGCAAAATGGAATTAACCGAGAAATGCAGGGGGGGTTGCACATCTTGACCTTTACCGAAAGTTATTTTCCCCCAAGAAACGTGAAGGGTTTTCAAACCAAAGACAAAGCTCAGAAATGGAGGGAGTTTCTGATGTTTTGGGTATGGAAATAAAAACGTGTTTCCATGCCAAAGATCAGATACAAGAAACGGAAAAGAAAGTTGTGTTTTGGTATGCTCATATACATGTATGTTGACAGGATGTGAAGACAATATATCGCCGTCCGCTTGCAAAAGAGACGTAAGTCAAAATGGTCAACTTCGATGTGTTGAACTTACCAGTTGATCTAGACAAGCTGCATCATCTAACAAAGCTGTAAGACAAGAATTTGCAAAGATAAAACACTGATTGTGACGCTAAATTAACAAAAAATGACGTAATTTGACTTGAAATTACCGAAATGTTGAGTTTTCCTCATGTGAAGTGACGTCTTTCGACTTACGTCTCTTTTGCATGCGGGCGACGATTTGTAAATGATTATGATCATGTTTGGTTCGTTACTATGTGGCTTCGTGTTTGAACTGTTGGCATGATTATATTGATATCTAGTATTGGAGATTATCTGTGTGTACTGTTCGGTATGAACACGTGTGTGGTGATGGTATGGAGACTGTATTATTGACGTCTAGCAGTTAAAACGGGATTAGTTCTGGCTCTTAGTGCTGCAGCCTTGGGGATTGGTTGGCCTTTGGGGACCTTCTCCAAAGCCAGCTGTCCTAAAGTCTCCCTTGGCTGAGAGAGTGGGGAAGTTCCTTGGGCAAGGCTTATCCACTACAAGCAGCAAGTGTGAAGTCCAGTGACATGATTTTATTTGCATGGGACACACAACAAAATTAAGCAACTGGATATTTCGTCAAATTCGCCTTTGTCAACAATAAGTCACTTCACACGTGTTGTGTACGGGTTTGTTTGTTGTATGTTCCAGTCTGTTTCGGGGTTTTCCCCCCACTATAAACAAATGTGACCCAGCACCACGAAAGGGACAGTAAGTGTCAAACTGACCATTCTGAGAAAATTATGCATGTGGAAACTTCAAACAATTCTCTTTCTAATGATACAGGAACCATCCTTGTATCTTTTTCCGTTCCAGAGTTATGAGCATTTAAAGTTAGTGGAGTGAGTGTTGGCCATTTTGAGAGAACACAGTCTAAAGTCTAGTATTTATAAAGGGCAATCTTTAATATGGTCTCTAATACCATATTTTTCGGACTATAAGGCGATACTTTTCCCCCAGACTGAGAGCCCTGTGCCTTATAATGTGACTGATAAAATAGTAAGAAAATAGAATAACAAAATCTGAAATTTGGGTAAAATTTTGGGGGTGCGTCTTATACAAAGGTGCGCCTTCCAAAAAATATGGTAAGTGCTTTAAAATAAGTAGGTCAATGCATTGTCTTCAGCTAGGCTAGATTTTAGACTGCGTTTTCTCAGAATGGCCAACGCTCACCCTACTAACTTTAAATGCTCAGATCGTAACTCTGGAATGGAAGAAGATACAAGAATGGTTCTTGTATCATTAGAAAGAGAATTGTCTGAAGTTTTCAAATGTATTATTTTATCAGAATGGTCAGTTTGATACTTAATGTCCCTTTCTGTGGTGCAGGGGCACATTTGTTAACATTAAAAAAACAACTGTGTATCAGGTAAAACTTTGCTACGTTTTGTGACGCACTTGCTGAAATGGAATGCATCGGATGGGAGATTTGAGCGTCATAAACGCGTATCTGTGCATAATAAAGAATAGATGTTTTTCTGAGAAAAAAAACTAGGGGAGAGCACTTCGTGAAAATTAGAGTTGATTACCTCGACTTACTCGGTCAAAACTATAGCAACCATGGCGGCATGGCATCGAAGCTTGAAACCGCAGGATGCCAGTCAGCGACTTGCAAACATTGTTTTAGAAAAATAAGTGGTGGGCAGTTGCTACAAAGTGATAGAACTTGCGAACTGTGACGTAAAAATATAAATGACATCAATTTTAGAATGACACACTGCGTTATACATGCTGTGTGTCTCCTCAAACACACGAAGCGAGGGCTGGGGATTTACCTGATGGTAGAGTAACTTCCTCTGTTTGACCGATTGAATTAGGCGAGATCACTCTCACACACCATGAAATTACTCCCCTTTATTTCCAAACAATTCCTATTGACACTGGGACTTCATGCCAGCTAAATCTCCCCTACCTGCCGTCCCTGCCTGTAATGTGTGCTGCTAAAGTGAAGGAAGGCCCTCAGTGCCAATAGACGAATCGGCCCACAGCCAAATTAAATTTTGTACACATTCTGTATTATTAAAAATTCGGGACTTTCCTGGTGTTGCACTGTCTCCAGGCATTGCCTCCAGGATCGTTCCCACCATTTTTATATCTACTAATGTCCCATATGTGTCTGTTCCAGACTGGAGGAGGGTAAGCAGATTTTCTTCTGCCCACAGCCAAATGTCCTGATTTGCATAATTGAAATTGTGGGCTGCATTTTAATGACCGTTAGATGTTTGCTGTCTGTGATTTCCCCTTCTTGTGCCAAACCACTAGTCTCCCTTCTTTCTGGATCTCACACACTACAGTCTCTGAAGATATTAGTTAGCTGTGTGTGTGTGTCTGTGTACGTGTTTCTTTAGGGTTCAGGTTGTTTGTCTCACACACTACAGTCTCTGAAGATAATAGTTAGCTGTGTGTGTGTGTCTGTGTACGTGTTTCTTTAGGGTTCAGGTTGTTTGTCTCACACACTACAGTCTCTGAAGATATTAGTTAGCTGTGTGTGTGTGTGTCTGTGTACGTGTTTCTTTAGGGTTCAGGTTGTTTGTCTCACACACTACAGTCTCTGAAGATAATAGTTAGCTGTGTGTGTGTGTCTGTGTACGTGTTTCTTTAGGGTTCAGGTTGTTTGTCTCACACACTACAGTCTCTGAAGATATTAGTTAGCTGTGTGTGTGTGTGTCTGTGTACGTGTTTCTTTAGGGTTCAGGTTGTTTGTCTCACACACTACAGTCTCTGAAGATAATAGTTAGCTGTGTGTGTGTGTCTGTGTACGTGTTTCTTTAAGGTTGTTTGTGTGTGTAAATCTGAACTTACACATTATTCTTCCTTGATTATGAACTAATATGAGTATAAATATATAGGAAACAAATGAGTGAGATTAGAAAAGAAACTGATGTACTATCATTATGTGTACCAGATATTGTGATTGCATATTGACCCCCTCCCATCGGAAAAAAAATGACATCCAGGTATAATGAATGCATAAATTGATTTGAATAATCGCATAATGTATGAGAAGTATTGCTAAATAGATGGTTAGAACTAAGTACGGATTTTTTTCTTCTAGTTGAAGCTTTCAGGAATTAATGGTACAGAAAATGATCTCTGTACAAAAATATTCCAATGTGAGGTATTGTTACACAGTGAAATCTACACATTTGAAGAATTTGTATACAGGCTTGCTACACTAGAAGCTATAATCGCGGCAGTGTTAAGCTTCATTTTCGATCGCTCAGTTTCCTGTCAATTATGAGCGCAGATGCATCATGCTGCCGTTATGCGCCTGAGAAATAGTTAGGCCCAGCAAGTCCGACTTTGGCTTGAGGAAATGTTTTGTGAAAAAAAGGCAGAATGGATTGGTAAGGCAGAAAAATAGTAGATGACAGTAAGCAAAGGGAAAAGGCAGAGTCAAAGAGAGTGACAGATTAGAGGAAGTTACAAGCACAGAACTTCCAGAAGGTGGGGAAACTATACAAAAGACCCCCCCCCCCCTGGTATCCCCGTGGGGGGAGTGTTAAACTAGTTTCCGTGAAAGCTTTTGAGGTTACTGATAGCTAGCCTTATAAAGTAATTTTTAGTGGAAGGTTTTGAGGGTTTTGTGCGATACCTAAGAGTCAAAATGGGCCATCTCCAAATAGTCCACTGACTTATTATTGGGCCATCTCCAAATAGTCCATTGACTTATTATTGGGCTACCTCCAAATAGTCCATTGACTTATTATTGGGCTACCTCCAAATAGTCCACTGACTTATTATTGGGCTACCTCCAAATAGTCCACTGACTTATTATTGAACTTATTGCGAAAACTAATAACTTGTATTAAAAAAAAAGAAGACAAGAAATATAAATAGCATAATCCCCATTTTATATTATTTTCAGTGTTTTAAAAAAATACAAGTTATTAGTTACTGATACCTCGCCTTATAAAGTAATTTTCTGTGAAAGGTTTTGAGGGTAGGAGCGATGCGATACCTTGAGTCAAAATGGGCTATCTCCAAATAGTCCACAGACTTATTATTGAACTTATTGCGAAAACTAATAACTTTTATTTTTAAAAAAAAGACAAGAAAAATAAATAGCATAATCTCCATTTTATATTAATTATTTTCAGTGTTTTTTTTAATAGAAAATACAAGTTATTAGCTACTGATACCTCGCCGTATAAAGTAATTTTCTGTGAAAGGTTTTGAGGGTAGGAGCGACGCGATACCTTAGAATCAAAACGGGCTATCTCCAAATAGTCCACAGACTTATTATTGAACTAATTGCGAAAACTAATAACTTGTATTTTTAAAAAAGACTGTAGAAATCCCCATTTTATATTATTTTCAGGTTTAAAAAAACCAAAGAAGTTATTAGTTTTTGCAGTAAGTCATTGGACTATCTGGAGATGTCCTGTTTGACTCTAAGGCAATTATGTGGCTTTCAGTGGAAATTATCAGTGATGTTGGTTTGCAAACTGTCTTCTGTTGTGTGCGAATGCGCATGCCTTTGTGTGTATATGTGCATGTGCTTGTATGCACACACATGTGACTGACCTTTTTTCTTGCTAAAAGTTTTATTTCTAACAGACATTTTTTTTATATAATTTTTTTTCAGAATTACATCATTATTTAAAAGCAGTTTCATTTTTCGGCTTTAATTTTCAGTTTTTATATTCTTTGTGTGTGTGTGCGTGCGTGTGACTGTTGTCCAATTTTTAAGCGTTTAAAAATGATCTTCCATTATTAATATGCAGCTTTATTATAAGATTCATTGTCACAAGCTTGTTGATATTTGAGAATTGTTGCAGTGTGGGTTTAAACAAAAAAAATGCTGACCAAGGATTTGAACCTAAGTGCCCCCCCCCCCCCCCCCCCCCTCCCCTACTGCTGTTGAACAACATTCCATTTTAACTGTGATGGTCCCTAGACTGCTGTGCACATTGGCAGATGCACTAGAACAATAATACTCATTATTTTCCTCAGAATGTTTTGTCTTCATTATTTTAACCTTATTTTCTTCAGCATTTTTGCTTGGGTGATTTTGCTGTAATGGAAGGTGCCCAAAATATGTTTAAAAAAAAGAAAAGAGTTTCTGTTAATTGATTTTGACATGATGATGATTTAAACATTCGTTTGTTGAAATATTTTCATATGCCGCAGCAATTGACATGGACTTTTTGTTTGTTTTTGATGAAATTTTTGTTTGGCTATTTCTTTGTTTGACATGATTTTTTTCGTTTGGCCGTTTCTTTTAATGTTTTTGTTTGACTTGCCAATTTTTCCTCGTTTCTTTCTGTTTGTGTTATAAAGTTGATATATTTTTCTGTTTCAGTTCCTGTTGCATTGATAAATTTGAGCACATTCTTTCCTAATGTTCCTGTTAAAAATATAAAACAAGAAGGCAGCATTTGTGGGAACGTGTGTGAAGTGTTATTGGAGACCAGTATATTTTTCTGTTTCAGTTCCTGTTGCATTGATAAATTTGAGCACATTCTTTCCTAATGTTCCTGTTGAACTCCCTATATTTGGTAGTTGTAATTATCGTTTGGTTTGATAATGAATTTCATTTCAAATGAAGACTAAAAATTGTTTTACAGAAGCCTTGGTTATAGGCTTTTTTGATGACGATGTTGATTTTTGTGTTGTTTTAATGACAAATTCTTGCATTTGTAATTTTAATTATTGAAATGTTTAACAAAAATAGTTTTCCTTTTTAATTATCTTGCTGCAAGCTAATGTTTTTTAGTTGAATAATTATCATAGAAAAAGCTCTATCATACCATGTAAATTTTCATTTCTTAAAATACATATTTTCACAAAAAAGATTTGTCTCATATTTTGCATACAGAGAGATTACTAGTCAGTGAATTGCTATTTTGCCAGATGTCATGTTGAATTTGAAAATGACAACGATATATTGTTGTTTATATCAAGTTGGGGCACGAGACTCGTACAGTGTTTTATGCTCTTACTGTTAAGTTAGCCATGGCATAGGATTACTGTGATAACTGTCTCACATGAAATTTGAAACAACTAAAAGCCATATTTTACAAAAAAGATTTGTCTCCCCCCCCCCCCCCAGAGAGATTACTAGCCAGTTCTGTATTTTGCCAATGTATGTTGAATTTGCAAAATATTGAAAATACTAAGGCAAATTAAATATAAAAGCACCATATGTGATGCAGTACGCTCTTAAAGTTCGGCCAGCCACAAGCAGAGGATTAAAGAGATAAAAGTCTCAGAGAAATTTGATTAATAAAACTATTAGAGATAGATGAATTCTTTTTTTTGCCTGTTAATCTGTTGTCTCTGGCCTTTCTGAAAATATGAATAAGTCAAAAGTGATCATTTACGACATTAGCCTGGTTTTCCTGTGCTGCATCAAATATATTATTATCCGTGTTTTCACACACATCTACCCGTGCCTCCTTATACCACCACCCCCACTCCCCACGTAAATGAACAGTACAAAAGGTGTACTGTTGACATATTTTTGGATTTCAATTTTGAATGGAAATTTGCAGATTGTACTTAATATTTGCCGGTTTTCTCTTTGCAGATGTATTTAGCTTGTAATTTATGACTTGTAGTGTTTTAGTAATTGACATGTCTTGCGGAGAAAGGCGTTGAATTGTTGAATAAACAGTCTATTGATGTCTTTTATATGGTGTGAAATGTGTGTGTGTACGATATCCCATATGAACCCTCCCGGGTCATGAGGACATACAATCTAAATTACTACTGTGTGTGTGTGTGCTCTGATTCTGGAAACATACTGGACTTTTATTTCTTCACTCCACACATATATAAATCAAATGTGTATCTGACTTTTGGAGGGGGGGAAAGTTCTTCAGATGAGACTTCCAAGGTCTATTGGGCAAACACATGCACAAGATCTTGCACACATGTTTGAGCCCATTCCACTATAAGGTAGGAGTAGGATGCGTCGTGCCGAAAGGCTTGGATGACATGAATTCACATAGCATGCATCCTGTGCGCCAATAATGGTCGAAGACCAGTGGATATGAGGCAGAATAAACGTCCCCTTCTGAAAGATTTTCGACAGGCTATAGAATTTGCAGATGATGTAGTACTAGAGCTTGAAAGAGCTGTGAAACTCTAGGTAAGGCTGGCGGTGGTGAAGAGTAAAAACATATATTGTTGAGAAGGCACTGGCATCTCAGGGGATTTACAATAATGAAGTACGCTGTAATGTGAGGTGCACTCACTTTAACCCTTTTGCTGCCAGCCATTTTTTTTTTAGCGAAACAAATACCATTAAACTGAGCAGGGTAAAATAAAAAAAATCATCTGCAGTATTAGGAATTTATCTGTGAAATGCGTAACATTAGGCCTATCCTTACCTCCCAAAATTAAGAAAATAGTGTCTTCAGATAACAGGTCCTGATTTGATGCCTTTTAGTGACATGGGTGTTAAACCATTGTGGTGCATAAATGCGACATTGGCGGTGAAAGGGTTAAAATGCACAACCAAAAACGCAAAACATCAAACACTATCATAAAAACAAAACAAAATATAATGGGTTTGGGAAATTAGGGAACAGTTAAAACATTTATTGCAACATGCATCATGGTGACAAATGACCACAGCCATTACAGATGCACAGGTATGCATGTATCCAACACACACATATAGAGTAAACACCCCCCCCCCCCCCTGTGGGGATACCGGGGGGTCTTTTGCATAAATAGTTCCCCACCTTCTCTGTTCTGTGCTTGTAACTTCCTCTAAACTGTCACTCTCTTTGACACTGCCTTTTTCCTTTGATTACTGTCATCTACTATCTTTCCGCCTTTCCGGTCCATTCACCTGCCTTTTTTCAATAAACACTTTCAAAAAGATTTCTTCCAGCCGAAGTCGGACATGCTGGGCCCAATTATTTCTTACTTGGGCGCATAACAGCAGCATGACGCATCTGCACTCATAATTGAAAGGAAACTGAGCGATCGAAGAAGAAGAAGAGTAAACACGCACACACACAGTGCACATACACACATCACATAATAATAATAATTGACACATATAGCGCACATATTTAGAAAATTCTATTCATGGCGTTTTACAAAGAAATAAAACTACAAATTTTCCCATTCACGCACACACAAAGCCAAAACCAAAAGAAGACGAAAAAGAAGGGGAGAGGGTGGGAAAGGGGTAGCGTAGCGTGGGGGGGGTGTCACACAAACACATAATTTCACACAAACGCATATACTGTATCTGGAAAAACAACAACTGGACAATGAGTAGTACATCAACTACAATACACTATCATTAAATCAAAAGTATGCACATATAAATCCAGCAATATAAACCCTGGCAAATTGATATTACCGTTTCATAGGAAGATGACAGATAAAACTAATTTTAAAATATGAAACCTCTCTTTAAAGTTTAAGTTAAACAGGATTTCTGAAAACGTAGAGATTGTGCATGTTTACGCACTAGAGCTTTCAAATCAACCCCTAAAATCTCAAACCATGCGCATGGGTGCTACTCTTTCAGTTTTACACTGATTTCAGTATTTTTAATTTGACCAGAAACTGAACTTCATTTTTTTTTTAATTCATCAAAAAAAAAACCAATGAAAAGAAAATTTGAACACAAGCAATTTGGGGCATTTTGAACTTGGTTGTTCCATCTTGGAAGTTTACAAAGGCAATGTAATAATTTTACAAGGTTTTTCAGACTCAAACTGTCTCTGTCTATCATTTTAACTGTCTGTCTCGTTATCTCTCTCTTAAGTTGGCCCCTTGAATCGTCCGACAGGGCTCTGCTCCTATACCCTGCCGGGGCCATGGGTCTCTGGATCCCTGCCTTTCAGTTGTTTTTTTATTTTGTGGAGTGGCACCCATGCAATGCGTGAGATTTACTCTTTAAAATCTCAAGTAGGGGGTGAAATGGCGCATTAAAATTAACACAGTCGCTACTTTTCAGAAAGCAAATGACATTGCAGGTACTAACTTCCGCTAGTCCTCTCTATGCTGCTGCCACAGCAGTATGCAAGCTGAAGTTACTAGCCCAGATCACGGAGTTAACCATTTTACCGCCAGCCATATTTCAGCCAAAAATGTCCATTAAATTTACCTGGGTAGAGAACAAAATCCATCTGCAGTATTGGGGATTCTTCTGTGACATATATAAAATAAGGTCTATCCTTACTTCCCAAAACTAAGACAATAGGGTCTGTGGATAATAGGCCCCAATTTGATGCCTTTTAGTGACATAGGTGTTAAATCAATGTGGTGCTAAAATGCGACTTTGGCGGTGAAAGGGTTAATTAAATATTTATTAATATACAGTGTATTTATAAAACGGAAGAACCTACTCAAAATGGCAGCAAATTTACATGAGAACCCGCATAAAAATGAGAAAAGATACAGGAAATCAAGCCGCTGATCTTGAGAATAATTTTTAAAAACCTATTTTAACCCCTTGACTGCCAGAGAAAGCTAAAGAAACAATCCTTGGGCAAATCATGCCATAAAAAAAGACAACTGAGAGTCAATCTGGCAAAATGGTCTGGGGATATAACTCTGTTGACTGTGTTAGAGCAAAAGCGATCATATCAGGATTATTCCTCTTCATCTGATGATGTCATCAGTGATGTCATCAAGTCAGTTGGTGGCAGTCAAGGGGTTAATAAAATTGTTTTAGACAATTAATTAAGAAAAAAACACCCAAACAACATCATCTTTGATTTTGATGGCAGAATATAGTAATTTAAATTTACTAAGAGCAGTTTAAATAAAAATGCACATAACTCGTAGCTTCAGTCAAAATTTTAACACAATGATTTAATCTCAAGACAAGCATTCAGAATAAAGAAACTTTTTGTTGAGGCAATCCAAATACGGGGAAACAATTCACTTTCTATGCTCTCTAAAGAGAGAGAGAGGGAGAGAGAGAGATGAAAATAGTTTTGCAACATGTATCATTTATTCCTAGATCATTACCTTTTTTGTCACCAAAATATTAAGCATTATGATCAATCAAATTCAGTTTACTAAAGCACAGACTACGGGCCAATGGGGAAAAAAGGGAACACACAATTTGAAAATATGTAACGGTTATCATATTTAATTTTTGATTATTGTACAAGAAAGCAGCAGCTGTGAATCTCGTCTGTTTCAACTTTCACTCTCAGTCTCGTGAGAACCAACATCCGTGAGCTTTCTCTTGAAAACGAGTCAAAGTCTTTGATCTTGAAGTTGAACTGGTGTCCAGGGCAGCATGGCCATTGTTCTCCCACATCTGAAATCAAATTGGCACAAAACTCAAAATCATACAAAAATTATATGTATTTGTTTCAAGCTAAAGTGACACAGATAAAGAACAAAAAATGGCAATCTTATAGTAACCCCTTATGTTTACGACACTCAATCTAGTCAAAGTCTGCTTCTTTCAGTTATAAATTATGAAAATAATCCTAGGCTAAGCCTGTGAATGACCCCTTTCCTGAGAATGGCAGAATGTTGCTTTTCAGTTAAAAACCTCTGTGTGTGTGTGTGTGTGTGTGTGTGCTGTGTCTGTGTGTGTGTGTGTGTGTGTTAAAGTACATAGCCAAACAATTCTGGTGCTGTTATATTTTCAGGTGGTAGAGAGATGATGAATATGACAAAGTCTAAAAATAAATACCTACTTATGATACTGCGTGTGTGTATGGGGTGGGGGTGGGGAGTAGGGGGGCAGGGGTGGGGATGGGGGGGGGGGGGGGGGGGGGGGATGGTTGGGGTGGTGGTGTTGAAGGGAGGTGGGTGTTAGTGTGTTGTGTTATGATTATATGCAATGCATTCTCTAATATGTATTCATTTTCATAGAGATGTACGGTGAGGATGCGTGGGCCAGTTTGTTAGAAATGTCTGTACGAATGGTGAGTGAAAAGCGCATTGAGTTGCTTTGCAAGATTATGCGCAATATAAGCATTATTAATTATTTTATTATACTGCAACATTAAACCATTTGACAATATCTACTGTTCACTGGACAGGAAAGGTGAAACAATTGATCTTCTTCCTTCTGACTTAGGTTAGGTTAGGTTAGGTTAGGTTCGGATGTAGTGACTAAAGAGAGACAAAGAAGACTTAAGAGGGTTCGGCGAAGAAAGTATGGTCAGGCGATTAACCCTTTCGCAGCCAGCATTTTAGTATTTAAACCGACATGGGTCTAGAAAAGATTTTGTCTGAAATATTGGGGATTCCTCTGTGACATGTTTAAAATAAGGCCTATCCTTACCTCTCAAAATTAAGAACCCCAGATCACTGAATAGCAGATTCTGATTTCAAGACTTTTAATGACATGGGTGTTAAATCATTGTGGTGCAAAATTGCGACATTGGCGGTTAAAGGGTTAAGGTGTCTTCATTGGTAGGGGGGAGAATGGGGAGAAGCGAATAAAAGGGGATGAGATTGAGAGTAGCAAGGGTGGTGGTGGTGGTTAGGGGGGTTGGGAGAGGAGTGGGGAAGAGGAGGGGAAGATTCTTCTTTTTCGCTTCACTGTCTGCCTTCAACATACTGAAAATTTTGACAGTTGAACTAAAAACTAAAAAGAAGGAGAATAAGACTGGCTGAGATGAATGATCTTGGATTGGCAGGGAAACAGTACGGGATACGAAGGGGTAATGGAGGGGTTTGGAGGGCGTGATTGAGATTGAGATTGAGATCGAGTTATGGCTGGCTTTGAAGGCTTCCACCGTGGCTGATGTCTGCCACGGATGGAAGCATTGTAGGGTTAACATTCCTAGCTCGTTAAAATTCCTAGCTCGCTACTATGAGAGTGACTATTTGCGACAACCACAAAAGTCACTTTTTCGTTACTTGAACCATTTACCTAACCCTAACCATATTCCTAACCCTAGAAAAAAGTGAAATTTGTCGTTCATGCTCAATGTCGCAAAATGCCGCAAATAGTTAGTCTTATAGTATAGCGAGCTAGGAATTTTAACCTGACAAGCATGTTCCAAGGGAAGTAGGGCTGCTGGCAGTACAAAATTCTCCTGCAGGTTGGAAGTTGGTCTTCAATTATTTTTACTCACACCATCTCAGTAGACATTATAGTGATGTGCTGAGTAAAACTTCCCGTGGTACGCCTCAGCTTGCAGCTGGTGGGTTGATCGAGCGGGAGAGCTGACTGTGAGGGAGAGAGTGTATGCATTGCATGTGTTTCTACTTCTGGTTCAGTACGTCGCAGACGCCACTTCTGATAAGTCACGACGGAACTAGGCGGGTGCATGTACCTAATAGAAAAAGATCTACTGCTTACTATGGGTAGGAACGACGGAATTAGGTCAAACCGCAGCGATTTTTCCTGTCAAAATCCTGAGCCCCGATTTTGGCCATGTGCCAAACGGTCACTTCCTTTGCTTGTTTTTATTGATGGTTATTCTTGGCGCTGACCATCCAAGTTTTTTTCTTTGTGGAAGCAGACACCTACCCGGTCATTCGGGAACGATCTTTTTTTACGCGAAGACGGCCGATCGCGAGAGACAAGCGATCCAATATTTGGGTCCAGTTCATTTGTTTACCATTTCTGAACGGTAACTACTTGCTTTTTTTAAACAAATACTTAGTTACATTTAATTATTTTTCTACAAGTACACCAAATTTGGTGCATCTAGAATAAAGCTCAATGCTGCTCAAGGTCTCCACAAGTCGGGAGGTGTTACGTCGAAGCCTGTCCGACATGTTGTTTTCTGCCATGTTCATGTTGATGTTGCGATCTTTTGAGTCGCACAAAAAGCTTAGGCCTAACCTGTCTAATGTTTGGGGTTGATGTTGCCCCTTTGAATAAGCTTTATTTTGGCACCAATGTTTTGTTTATTGGTTAAAAAAAAAGAAGAAGTTATGGCTGTTTTATTCATCCAAACCTTGATGTACGGTAAGGGTCGGTAACCTTGATCAACATTTTCTTATATATTATATAGCTCATGTAAAAAAAGCTATCATTTTAAAACGTTGTAACTTTCTCAATTTTCGACCGATGTTGATAATTTGGGTATCATTTTAAAGGTCTTGTCGGGCTCTTTCTAGTTTCCAATGACAAAAATTTCATTAGGATTTGACAAAAAGTAAATATTTTTTTAAAATTTTATAACCATCCTACTATGGGTTAAGAGTAATAAGACCATTGAATCCCCCAGTTCAGCAGGGAAGGGGACATGAAATCAACGAGAATGGTTGCATGGCCTGTCTTTCCAGGATGTTTTTTGTTTGAAATCCCTCCAATCTGGTTGGCTTAATGCCAGTTCAGCAGGGAAGGGGACGTTGGGGACATGAAATCAACGAGAATGGTTGATGGCCTGTCTTTCCAGGATGTTTTTTGTTTGAAATCCAGGCTCCAATCTGGTTGGCTTAATGAAGTTAATCCTGCAGCGATTTGTGGTGGCTGGGCCTGGAGTGAGGAATTTTTTTTCTTCGAGAGAGAGTAAGTAGAATACGTACTGCGCAAGTATAATCATAGGGTCTATAAATCAGCTTTGAGTGGAGGTGGGTGGCTGTTCGTGAAGAGATTGCAGAGCCAGGTCTGTCCACTTCTGTTCCTGTTCTTGTAGGGTTTCTGTGGAGGGCCCGTTGTCCTGCTCAAGCTCGGGAAGTTCCATCTGAGGCACTGCAATGTCCTCGTTGGGAAGAACATCCTCCCTCCATTTGTCATCTATCAAATCCATAAGCTGGCCAGGTCTCTGCCAACGTTGAATTTCACTGTCCATGTTTTTTGCACCTAAAGTGTTCGAAAAAGGATCAACTCAATTCCCCCAAAACACTCATTGAAAGGGAGATTACTCTGAATGAGGTGATCGAGATTTTACGAGATCTGCGTGGTTGTAATGTGGCGCAAGTTGTCGATGTGACTTGAAAACACTTCAAAACGAAATCAATAATTGTCTGCATTGTTTTGATATCAGAGGTAACAAAATCCCTTTCTCGTGTTTGATTTATAATCTTAAACTGAAACCGTTCATCACTATTTCAAACACTGTTTGAAACAGTTTGAATTGATTGATTCAGTTACTGAGTCAATGATTCAATATTGAACGGCCCATATTCATATTGAATATTGATTGATCTTTCGATGACATCAACATCAGTCATCACCATCAACAGCAGAGTAACAACAGCAATGTTAAAGTAGACTAATCCATTCATACAACAGACGACCATGTGTGTGTGCGTGCATAGTTGCAACGACGGCAGGTTGCAAGGCTCACCATGATGATGTACCAAATTTGAAAATACACCACGATATGAGCGTCAATAAGGACAAGCTAGAAACCCAACCAGAGCGGCAATGCAGAGGGCACTCAAAGCAATTTCTAGTTCCTCTGTGCCAAACACAATCAGGGCTCCCAATCGTTCTACAAAACAGCCCTGCACTTACTAGTTACAGTATAGAGGGTCCTACTCCTAGAGGCGGGATAGACTCATAGTCATAGTCATACTCATAGAGGGTCCCAGTGGCATTGCGAATGCTAAAAATAATTTTTCTAGTGCATCGCTGGGACCCCCTGCACATTCTTTTAGAGGGTCCTTTAGAATTTTAGTACTTCATAGACCCCCAAATGGGGGTCCCTGGGAGCCCTGACAATATGATGATTGAATATTGACAGAGTTCCTTCTTCCCACGGACAATCAGGGAATGGAACATCCTGCAACCAGCAGCAGTTCAGGCCAGAACCCACGAGGGTTTCGCGACCAGAGTCTGGCAGCACCTCAGTGGAAAACCTGCTGCAGGTGCCACGTCTGATGGCCCCACTTTGGGGTCATCAGACTACACTAAAGCAACAACAGCCCCCACTTCCCCCTCCCCCTCCCCCGTCCCGCTCCTCCCCACCCCTCCCTCTCCTCTTCCCTTTCCTCCTCCCCTCTTCCCCATCCCCCCTTTTTTCCAAACAGCAGATCAACAGTTAGCTGCGCTTAAGCCAATATAGTTCTCTTTTAATTTATCTGTCCTCTCTTTTGTCCAACATGTTCTTAGGCCTTGAGCCTTTCTTCCAGCAAAAGTGGTATAGAACCTCCCTGGTTCCGTGGCAAAATAATCAATGTGGATTGTGGCACCACCAAAGAAGAAGAAGAAGCGTGCGCATGCACAAGTGCATCTGCATCCGTAGTTGATAGGGCCACATCGTGGCATATATATATATATAATATATCAACAAAACTAGGGGAGAGCACACCCTAATCTTTTTTCTTTTTTTTACCTGGCCAGCCAGCGCCCGTTCAGCGTGCAGCCAGCATGATGTGAAGTAGCTCAGCAACCTGTATTACTTAACTATTTTACTTCTCTTTTTTTCACCTCTTAGTCTTACTCTTAGGTTGTTTTTTCTTAGTCTTACTTTTAGTTACTATAATTTAACTACTGCAGTGATCGGTAGATCGCGCAAGGAATTTTGAAAACCTGTCCCATCACCGACATTGCCCCCCAACTAGCAGTGTCAAAACCAGTCCCAGGGAAACAAAAACCAGTGAAAACCACAATATCAATGATTCAATGCATTGATGTGTTAAAACAATTTATCAGTCCTACTCCTAGCTAAAATGTATCAGTCCCTAAGGCCTAAACTGACACTGTGACAGGTAAAAATTGTTTTCATGATATTGGTTTTGCAATCAGTATTTTACTGACAATTACCAGTTAACGCGAACACTGAGTAGGCCCAGGCCATCGTCTGCTCTTTGGCGCGTACCGGTAGTCTGTATCACATGCTAGGCTGACAATGACAGTTTCGTTGGGCCCCTATCGTCTGCAGTGTAACACTTTCTGTGTGATGTGCTGCGCTGACGATAGTAATACCTCTCAGGTCGGTGACTCGGAGATCTACTGAGTAAACTTGGTCTGTGAAAAACGTTTGCGTCCCTGGGATGCACAATGCAGAAATTAAAGTCTCTTATGTGCATAATGGGAAACACTGGATATGTACAGCAGAGTTGTGTTGCCCGAACTGACATTGATGTTGAAAACCTAGCCTCAGAAACACACCCATGTGACTCAATCCTATTTTATGTTTGCAGAAATTTCAAAGGCCACACCATGTCATCAAGTTCAAGGGGATCCTCCTACCAGTATGAATCACAAGGTGACTACTCAGACTAGAACTAGTAGAAGCTTTTCTTTCATTCTCAGTTTCTCATTCTCAGTTTCTAAGCACTGTCTGAGAAACTATGTATGTATATAACGGCTTTTGCTATTTTTATAACATTAACAATCAAATGTATTGTCTTAAGTCACGAGTCTTTCCAGAGAGTACAGAAAATAGCTTTTGTTAGTTTGACAAAAAAAAGAAAATCATTGTTTTTTTCAATAGTGGCTTTTTTAGGTTTTGCCATCACCGCATCAGTCAGCTCAAGTTAATTACTAGTATTAGGAGTAACTACTTTATCAATGATGGAAGTGAGCAGTGGGCTGTTTCAATGCACCACAATGGATTTAACACTCATGTCATTAAAAACCCTTGAAATCAGGGTCTGTTATTCAATGATATTGTGTTCTTAAATTTGGGTAGTAAGGATTGCAGTGGGCTGTTTGTAGCCAATGCTTTATGGAATTTTTTGGCTGAAAATGGCCTTCTTCCGAAAATTAAGAGGAATATATATATTTTTATTGGTAATTTATGTGCATCTGTTGTTATAGGTTGGATATATCCTCAATAATGTACCGAGGATCGAAAAGTTATAGGACAAACTGTCCTGAGATAAGAGAAATCAATAGGACAATGTCCTGGCTCTTGTGGAAATCGATAAGACAAAGCGTGCCAGTGTTACAAATTTAATCGTCCATTTGTCCTGACAGGGAAGAACACAATAGGACATTTTCAATGTTAATAGGTCAGTTGCCTATGACCGGGGCCTCGGGACATCACTGTATCCTTGTGGCTGGGAGTGAGGTTAAAAAAGATGAAAGGTGAAACCCTAAAAAAAGTAAAAATTATTATTGATGTTTTTTTGTTGTTCTAAAGTTATGGTAGTTAGCTGAGTGATCACTTTATTTATTTTACAGCCTGTTCCTTCGCATGGGATAAATATCTTGCTGAACAGAGTGCAGTGGCGGCACCAATCAGCTGCTTTAAGCAGGTAAGATTTCTGCCAACCTTGGGTTTATAATATATGAATGTTGTAAGTTGTACAAGACAAACCACTTAATGTTTTTCATAACCACAGTTCTCGATGTTTGTTTGTTTTGTTTTCGTACTCTGGCTTAAAGACTCCAGGGATCATCCCAACAGCCAAAGCTTTTGAACACCAAGGTACAAATGCACCAGCTAGGGATGAGAACATTACGTGTGTGACCGTTTTTGATTACCCCGCCACGTGAGCATCCACACTCCGACTTTGGAGGAGTTCTCTATTTTTGATCTGTCTTGCTGTGAGCGCTCAGACGAGTCAGAGAGATGACCAGCCAGAGATCCTCCAAAGTCGGAGTGTGATCAAAAACGGTCACACACGTGATGTTCTCATCCCTGGCTGGTGCATTTGTACCATAGTGTTCAAGCGTTTCGGCTGTTGGGATGATCCCTGGAGTCTTTTAGCCAGGGCAAAACAACGACAACGACCACCAGCCAGAGAGAGAAAAAGATGGAAAGATGGTGTTCCTATGTAGCGACACTGAGCGAAATATAAGATAGCAAAGACAATGCTACAGAATAGGAAATGATGAGGAAAAGGGCAATGAAAAAAGAAGGGGAAGAAGAGCTACCAAAGATGCAATAAAGGAATCAACTCCAGGAAATGATGAGGAAAAGAGCAATGAAAAAAGAAGGGGAAGAAGAGCTACCAAAGATGCAATAAAGGAATCAACTCCAGGAAATGATGAGGAAAAGAGCAATGAAAAAAGAAGGGGAAGAAGAGCTACCAAAGATGCAATAAAGGAATCAACTCCAGGAAATGATGAGGAAAAGGGCAATGAAAAAAGAAGGGGAAGAAGAGCTACCAAAGATGCAATAAAGGAATCAACTCCAGGAAATGATGAGGAAAAGGGCAATGAAAAAAGAAGGGGAAGAAGAGCTACCAAAGATGCAATAAAGGAATCAACTCCAGGAAATGATGAGGAAAAGGGCAATGAAAAAAGAAGGGGAAGAAGAGCTACCAAAGATGCAATAAAGGAATCAACTCCAGGAAATGATGAGGAAAAGGGCAATGAAAAAAGAAGGGGAAGAAGAGCTACCAAAGATGCAATAAAGGAATCAACTCCAGGAAATGATGAGGAAAAGGGCAATGAAAAAAGAAGGCGAAGAAGAGCTACCAAAGATGCAATAAAGGAATCAACTCCAGGAAATGATGAGGAAAAGGGCAATGAAAAAAGAAGGGCGAAGAAGAGCTACCAAAGATGCAATAAAGGAATCAACTCCAAAAATACACAAGGGGAAGGCGGTGCAACAATTTCTGTCATTTAAATAAAACAAAAGACACGCACACAGATCACATTCATTTTCAATATCAGCACTCAAATCAGATCCCATGCATGCAAATCCAGCCCATAAACAAGCCATTGAGATGTCCAGACAATGGTCTAACATGTAGTAGTAGCAGTAGTAATTAGGGCTAGAAGTGGGCCTCGCGGCCCTTTATGCCCTTTCTCGTTAGTGACTGATTTGTTTCAGGGTGGCTTGCTTTCTACAGCTAAACTATAAAATGTAACAAAAATATGGAATGGACTTTGTCTTCTTTTTTTTTCTTTTTTTTTATTTTTTAATTCATCGAAAGTAGTATACAAATTTGACATCATTGTGTCTTTGTCCAGAAGATTTTTGAATGTATTTATGTTCGGTGCAGCCTTAATGTTAGTTGACAAATTATTCCAGTATTGAACAACTCGGTTAACATGCATGATTAAAAAAAGGCTTGTTTTGACGTGATAATGTTGTGCAGTGGCCGGAGCCCCCGGGCACAGAGTTTGAGGTCGGCATGAAGCTGGAAGCCTGCGACCCGCGGAACCTGACATCCATCTGCGTGGGCTCCATCGTGGCCATGCAGGGGCCGCGACTCCGCCTCAGGCTGGACGGCAGCGACAACAAGAACGACTTCTGGCGCCTCGTCGACTCCTCAGACCTCCATCCCATTGGCTACTGCGAGTCACATGGCGGCCTGCTGCAGCCGCCTTTGGGTGAGACGAGAATGTTTTATTTTTATTTTTTTAAACTTTGAACGAACGAAAAACGGTGCTTTTACGTCCTCTCGGTCTGGAACAGACACATATGGGACATTTGTAAATACAAAGATGGTGGGAACGATACTGGATGCAATGCCCGGAGGCAGTGCAACACCACTAAAGTCCCGAATTTTTAACAATGCAGATAAGTAGCAGTAACCACGCCTCGGTTAAACCTCATCGGCTATAGTACCGCCACATTAGTCTTTTTTATTTTTTTATTATTTTGTTTTTAAAAAATTAATAGGATAAAAATAATTATATATATATTTTTTCTTTCTCTATATTTTCAATAAGATTACTATGATAATTAATATAAGAAAAGAAAATTTGATGTGAGCGATTATTATTTATAGTTCATTTTTCTGTTATTTTTTGTTTGTATATTATTTTTATGCAAATTGTATGAAAAAAAATGTTCAATACAAAAATTTAAAAAAAATGGTTTTTGAAAAAATAAGTTTTTGTTTTATAGAAGGTGATGTGATGAAGATAATTATGTAGCAGAGTTCAAGGTGAAGGTCTTGAGCCAACGATGACCTTTGTTGTTGATTATCTATATTGATGAGAAGATTTCACTGAACATGTGTAAAATTTTAAGATTACCCTATGTACAAAAAATAGGCTTTACTGGAAGATTTCAACACAGAGAATAAAGAGCCATTGCTATGAAATGCCTGCATATTATTTGGTCAACTTTTAAAGACTCGCCTTGTCACATGTATTTTCCCTCTCTCCCTCTAATAGATTTCTTAAGATTTCTTACCAGCGGTAAAGGGAAAGCATGTGAAAAAACGTGATTTTCACTCATGAGTGTGGTGGGTCTTTAATTTTCACTCATGAGTGTGGTGGGTCTTTAATTTTCACTCATGAGTGTGGTGGGTCTTTAACCCTTTCACCGCCAATGTTGCATTTTTGCACCACAATGATTTAACACCCATGTCATTAAAACTCTTGAAATCAGGGTCTGTTGTTCAATGATATTGTGTTCCTAAGTTTGGGCTGTAAGGATTGACCCTATTAATGTGTCACAGATAATTTATCCCACAATATTGCAGACAAAAACTTTTTTGTAGCCAAGTAAGTTTACTGGAAATGTTTGGCTGAAAGATGGCTGGCGGCGAAAGGGTTAAGGGAAAGGCTTAGCTGTGTAGGATGAAAGTTAGCAGACAGTCTGTTGTTGTGTGCAGGGTTCAGGATGAACCCTTCCATCTGGCCCACCTTCCTGCAGAAAACCCTCCATGGGGCCAAGATTGCTCCCGACAGATGCTTCAAAAAGGTGGGCATTTTGCCCCATTCGGAATGCTTATGATATGTACTGTACGATAAGATTGTGTGTGTGTCTATGAGATTTTTTACCCTACTAACGTGCATATGCATTAATAAACTGCATGTCAGTGTGCTGTTTTACAATGTTAGCCATATGTGACACATTTGGTGACATTTAGTTGATAATGACATGACCCTTCACTCTGAGACACACGAAACACACACTTCACACCCGAGAACAAAGCCTCGTGACCACACATGCAAAATTTCATATCTATTCTATCATCCTTACCATTCCACTACAAAGTGCATATTTGTACAAGATTAGCTTGGAAGACAGAAATAAAACCAAGAGTGTCTTACTACCACAACTCCCAATCCAGGTAACTTCCGGCCAAGCAGACTACTCACTTTCTTTCAAGCTAGCATGGAAGGCAGGTTTGTTTTTCTGTTTCTCCAGGAATTTTGTCTCCTGCTTTCAGCTTAATGAGTGTCTTTTGTTTTCCTTTGGTTTTCTTTGTGTTGCTTTGCTACTTGGGTAAGTTCGTTCGGCCTCCCCCCTTTTTTGGTTGTAATCTTTGTGAAGATTTCGGGCCTGTTGGTCAAAAGGTGGGCGTGGCTTCTGGCTTCGGGTTTCGCGTTTTGGAATCTACTCCTTCTTTAGAAGGTTGTAGATTCTTCGGCGTTAGTTAGCAAACCTTCAAGTAGTTCAACTAAGGAACCTCAGCCTTCTCCTCCCAGGGATGACAAAGACCGTTTTCTAAAATCTAGTCCTTCAGAAAAGTCTTTGTCCAAGTCAAATCTCGGTCAAGAAGTTCGAGTAAGTCTCATTCTTCGCGTTCGGTTCAAGATACAAAGCAAGTGGTGTCGGAATTGCTGGCTCATTTGCGTTCTACGGGCGAATAGTCTTCGGCCATGCCGTTCTCCTTCTCCCAAGTGGATTCGGCTGGTTTGGTCCAGCACATTTCGGTGGATGTTTCTCATGTTGTTGGGTGTTTTGGACGTTGACCCGGCCTTTTCAACGGTTGGTCTTCCACTCCAGGATTCGTTGTCCGTTGAAGATCTCTCACGGATGGAGCTGCAACCGGCATCCGGGTTTTTCCCGAACAAGGTCAGTACGGCTCTTCTAGCCAAGCTAGCTCCCGTACCCCATTGGTTCCTGGCGTTCATGATACCGCACGGGCACTTCCGGTTCTGGAAGAAGAAGCTGCGAAGAAACCGGTGGTGCTGTCCGACTTGTCTTACAGAGCTATAGACAACCGGGCGGTACCCACCGATGCCACCATTACGCCTGGTGATGCCGGCCGAAAAACGGACGATGCCGCTAATGGGGGTAGCTTCCCTGGCGACGGCAGCCTCGGTGCCTTAGGCACCGGGCCGGCATCCGCACCCGGGGTTCTCCGGAGCGGACCGGCCACGGCAACATGGTCTCGCGGGTCCACCACGGGCACGGCGGCTACGGCCTCTCCCGTGGGTGGTCCCTGGCGACGGCAGCCTCGGTGCCTTGGGCACCGGGCCGGCATCCGCACCCGGGGTTCTCCGGAGCGGACCGGCCACGGCAACATGGTCTCGCGGGTCCACCACGGGCACGGCGGCTACGGCCTCTCCCGTGGGTGGTCCCTGGCGACGGCAGCCTCGGTGCCTTAGGCACCGGGCCGGCATCCGCACCCGGGGTTCTCCGGAGCGGACCGGCCACGGCGACATGGTCTCGCGGGTCCACCACGGTCACGGCGGCTACGGCCTCTCCCGTGGGTAGTCCCCAGACCCAGGGCCGTACGACGGCGGGCAGTCAGTCCATGGGACGTTTGCCTCAGCCCGTACCGGTCACGCCCGTTACCGCTGGTATGGTTCTTCAGCGGACCTACTCTCACCAGGAGGTTATGGACCTTTTGTCGGGTTGTTCTTCCTTCAGTCAGTCAGCTCAACCAGCGGCGTCAGTTACGACTTCGGGTCACACGGTGGATTCTATGGAAGAGGTTTTTTCAGATCCTTCTGTTTCTGTCATTCAAGGGTATCTGGCGGCCTTGCAGCCTTACTGCGCTCCTTCTTTCACGGTTGCAACCGAGAGTTGTTCAACCGTACCCTTGTTGTCTTCCTTCTGAACGAATTTTTGCGGGGGCAACGGCCCCGGCTTCGCCGTTCTTTCGAATGATGTCTGTTCTGGCAGGCATGGTTTCTTCTGATTACAACCATGAGTTGTTCAACCAGTTGTCTCGTTCACCCGTTCCAGTAATCCTTTTTGGTCTGGTTCCGTCCCGATCGAACTATACTGTCCGGCTAACATGATCTTCCATGCCCAGCCGTCAGCTCAGTTGTTTGACTGGGTGGCGTTGAAATGGGTTAAGTCTACGTCACGTTTGCACACTGTTTCGCCTTTTGTCTACATGTTTTCCTTTTCGGTGGGGACATTTCCGCGTCATCTGGTTAGATTTGACGTCATGCGATAGCAACTATGTTGCTCTTTCGGTCTGTCCCTACGTCAGAGGTAGTTTTTTATTTTTACCTTCCAACGGTCTTAGCATGTAGAGTTGGTTACGACTTCTCAGTTTGCTAGTTCAGAGGTTGAATCTGCTGTTTTGCGGATTCTCATCTTAATCATTTAGTACTAGCTGTCTCTTCCCGTCATCGATCCTTTGCTTGCCCATTCTGAACAAGTCTTGTCCAAATGTGGGCCATTTTGTTTTTGACTCAGACTCGCCACTTCGATTTTTCTGGTTCGAAAGGGCGTAGCAGCGTGTGGTGGCCCGGTCCGGCCACTCATAGTCCGTTTTTGTATCGGCCTTGGCTGCTCTAGGTGACTCCATGCGGAGTTTGTCATCTCCTGGCTGCTTTTCCAGGATGTTGTCTCGGTGGAGTCCACTCAGGTTCTGCCCCAGGATGATGCTTTCGGTACCCTTCTGTCTCGTGGGTGCCGATTCTTTTCTCCGCCTGCAGATCCTCTTCGCTTTCAGATCTTGGACGCAGAGGTCAAGTCCCTTCTGGACAAGGGTGCTGTGATTCCAGTACCCAACCCAGGCCCGGGTTTCTACTCGCGCATGTTCACTGTACCAAAGAAGAACTGTGAGTTCCGTCCAGTGCTGGACTTGTCTCCTCTCAATGCTTTTCTACGCCCCATGGCGTTCAGAATGGAGACGGCTGCTTCGGTTCACAACTTCATCCAGCCGGGGGATTGGGCGACTTCCATAGACCTCAAGGATGCCTTTTTCCATATTTCGATCCACCCAGATCGAAGGCATCTCTTGAGGTTCGTATGGGGGAACACGACTTATCAGTTCGTAGCCCTTCCCTCCGGGCTCTCTCTGGCCCCTTGGATTTTCACCATGGTGGTCAGGGAGTTCGTCGGCGTGGCCGGGTCCAGAGGGATCCGGCTCAAGGTGTACCTGGACGGCTGGCTCACCTCGGCTCAGTCCAAGGACCGGTGCCAGGAACACACTTCGGAGCTCCAGGACCTGTCCGTCCAGGTTGGTTTTCAACATGAACGTCAAAAAGTCGGATTAGACTCCGGCCCAGGAATTCAAATTTCTGGGGATGGTCTTCAATACCCAGACGTTCACGGTCTGTCCGTCTCCGGATCAGATCCAGTCCATTCAGTCCTTTCGGGAAAGTGTTCTGTTGGCAGGTTCAGCAACGGTTCGTCAACTTCTCAAGTTGCTGGGCATCATGGAGTCTTTGGCAGACCTCTTGCCTCTGGGACGTCTGCACAGGCGTCCGTTACAACGAAAGTGTGCGGAACTCAGGGTTTCTCATCTTCCTCTGGAATCTCAGATTGTTTTGGGCTCGTGGTTTCGCGGCTCAGTTCTCCAGTGGTTGGATCCGGTTTGGCTGGGGTCCTCTGTTCCCAGTTCGGCCTCTCCACCATCAAGAATTCCTTTTCACGGATGCATCAAAGGAAGGTTGGGGGGCTCATCTGGACCGGTGAGAGGTTTCGGGGTTGTGGTCCTAGCAGATTCGTCTCTCCACATCAATTTTCTGGAGATGGAGGCGGTTTCGCTCGCGCTCAAAGCGCTACTTCCCCTGCTACGAGGCAAGTGGGTCACAGTTTGTGGCGACAACTCCACTTGCCTCTCGTACCTTCGGCGTCAGGGGGGCACGAAATCGTCTTCACTCTCCAGGAAGGCAGGGGAGATCCTGCTTTGGACTGCACAGAATTCCATTCTTCTACCGTGGAGTTCTTTCCCGGGAAGTTGAATGTTCTCGCCGACCAGCTGGGCCGTTCCAACCAGGTGATTGCAACGGAGTGGACTCTCGTCCATCAGGTCCTTCAACCCATTTGGTCAATGTGGGGAAACCCACACATCGACTTGTTTGCAACTCGCTTCAGCCGGCGTCTTCCGCTTTTCGTCTCCCCGTTGGCAGATCCCTTGGCATGGGCAAGAAATGCCTTCAGTCTCCAGTGGACGGGTCTGTGGGCCTACGCCTACCCATCCACAGCTCTTCTTCCAAAGGTGTTGGAAAGGTGTGCTCGGGAGCGTCCTGCTCTGATCCTCATAGCGTCAGGATGGGAAACTGTCCGTTGTTCCCCGAGCTGTTAGCTCTCACCCACGTTCCGGGTGTTCCCCTCCAGTTGTCACCAAGTCACTTGTTCAACCGCGGACAGGCGTTCCACATCGAAATCCTGCCGTCCTTCACCTGACCGCTTGGCTACTTTGCGGTCAGGATTGCGGTCACAGGGTCTGAAAGGTGAAACCATTGAAGTGATTCTTCAATCCCGTCGTCAAAGCATGAATACCTTGTTTTCCTTGCGTTGGACCTCTTGGTTCAATTTCTGTTCAATGAGTCTTTTTCTCCTTTGCACCCGACTGGTGCTCAGTTTGTTTTCTTTTCGTCTCATTTGCATAATGAGAAGGGCCTCTTGGACCAAACTTGTCAGGTTATAAGTCGGCAGTTAGCACTATTTCGATTGCTACTGGTCGTCAACCTTCCTTTGCTTCTTCTGTCTTGGTTTCCCATTTTTTGGTTGGTTTGCGTAATAAGTCGATTCGCCCAACCATCAGACTTCCGCTATGGGACGTTTTTTCTTGTGCTTCACTTTCTCAGGTCAGAATGTGAACCGCTTTCTTCGTTATCTTTTAAGCTTCTTTCTGTTATAACGCTTTTCCTCGTTAGTCTTGCCTTAGCGAGACGTGTGAGTGGTATCCACGCTCTTAGCGGTTTAGTTAATGATTATGAATTCGCGGAGGATGGTTCCTCGATCTCCCTGGCTTTTCTACCGGAATTCCGTGCGAAAAATCAATCGGCTCAGCAAGCTTCTCCGTTGGTTGTTATCGAAAGTCTCTCTAACATCCTCGCTCCGGACGATGAGGAAAATGTCTTGTGTCCGGTTCGCTGTTTGCGGGCATTTCTCCTTCGTTCAGTCTCGTTCCGTAGCCAGAAACGCCGCCTTTTCATTTCTTTGAATTCCAACTATTCAAATGATATCCGTAAGGCCACTTTGGCTCGCTGGTTAGTCGAGTTGATTCGACTAGCCTACTCCCACGCCGATCGTTCTGCGCCCCCAGGTATACGGGCTCACGAAGTTAGGGCTATTAGCACCTCACTAGTCTTGGTCAGGGGTGTTCCAGTCCCTTCCTTATGTCCTCCGCCTTCTGGAAGTCGGAGACTACATTTACCTCTTTCTGCCTGCGCGAGTTTTCTACTCTCCGGCAGGACAACACGTTTGGCATTCGACGTGCTGTGTTGTCCTCCAAGACGGTGTCCTTTTGAGGTTTGACTTATTGTCTGTTTGTTTTATAGACTTATGTCTTTTGGGGGATATGTAAACATGATTTGCTGTTTTACCTTCTTATTTTAGATGGTATGTGTGTGTTTATGTGGTATCTCTGTCATGGTTTGTTCCATGGTTCTCAGAGTAGTGCTTAACCATTACCCACCTCCTTGTTGGTAATCATGCACTTTGTAGTGGAATGGTAAGGATGATAGAATAGATTGAGGAATTTTGATTAATTCTACTATCTATTTTATCTATATACTTACCATTCCACTACATTTAATTGACCCACCCACCTCCCTCCTAATGGTTTTTGAACGTGTACCTTCCCTTTTTATTAGATGCTTGCTTTCAAGAAAGTGAGTAGTCTGCTTGGCCGGAAGTTACCTGGATTGGGAGTTGTGGTAGTAAGACACTCTTGGTTTTATTTCTGTCTTCCAAGCTAATCTTGTACAAATATGCACTTTGTAGTGGAATGGTAAGTATATAGATAAAATAGATAGTAGAATTAATCAAAATTCCTCAGTCTGTAGACATTTATTTCTAGCAATGGTGAAGCATAAACCACACTAACCCATTTTGGGCTACATTTGCCAAAAGAATATGAAATCTAGCAGAAGTTTGGTCTCAAACAATCAGAATATAAGAGGGTTAATGTATTTTTTTTTCTGTTCATTTTTCATTTGCAGGAACCTCCCACCCCCCGGTGCAACCACTTTGAGGTGGGCATGAAGCTGGAGGCAGTGGATCGCAAAAACTCCCAGCTGATCTGTCCGGCGACGGTGGGCGCGGTGAACGGGGACCAGATTCACGTCACGTTCGACGGCTGGAGGGGCGCCTTCGACTACTGGTGTCGCTTTGACAGCCGGGACATCTTCCCCATCAACTGGTGCCACATTACTGGGCATCCACTACAGCCTCCGGGACAGAAAGGTGATTATGTTGTGTTGTGTTGACTGGTGTGTTATACTGTGCCTTCGACTACTGGTGCCGCTTGACAGCCGGGACATCTTCCCCACCAACATTATGGGGCATCCGTTACAGCCTCCAGGACAGAAAGGTGATTATGTTGTGTTGTGTTGACTGCGGTGTGTTACACAGTGTTGTAATGGAGGGAGAGAGGGAGGGAGGGGCGCCTTCGACTACTGGTGTCGCTTTGACAGCCGGGACATCTTCCCCATCAACTGGTGCCACATTACTGGGCATCCACTACAGCCTTTGGGACAGAAAGGTGATTGTGTTGTGTTGTGTTACAGTGTAGTATGCTTTTGTTTGCATTGGAGAGGTGTCTTTGACTAGTGTCGCTTTGACAGGCAAACATTTTTGACAGCCGAGACATCTTCCCCAACAATGGTGTCATATTGCGAAAAAATGCATTGTTCTCCTGGACGGAACAGAGACTAGTTATGGGCTATCTGCTAGATAAGGGTAACTCTCCAGCACTGTCCATAAGGGTCTCTGACCGATTGGACGCTAATCTCATCACCTCACAAATCTCCAGCATCTGTTTTTAACCTTTGTTTTTCATTGTTTCTAGATTTGAGTTTTGCAGTAGTAAATGTTTATTAAAAAGAAATAAGCTTCATTTTTTGGGTCTAATTTTCAAACTAGATTGTAAACATCCAATTGGTAATTTTCACTCATTTTATTTATTGTTTAATACATACAAAATGTTTCACAGTGATAACAATACTAATAAATCTTTGTTCCAGCTAACAACTGACTCAAGAACCCGTAACAGTGATTTAAAAATACTAACCCAGTATAGCCGAACTAATATTAGAAAAAATTTCTTTTCTAACAAAGTAACAAAGTTTTGGAATACTCTTCCTGCACATATTAAACGAGCACAGAATCTAACACAATTCAAAAACCTCCTTGGTGGATGCACCAACATATCAAAACTACAATACAAGCATGACTAAACGGCAGATTTGCCGAAAACAAAATACAAAAACCTCTCAGCTGTGCAATAGTTCAACAAAAATGACAGGACAGTGAAGAGGCCGCGAGGCCTAATGTCCTAACTACCTGACCTGGATTTAGCTTTGCTTTAGTTGAGGTTTTTCTTTTTTCTTTAAAAATGCACTGACGCACCACGATTAAGTCCCTTGGTTTTTTTCTGGGTAGCTGTGACCCACATACAGATGTCCCCATCTTCAAATTGAGGCTGCTCTTTAAAATGATGTTTCGATTTGAATTTGGGGGTGTTTGTATGGGAGTGAGACCTGGTCTAAACAAGATTTCTTTTCAGCTATAAGAGGGGAAAAACATGTGAAACCCGTGATTTTGACACGTGATCTGGTGGGTCTTTAAGTTTTAGTCCCCTGTTCCCCAGGTGTGCCCACCTACAAAGTCAAACTACCCAAGGACAAAGACGCCGCTGAACTGTCGGTGAGTGTGGCCTCCTCCCCTACCCCCGCCATGCCCCTCCCCTCACCTTCCCCCACCTCCTCCACCGCCTCCGCCCCCACCTTGGAGCGGCAGACCCAGTCACCGTTGGAAACGGGCCAGTCCACAATGATGGGAGGGGCGCCATCATTGATCACCTTCTCCGAGCCCGACTCCTGTTCCGCACAGAGTGCTTCCACCGGTCAGTGGGGAATCAGGTTTTGTTTGTTCTTGCGTTATTGTTTGTGGAAGTCGGGGCAGTGGGTGGATGCCTCGTGCCTCCATACGGGGAGCTGGACGATCCCACCACGAGTCTCTCCCCGTGGGGATATCGGGGGGGGGGTCTTTCACAAAAACAGTTCCCCCACCTTCAAGTTCTCTGCCTGTAACTTCCT
>CM065694.1:50177088-50217373 GCA_017654935.2 Phymorhynchus buccinoides
CTCTTCAGTGGGTTACTTTGCCTTCTTGTTTAGACTACAGCTGCTGGGTGACTTATTGATCAAAATTCAGTATGTCATTCTTTATCGTGTCCATGGCTTGTGCCTTTGCTTTAGTCAAACGCTTTTTTGAAAGGTCGTTAGGGGGAGGAAAACTCAGAGAGGTTACATATTATATAAAAAATGAACGATCCTCACCTAATATTCTAAAATTGTCTGGAACTTTTGCCTTCTCAGTTTTCCAACACGGTTGTTTATTTACGTTATGTCCATTGTGTTTCTCTTTTGTTTGTCACAACAGGTCCAGTTGGTCGGGCCTCCTCCTGAGTTAGATGACGGATAATTGTCTCTTTTTGACGGAAGATTTGTGCTTATATTTATTCAGCTGTATGTTGTATGGGCACCTGTACGAAATTTCTAACTGGGAGATAATAACCCCAAGTGTTTGAATGAATCCGAAACATAATGCGATAGAGTATTGAAATCACAACAGATCGTTGTAAAGACATGGCGGAATCCTTAGCAGCATCACAATAAGTATTCCCTCGTTATGATCGAGTATAATAGTTCAATCAACAAAAAGCAGTAGGCGTACACGTAGTTGATATGTTTCATTGCACAGTGGAACCCCGCCTAAGGGGCACCTCAGTATCGCGGACACCCCGGTGTTGAGGACAGTTTTACTCAGTCTCATTTCATCTTACTTATTACTAAAAGATTCTCCAGTATATAGCGACCACATGGCAATTACGGACAGTTTTGGGCGAGTCTGTAGGATGGTCGAAATACTGAGGTTATTGAACGATCTTCTTCTTTCTCTTCGTTCCCCCAGGCCTCGTGGCCATAATGGGTAAGGTACGTATGTGTCCGGTTTTCTGTTTTCACTGGTCTCCCCGCTGCGTACAGCCGACACATTCCGATTTTCGGAGAAGCTCAAAGGAGAAAATTTTTATTTGGAAGATTTTTTTTTTTTTTGAAAAAAGGCAGGAGAATGTGCCAATAAATCAGCAAAGATAGTAGATGATAGAAAGCAAGGTGAAAAGGAAGAGTCCAAGAGAGTGGCAGATTAGAGGAAGTTAAAAGCACAGAACTTCCAGAAGGTGGGGGAACTATTTATACAAAAATCACCCCCCCCCCCCTCCGGTATCCCCACGGGGAGAGACTCGTGGAGGGGGCGGGGTCGTCCAGCTTCCCCGTATGGAGGCACGAGGCATCCACCCACTGCCCAAGACTGTACTCAATACAGCATGTGGTTCCCTATCATTCCAGCATCAACGGTGTTCCAGCCTGCGCTAACCGCAAACTACTGACGGAAATCCTCCGAGAGCAATGGGGGTTCACCGGTTACGTCATCAGTGACGAAAAAGCTCTGGAGCGCATCGTCAGCGCGCACCATTACGTCACAGATTACGTCACGGCGGCTGCTGACGCTGTCAATGCTGGTGTCAATCTGGAGATTTCTGGAAACCTGGTGGACAACGTTATGATGAACATTGGTGAGAAGGGTTTTTCTTTGTCTTGGATTAGGTTTGTTTGCTGCTGGGGGGTTTTGGCAATTGGTGGTAGGGGGTGGGGTCTTTTCTTAATTTTTTTTCATGAAACGATGCATTTAGAATTGGAAAAAAAACGTGGGGATACCGGGGGGTCTTTTGTATAAATAGTTCCCCCACCTTCTGGAAGGTTCTGTGCTTGTAACTTCCCTCTAATCTGTCACTCTCTTTGACTGCCTTTTGCTTGCTGTCATCTACTATCTGTATGCCTTTCCGGTCCATTCTCCTGCCTTTTTTCAAATAAACACTTTCAAAAAGATTTCCTCCAGCCGAAGTCGGACATGCTGGGCCTAAACTATTTCTTTAGTTAGGCGCATAAAACGGCAGCATGATGCATCTGCGCTCATAATTGGACAGGAAACTTGTCTGAGCGATCGAAGAAGAATTGAGAAATGGTGGAGAAAGCAACAAGCATTTTTCAGGGGCTGAGCGAGGAGGGAAGTTGATAGTGTCGGTATCTCTACTCATGACGGTTCTTCGAATGCGATATTTATTTTATTACTGTAACAAGATTTAAGTAAAATGTATATATATATATTTGTTTTATTAGTGCAACGGTATATTTATTTATTTTTTAACTATCAACAAATATCAAATTATAAATGAAGTAGAGTTCTTGCTCAACAACATAGCCTAAATCATATATTTAGATACAAAAAGAGGGACAGACCAACAGACACACAGACACAGTTGCCAAGGGGTGGGGATGGGGGTAACTAAGGACAGACAAAGAATCAGGAAAAAACAAGCGGATCGGGAGACATCCTTGGGACAGACAGAAGGGAAAAAAACGCGACAAAATTAGACTCCTTTACGATCGTAGATCGGCAAAGACAATAAAGCTAAGCTACCAAGCCATTCTTTTGTTGTTTGCTTTTACTATTATTCTTTCCAACACCTCCCCTAACCCAAGCCTACCTATATCCATCACACAAACAGTGAAAGCAGTGAACGCCGGACTGCTCAACGAATCCACCGTCAGAGAACGCGCCAAGCCTCTCTTCTACACGCGCATGCGCCTCGGGGAGTTTGACCCACCGGAAATGAACCCTTACAGTCGTCTGGAACTGTCAATCATCCAAAGCCCCGCCCACCAGGCCTTGACCTTGGAGGCCGCTGTGCAGAGTTTCGTGCTGCTGAAGAACAGGGGTCACTTTCTGCCAATCAGAAACAAGTTCAGTCACGTGGCGGTAAGTGATTGACGTTGTTGAATCATGGACACTACAATATAGGATCCGTGGTTGAATCTAATGTGATTTAATCATGATACTAATGGTAGTAATAATATATGGTGTTGAAGAACAGGGGTTACTTTCTGCCAATCAGAAACAATTTCAGTCACGTGGCCATAAGTGATTGACGTTTAGAAATTGTGGATTTTAATGTGATTTAATTATTCTAATGACAATAACAGTTTTGTGCTGCTGAAGAACTTGGGTCAGTTTCTGCTAGTCAGGGACAATGCGTCGCGTGGCGGTAAATGATCGATGTTTATGCTGTGAATTACAATATTATATTATCAGAATTGTTCTTTCTATTGATCAAAAGAGCTGTAGATGAACAGGAGACAACGTTAGTTCTTTTTTTCAAAATATACCGAAATACAACGAAATACTCCGAAATATACCGAAATACTAACGAAACATACCGAAATACTTCCGACATATAATGAAATACACGACAAATACACCGAAATACTACCGAAATATAACGAACTACACCGAAATATACTGATATACTTTTTTTTTTCAAGCATAGTCTGTGGGCCACACTCTCTCTCTCTCTCTCTCTCTCTCTCTCTCTCTCTCTCCTCTCTCGTCTCTCTCTCTCTCTCTCTCTCTCTCTCTCTCTCTCTCTCTCTCTTGCCGCACCTGCAGCATGCAAGGCATGCCACTGACACAGAGAGAGAGAGAGAGAGAGAGAGAGAGAGATGTGTGTGTGTGTTGGTGTGGTGGTGTATGTGTGCTGTGCACGCACGTAGGAATCCCTCTGAGAGAAGAGAGAGAGAGAGAGAGAGAGGAGAGAGAGAGAAAGAGAGTGTGTGTGTGTGTGGTGGTGTCACAAGAGAGGAGAGGGAGGGGGGGTGATTGTCAATTAGTAAGGCTGATCCTTGCGCCGATCCTCATCGGTCCTGTGGTGTGTCCTGACCTGGGTAATATCCCTCATGAAGATCCTTCCGGGGGAATGGAGACGTATGGTGGTCGGGGAATGGGGGAATGGGGTCGTGGTGGCATAGGGGGGGGGGGGTGGGGGGGGGGGGGGGGGGGGGGGGGGGGGGGGTGGGGGGGGGGGGGGGGGGGGGGGGGGGGGGGTAAAAGGATGAACACGGACTATGTCGAAATATGTCGATTTCTTTTCAAAGTAATAATTATGTCAATATATTTCGGTATGTCAGTATATGTCGGTGTATTTCAGTAGTATTTCGGTATATTTCGTTAGTATTTCGGAGTATTTCGTTGTATCTCAGTAGGCCTATATTTCGTTGTATTTCGTTAGTATGTCAGTCATATTTTCAGGTATTTCGATAGTATTTCGGTAGTATCTGGAAGTATTTCGAAGTATTTCGGTGGAATATTTCAGTATATTTTGGAGTATTTCGAAGTATTTCAGTATAATTCGGAGTATTCGTTGTATTTCAGTATATTTCAGTATATTTCGCTTTTTTTTAAAAGAAGTACCTGGAGGCAATCAGGTTTTTTTTCCTGGCAGGTGGTGGGCCCCAATGTCCCTGAACCCTCACTGGCTGTACGGCGACTACAGTCCAACGGTCAACGAGTCGCTGACCGTCACCCCTGCCCAGGGCCTGGCCCCGCTGGGCCACACCTTGACCGCTGCCCAGGGCTGTGACGACCCGCGCTGTCACAATTACGATTCTGGCCAAATCCGCGACGCCGTGAAAGGGGCGGGGTATCGTGTTCGTTTGTCCTGGTCACAGGTAGGAAATATGTGTGTGTGTTTGGTGGGGAGGGGGGTGTAATAGTGTGGTGTTTGTAATAGTTGGTGTGGGGGGATACCTAATTTTTTATGTCAATAGGGCATTGGCCGCCTGCCAGCGAACTTGGATTGCCACTGATTTGAATTACCAAGGTCAAACCCAACTCTGGCAAAAACGAGCGGGGGGGGGGCGGGCAATTTAGCAGTCTGACATAGAGTTCAAACTTTCTCGTGGCAAATGCCCTATTAACATGTGTTTTTTAATGTTATTTTAAACAAATTGTCGTCTTCTGTTAGTTGATAGACACTGTCTTATTTTGTCCTTCTTCTGGGTTTTTGGGGGGGGTGCATGCCAAAACAATTTCTTCACTTGTTTTGGAGACATAAATTGGGACTTGGAATTGGAATTGAATTGGAGTGGGGGAGGGGTAATTGTGTGTGTGTGTGTGTGTGGTTTGTGTGGTGTGTGTGTGTGTGTGTGTGTTGTATGTGTGCGTGTGCGTGCGTTGTATGTTGTCGGGAAACAAAATAATAATAAGATTAATGTGTGCGTGGGTGTGCGTGTCTGTGAACGGGTCTGTATGTGTTTGAATGTGAAGATATGTTTGTATGCTCGCGCGCGCGGCATGTGTGTGTGGTGTAGTGTGTGAGTACGTGTGTGTGTGTGTGTGTGTGAGACAGAGTATGTGCGTGTGTGTGTGTGTGGTGTGTGTGTGTGTGTGTGTCTGTGAGTGTGTGTGTGTGTGTGTGCGGGTGTTTGTGTGTGTGTGTGTGTGTTGTGCGTTGTCTGGGAACAAAAGAAGAAGAAGATTAAAGTGTTCGTGTGCGTGTGTCATGTGTCGGTGCATCTGTGGACAGATGCGTGTGTGTTTGTGTATATAGGAGTGTAAATATATGTTTGTATGCACGCATGTGTGTGTGTGTGTGTGAGCGCGTGTGTATGTGTGCGTGTGTGTATGCAGTGTGTGTGTGATGTGTGTGTGTGTGTGTGTGTGTGTGTGTGTGTGTGTGTGTGTGTGTGTGTGTGTAAGAGAGAGATAATCTGTGTGTTATGCGTGTGTTCGGTGTGTGTGTGGTGCTTGTGTGCGTGTATTTGTGTCTATGTATATGTGTGTCTCTGTGGCTTAGTAAATTATTTACGGAATAAGTTTGTGTGTATGCATGTGGGTTTTTCTTGAGGGAGGGTGAGTGGGTGAGGTGAATTATTTTAGCGCGAAGCATGTCCTGCGAACGTTGAAGATTTCAGGCCTAACCTCTGTCCATTTCCACAGGTGTCCTTGTGGAGTCGGAAAACCGTGACCGTGCTGACCTTGAGTTGCCAGGGCAACAGCTGCAGCTTCTCAAGGACACAGTGACCTTCAGTGAGTTGCGTCAGTAGATTGACCTAATTGTATCCCTGCGCCAGTAAGATCGAGTATGACTGAACGTTATAAAGGTTCGCTTATTTTCAATTCTCTTGTTTTATTATCATATATCAATGTATGTTATGCTTATTTCTTTGTTTGTTATGTTTATTCCATGCCTTATTTTCTTTTTGTGTAGGTAATGATGTGTCAAATTTGTGTATTTACGATGTAATTGCCCCCATCAGGTAGGGGCCTAGGCCTAAAATCTGATTAAACAATTCGTATTCGTATTATGAAAGCATATCTGTAGGCTTTTGAAGTCTTTTGTCCTCTAGATATGTTTCATATGTAGTATAAATGTATATCTTTTCTTTTTGCCCATGAATTACTTTGACTTTTTTGCATTGTTTTTTAAATTTTATTTCTCCAAATTTGTGGAGTACATAATAGTATTAAAGTTTTTTGTCAATAAGATTTTTGAACATATTTCTTTATTCAGGGTTTTCTTTACTTCTACGATTTTTCACCCTAAGGTATTTCAAGTGATCAGGCCCTTGTTTTTTCTACTGTTTTGGATCTGGATCTAGATCGATACTACGTCGCAGACGCCACTTCTGATGATAAACGCGACGGAACTAGGAGGGCGCATGTACCTAACAGAAAATATCAGAAGGAGAAAGACCTACAGCTTACACTGGGTTTAATTAAGGACCATTAACCCACCCACCCACCCAGACCCCCCGGTCAGCTGGGAAGGCCCAGCGCCCTCTTTCCATAAGCAAAACCTTTAAAAAATGTTTGAGTTTAGTGGTCGGTGGGCGCAGGCTCAGATGATGATGAAAATGCGTTGACGGAGCCTGCAGTGACAGTGGCCTTGCTTAGTTGGTTCCACTCCGTGGCAGTCTTAACGATGAAGGAGTTCTTTATTCCAAAGTGTTGTGTTTTCTTTATGTGTGTGATTGGCCCCTCTAGTTCTACTACAGTTCAGCGTATTGTTTTCTTTATCCAGGTGCCAGGGCCCCTGCAGTTCTTCTGCTGTGGTTTGTGTTTCGTTTTCTTCATACAGGTGGCGGGGACTCTGCAATTTTCCTACTGTTGATTTCCTTATCCAGGTGACTTGGCCCCTGTATTTCTACTTGTGTTCTGTGTCCCGTGCTTTCTTTATCCAGTTGCTGGGGCCCCTATGCTTCTGCCACTGTTTATTGTAATATGTTTTGCTTTCTAATCTGTATAATCTACTGTAGTTCAACATGCTTTGCTTTCGTTATCCAGGTGACGGGGCCCCTGTAGTTCTACTGCTGTTCAACGCAGGGCCCCTGAACATTACATGGGCGGACCAGCATGCCTCAGTGTCGGCCATCTTGGAGTGCTGGTTTCCGGCCCAGAGCACGGGAAGGGCACTGCTAGAGGTGTGGGGTGTGTTATTTCAAATAATGCCATGTAACATGATGCAAAGTATCGAATACTTATACATCGATCATAGACTAGGCTCTAAGCGCTTTGCAACCAGAGAGTCGAGAAATTGGCTGCTCTGCTTTACACAGGTAGAGCAGGAATCGGTGCTGCTTGCCGCGATGCTGATTCATTGTCATCGTATGGAACGAAAAAGAAACACCCGAAGGTGCTGAATGTGAACTAGAGATACAGACGAGCCACGACCAGCCCCTATCAAAAACGAGAGCAGCCCTGATCAGCATACTGATTGTGTTTGTAGCAGCAGCCAGGGGAATGAAGAGCATTCTTCTATGTTTTGTTCTTGGCTGTTGGTTCAGCTGGGCGGAGCCATTCGAAAAGCGTGACTTTTCGAAATGCGCGATACGAAATGCGCGAACTAACAAAATGCCGAAAAGAGCGCAACAGTAATGACCAAAAGAGTTTTTTTTTTTGAATTCTAGAGAGTCGCATAAAACTCAGAAAGTTAGGGATAGGTTAGGGATACGGTTAGGGATAGGGTTATGGGTATAGGCAGAAAGTAACAGACATTTTTTCTTGTAAGGTACTTATTGCACCATCCCAATCCTCAACGACCCTCTCGCTTTCTGTCAGTGACATTCGCTCTTTCTTGTCAGGGACATTCGCTCTTTCTGTCAATCACATTCGCTCTTTCTGTCAGTGACACTCGCTCTTTTCGTACGGTCGCGCAAATGGGAATATTCAGAGAGTCGCACTTTTTGCATGTTGTAAGTCTATTCTTGTCTATCTTGTCTATTCTGTAAGTGAGCGAAAAACGTGTATTGCTGTTTGTAGCCCCTTCAGTGTAAGTGGTGGCGACTCAGAAAGACTAGAGCGGGAGGGGGGGAGGGGGGGGGGGAGGGGGGGGGGTGCAAGACGTGTGCAGAAAAATTCTGCTTCTGTTTGGCATCGAATCCAGACTTCTCTTTTTTTACTTAACCACGCGAATGCCTTCACCTTAGAACCAGTCTACCATGATTAGAGCATTTAATTTTTTTAAATCGTTATTTCACCTTATGCTAATGTTTTCAACAGGTGTTGACCAATTACGGAGGTCAAATGTCACCGGCAGGACGTCTGCCCAACACCTGGCCTCTGATGGCTGACCAGGTGATTGTTGCATTTTGTTTTCTAAATCATATCTACACTTTATCCTTCTTTCGGATTTTCTTAAGACGAACTACAATTATTTTTAAACATAATCGTCCATGCGCATTTTGTCCATACGAACATTTTGTTGGTGAACTATTCCATGTCATACCGTTACAACCATCATCCCCACCCCCTGCTTTTTACACTTTTGAGCATCTTTTTAAAAACATGTTGTCCTAACGTACATGTCCCCTTTCTTCAGATCCCACCAGTGATGAAGTAAGTCACCAGGTCAGGACGCACGTACTGCTACAGCTATTTCCATGACCTATGCCATTTGGAACGCCCTCTTAAACATTGGCAAATGTTAGGAATAGCCTCCTCCTCTGCCTCTTCCTTTCCTTTCAGACGGTTTCAGGTTAAGGGTTGGGATAGGCTTAGGTCAGCTTAATCATCAACTTTTGTTTTGTGTGTATGTATTTGACACTAAGCTGACCCTAAACCTATCCCAAACCATTTTCTTAACCCTAACCTGAAACCGTCTAATCAACACACACAAAATAAAATATGATGGTTTGTTAACAGATTGGCACTTAACCGATCCTAAACCTATCCCTAACCCTATTCATAACCCTAACTCTAACCGAAACCGTCTGGGGCAGAGGAGGGGGCTTTTCTAAACATTTTGTCAATATGCACATAGTGTCCATTTTGTCCTTACGAACATTTTGCCTTTGCTTGCAACACATAACGTCAGATCCCTCAAATGGTGAATTGCACGTGCACATTGCTACAGCCTGATGTCTTCCATACTGAAAGTTTTTTTCTAAAAGTCGGCCTAAGCATTTTATGTAGATTTTGTCCTTTGAATGATATTATCTATCTCCAGATCCCCCCAATGGTGAACTACTCCATGTCAGGACGTACATACCGATACAGCCATTCCCCCGCCCTCTACCCTTTCGGCTACGGTCTGTCCTACACTACCTTCCGCTACTCCGACCTCCTGACCCCCAAGACCTTGACACCGGGTCATGACCTTCATTTGTCCCTGACCTTGACCAACACAGGGACTTATGCTGCTGACGAGGTGAGATTTTTGTTTTGTTTGTTGCAATCTTGTAATTATTTTTTTACATTCTAAAGCCCACAATCCAAAGCCCTAGGCAATTTTCAGATCATGTACATGTGGCTTGTTGACTCAAGAAACCTTGACTGATCTTCTTTCCATACATAAATTATCTTCCCTAACCAACATAAATCTACTCTGTTGTTGTTGTTTGTTTGTTTTCTCTCCAAGCTGTATTTTTTTCTTTTTATATCATGTCATGGCTAGCAAAAACTGGGAAATGGAAGATGCGTCGTGTGCTTAAGTTGCTCCTAGGCTTGTTTTTTGCAAGTGCATTGTCCCCATACATTTTCACTCAAAGGCCCCCCATGTAATCAAGAATAAACAGCATTACAACCAAAACTACAACGGCACTACCACTTCTTCTATTACTACTACTGTTGCTGCTGCTACTACTACTACTACTACTACTACTACTATACTACTACTACTACTACTACTACTACTTACTACTACTACTGTAGCTACTACTACTACTACTATACTATTTGCTACGACTACTACTACTACTACTGCTGTGCTGCTGCTGCTGCTACTACTACTACTGCTATACGCTACTGATACTCACTACTTCTTCTTCTTCTACTAATGGCTACTACTACTACTACTCCTACTACTACGACTACTACTCTTACTACTACTACCACCACTACTACTACTACTACTACTACTACTACTACTCTGACTACTACTACTAGGCTACTACTACTACTACTACTACTACTACTACTCCTACTACTACTACTACTACTGCTACTACTACTACTACTAACTGCTGCTGCTACTGCTGCTACTACTACTACTACTACTACTCTACTACTACTACTACTACTACTACTACTACTACTACTACTACGACTACTACTACTACTACTACTACTACTACTGCTGCTTCTGCTGCTACTGCTACTACTACTACTACTACTGCTACTGCTTACTGCTAGTACATACTACTACTACTACTAATACTACTACTACTACTACTACTACTACTACTACTACTACGCACTACTACTACTACTACTACTACTACTGATACTACTACTACTACTACTACTAACTACTACTACTACTACTACTACTATTACTACTACTACTACTACTACTACTGCTACTGCTTCTACTAGCCTGCTGCTGCTGCTGCTGCTACTACTAACTACTACTACTACTACTACTACTATGCTTACTAATATTATTATTGCTACTACTACTACACTACTAATACTAATAATACTACTAGTTCTAATACTACTTCTTAATAATACTAATAATACTACTAATACTCGTTCGTACGTACGTGCGTCTCTATTCTGCGATCGCTCAGACAGTTTCCTGTCAATTACGATCGCAGATACGTCATACTTGCCGTTATGCTACTTACTAGAAATAGTTAGGCCCAGCAAGTCCGACTGGAGGGCTGAGGAAAACTTTTTTTGTTTTTTTACTGAAAGTGTCTCGTGACTAAAAAAGAAAAAAGGCAAGAGAATGAGACCGGTAAGATGACTAGTTAGACCACTAGGGGAAAAGGCAGTCAAAGAGAGTGACAGGTGTGAAGGAAGTTGCAAGCACAGAACTTCCAAAAGGTGGGAGCTGCTATTTGTATGGAAGACCCCCCCAACCCCCCCTACGGGGGGTGCGGGGGTTCGTTCGTATTAATAATATAATTTGACCTTCCCGTTCCCCGTAACTAATGTTTGCACCCAGTACATTTAATGTTTTTTTTGAATTTCTTTTAATTTTTAATTTTCCTGTCTTCCAAAACGTATCATTGCTTGAATCTTTCTAGAAATCGCTCAGACAGTTCCTGTCCACAAAAGATTCGCGCATGCACGCGTCATACTGTCACTATCAAGCCTTACTGTTGAATAGTTAGGCCGCGAGCAAATCCGACCTTGGGGGCTGTCTTTAACCCTTTCACCGCCAGTTTTTATTTCAGCAAAAAATCGGAAAAAAAAGAAAAAGGCAAGAGACAATGAGACCGGTGCAGATATTGGGTTTCTTCAAGGGATAAAGGCAGAAAAAAAAGAGAGTTGCAGATTAGAAAAAGATAACAAGCATTTTAACTTCCAGAAAAGAAGGGAACCCCAATACTGCAAAAGAAGACCCCCCCCTCACCAGGTCCCCTTCGCCGTGGTAATCGTTCGTCGTTGTCTTCGTCGTTGTAATCGTTAAAACGACATTCATCATTATCGTACTCGTCTTCATCACCGTCATCATCGTCATGGTTGTGTGTGCTGTACATGTACAAAAAACAACGTCAGCCACGCCAATAGTCAATTACTAGCAGTAGTAGTAGTAGTAGTAGTAGAAAAAAATGTAGTAGTAGTAGTAGTATAGTAGTAGTAGTAGCAGCAGCAGCAGCAGCAGCAGTAGTAGTAGCAGTAGTAGTAGAAGCAGCAGCAGCAGCAGCAACGCAGCAGTAATAGTAGTAGTAGCAGTAATAGTAGCCGCAGCAGTAATAGTAGTAGTAAGCTTAGTAGTAGTAGTAGTAAGCTTAGTAGTAGTAGGTAGTAGTAGTAGTAGTAGTAGTAGTAGTAGTAGTTGTAGTAGTCAGTAGTAGTAGTAGTAGTAGTAGTAGTAGTAGTAGTAGCAGAAGCAGTAGTAGTAGTAGCAGTAGTAATAGTAGCAGTAGTAGTAATAGTAGTAAGTAGCCTAGTAGTAAGTAGTAGTAGTAGTAGAAGTAGTAGTAATAGTAGTAGTAGTAATAGTAGCAGTATGTACGAGTAGTTGTAGTAGTAGCAGACAGCAGCAGTAGTAGCAGCAGTCGTAGCAGTAGTAGTAGTAGAGTAGTAGTCAGTAGTAGTAGTAGTAGTAGTGTAGTTATGTAGTAGTAGTAGCAGCAGCAGCATCACGTACTAGTATTAGTAGTAGTATTCGTAGTAGTAGTAGTAGTAGTAGCAGGGTAGTAGTAGTAGTAGTAGTAGTAGTAGTAGTAGGGGTATAGCAAGGGAAGCAGCAAGTAGCAGTAGTAGTCAGCAGAGTAGCAGCAGTAGCAGGAGCAGGTGTGCAGTACAGTAGTAGTAGTAGTAGTAGTAGTTAGCAGCAGTAGTAGTAGTAGCAGCAGTAGCAGTAGTAGTAGTAGTAGTAGTAAGCTTAGTAGTAGTAGTAGTAAGCTTAAGTAGTAGTAGTAGTAGTTAGTAGAAGTAAGCTAGTAGTAGTAGTTGTAGCAGCAGCAGGCAGCAGTAGTAGTAGTAGTAGTAGTAATAGTAGTAGTAGTAGTAGTAGTAGTAGTAGTAGTAGTAGTAGTAGTTAGTAGTAGTAGTAGTAGTAGCAGTAGTAGTAGTAATAGTGGTAGTAGTAGAGTAGCAGCAGCAGCAGCAGTAGGCAGTAGTAGTAGTAGTAGTAGTAGTAGTAGTAGTAGGTAGTAGTAGTAGTAGTAGTAGTAGTAGTAGTAGTAGTAACAGCAGCAGCAGCAGCAGCAGCAGCAACAGCAGCAGTAGTTAGTAGTAGCAGCAGTAGTAGTAGTAGTAGTAGTAGTAGTAGTAGTAGTAGTAGTAGTAGTAGTATAATAGTAGTAGTAGTAGCAGCAGCAACAGTAGTAGTAATAGAAGAAGTGGTAGTGCCGTTGTAGTTTTGGTTGTAATGCTGTTTATTCTTGATTACATGGGGGGGGCCTTTGAGTGAAAATGTATGGGGACAATGCACTTGCAAAAAACAAGCCTAGGAGCAACTTAAGCACACGACGCATCTTCCATTTCCCAGTTTTTGCTAGCCATGACATGATATAAAAAGAAAAAAATACAGCTTGGAGAGAAAACAAACAAACAACAACAACAGAGTAGATTTATGTTGGTTAGGGAAGATAATTTATGTATGGAAAGAAGATCAGTCAAGGTTTCTTGAGTCAACAAGCCACATGTACATGATCTGAAAATTGCCTAGGGCTTTGGATTGTGGGCTTTAGAATGTAAAAAAATAATTACAAGATTGCAACAAACAAAACAAAAATCTCACCTCGTCAGCAGCATAAGTCCCTGTGTTGGTCAAGGTCAGGGACAAATGAAGGTCATGACCCGGTGTCAAGGTCTTGGGGGTCAGGAGGTCGGAGTAGCGGAAGGTAGTGTAGGACAGACCGTAGCCGAAAGGGTAGAGGGCGGGGGAATGGCTGTATCGGTATGTACGTCCTGACATGGAGTAGTTCACCATTGGGGGGATCTGGAGATAGATAATATCATTCAAAGGACAAAATCTACATAAAATGCTTAGGCCGACTTTTAGAAAAAAACTTTCAGTATGGAAGACATCAGGCTGTAGCAATGTGCACGTGCAATTCACCATTTGAGGGATCTGACGTTATGTGTTGCAAGCAAAGGCAAAATGTTCGTAAGGACAAAATGGACACTATGTGCATATTGACAAAATGTTTAGAAAAGCCCCCTCCTCTGCCCCAGACGGTTTCGGTTAGAGTTAGGGTTATGAATAGGGTTAGGGATAGGTTTAGGATCGGTTAAGTGCCAATCTGTTAACAAACCATCATATTTTATTTTGTGTGTGTTGATTAGACGGTTTCAGGTTAGGGTTAGGGTTAGGAATAGGGTTAGGGTCAGCTTAGTGTCAAATACATACACAAAAACAAAAGTTGATGATTAAGCTGACCCTAAGCCTATCCCTAACCCTAACCTGAAACCGTCTGAAAGGAAAGGAAGAGGCAGAGGAGGAGGCTATTCCTAACATTTGCCAATGTTTAAGAGGGCGTTCCAAATGGCATAGGTCATGGAAATAGCTGTAGCAGTACGTGCGTCCTGACCTGGTGACTTACTTCATCACTGGTGGGATCTGAAGAAAGGGGACATGTACGTTAGGACAACATGTTTTTAAAAAGATGCTCAAAAGTGTAAAAAGCAGGGGGTGGGGATGATGGTTGTAACGGTATGACATGGAATAGTTCACCAACAAAATGTTCGTATGGACAAAATGCGCATGGACGATTATGTTTAAAAATAATTGTAGTTCGTCTTAAGAAAATCCGAAAGAAGGATAAAGTGTAGATATGATTTAGAAAACAAAATGCAACAATCACCTGGTCAGCCATCAGAGGCCAGGTGTTGGGCAGACGTCCTGCCGGTGACATTTGACCTCCGTAATTGGTCAACACCTGTTGAAAACATTAGCATAAGGTGAAATAACGATTTAAAAAAATTAAATGCTCTAATCATGGTAGACTGGTTCTAAGGTGAAGGCATTCGCGTGGTTAAGTAAAAAAAGAGAAGTCTGGATTCGATGCCAAACAGAAGCAGAATTTTTCTGCAACGTCTTGCCCCCCCCCCCCCCCCCCCCCCCCCCCCCTCCCGCCTTATTCTTTCTGAGCGCCCACTTACACGGAAGGGGCGACAAACAGCACTACACGTTTTTTTCGCTCACTTACAGAATAGACAAGATAGACAAGAATAGACTTACAACATGCAAAAAGTGCGACTCTCTGAATATTCCCATTTGCGCGACCGTACGAAAAGAGCGAATGTCACTGAGAAAGAAAGAGCGAATGTCACTGACAGAAAGAGCGAATGTCACTGACAGAAAGAGCGAATGTCACTGACAGAAAGCGAGAGGGTCGTTGAGGATTGGGATGGGGCAAGAAGTACCTTACAAGAAAAAATGTCTGTTACTTTCTTACTATCCCTAACCCTATCCCTAACCTATCCCTATCCCTAACTTTCTGAGTTTTATGCGACTCTCTGAAATTCGCTCTTTTTGTCATTACTGTTCGCTCTTTTCGGCATCTTGTAGTTCGCGCATTTCGTATCGCGATTTTCGAAAAGTCACGCTTTTCGAATGCTCCGCCCAGCTGAACCAACAGCCAAGAACAAAACATAGAAGAATGCTCTTCATTCCCTGGCTGCTGCTACACACACAATCAGTATGCTGATCAGGGCTGCTCTCGTGTTGATAGGGCAGGCGTGGCTGGTGCATCTCTGGGTCCCATTCAGCACCTTCGGGTGTTTCTTTTTCGTTCCATACGATGACAATGAATCAGCATCGCGGCAAGCAGCACCGATTCCTGCTCTACCTGTGTAAAGCAGAGCAGCCAATTTCTCGACTCTCTGGTTGCAAAGCGCTTAGAGCCTAGTCTATGATCGATGTATAAGTATTCGATACTTTGCATCATGTTACATGGCATTATTTGAAATAACACACCCCACACCTCTAGCAGTGCCCTTCCCGTGCTCTGGGCCGGAAACCAGCACTCCAAGATGGCCGACACTGAGGCATGCTGGTCCGCCCATGTAATGTTCAGGGGCCCTGCGTTGAACAGCAGTAGAACTACAGGGGCCCCGTCACCTGGATAACGAAAGCAAAGCATGTTGAACTACAGTAGATTATACAGATTAGAAAGCAAAACATATTACAATAAACAGTGGCAGAAGCATAGGGGCCCCAGCAACTGGATAAAGAAAGCACGGGACACAGAACACAAGTAGAAATACAGGGGCCAAGTCACCTGGATAAGGAAATCAACAGTAGGAAAATTGCAGAGTCCCCGCCACCTGTATGAAGAAAACGAAACACAAACCACAGCAGAAGAACTGCAGGGGCCCTGGCACCTGGATAAAGAAAACAATACGCTGAACTGTAGTAGAACTAGAGGGGCCAATCACACACATAAAGAAAACACAACACTTTGGAATAAAGAACTCCTTCATCGTTAAGACTGCCACGGAGTGGAACCAACGAAGCGAAGCCACTGTCACCGCAGGCTCCGTCAACGCATTTTCATCATCATCTGAGCCTGCGCCCACCGACCACTAAACTCAAACATTTTTTAAAGGTTGCTTCTGGAAATGGGGCCTGGGCCTTCCCAGCTGAACTGGGGGGGGGGGGTGGGTGGTGGGTTAATGGTCTTAATTAACCCAGTGTAAGCTGTAGGTCTTTCTCCTTCTATATTTTCTGTTAGGTACATGCGTCCTCCTAGTTCCGTCGCGATTTGTCATCAGAAGTGGCGTCTGCGACGTAGTATCGATCTAGATCCAGATCCAAAACAGTAGAAAAAACAAGGGCCTGATCACTTGAAATACCTTAGGGTGAAAAATCGTAGAAGTAAAGAAAACCCTGAATAAAGAAATATGTTCAAAAATCTTATTGACAAAAAAGTTTAATACTATTATGTACTCCACAAATTTGAGAAAATAAATTTAAAAAAAACAATACACAAAAGCCAAAGTAATTCAAGGGCAAAAAGAAAATATATACATTTATACTACATATGAAAAATATCTAGAGGGCAAAAGGCTTCAAAAAGCCTACAGATATGATTTCATAATACGAATACGAATTGTTTAATCAGATTTTAGGCCTAGGCCCCTACCTGATGGGGGCAATTACATCGTAAATACACAAATTTGACACATCATTACCTACACAAAAAGAAAATAAGGCATGGAATAAACATAACAAACAAAGAAATAAGCATAACATACATTGATATATGATAATAAAACAAGAGAATTGAAAATAAGCGAACCTTTATAACGTTCAGTCATACTCGATCTTACTGGCGCAGGGATACAATTAGGTCAATCTACTGACGCAACTCACTGAAGGTCACTGTGTCCTTGAGAAGCTGCAGCTGTTGCCCTGGCAACTCAAGGTCAGCACGGTCACGGTTTTCCGACTCCACAAGGACACCTGTGGAAATGGACAGAGGTTAGGCCTGAAATCTTCAACGTTCGCAGGACATGCTTCGCGCTAAAATAATTCACCTCACCCACTCACCCTCCCTCAAGAAAAACCCACATGCATACACACAAACTTATTCCGTAAATAATTTACTAAGCCACAGAGACACACATATACATAGACACAAATACACGCACACAAGCACCACACACACACCGAACACACGCATAACACACAGATTATCTCTCTCTTACACACACACACACACACACACACACACACACACACACACACACAAACACACACACACACACACACACACACACACACACATACACACGCGCTCACACACACACACACATGCGTGCATACAAACATATATTTACACTCCTATATACACAAACACACACGCATCTGTCCACAGATGCACCGACACATGACACACGCACACGAACACTTTAATCTTCTTCTTCTTTTGTTCCCAGACAACGCACAACACACACACACACACACACACCCGCACACACACACACACACTCACAGACACACACACACACACACACACACACACACACACGCACATACTCTGTCTCACACACACACACACACACACGTACTCACACACTACACCACACACACATGCCGCGCGCGCGAGCATACAAACATATCTTCACATTCAAACACATACAGACCCGTTCACAGACACGCACACCCACGCACACATTAATCTTATTATTATTTTGTTTCCCGACAACATACAACGCACGCACACGCACACATACACACACACACACACATTACACCCCCCCCCCCCCCACACCTCCAATTCAATTCAATTCCAATTCACAATTCCACAATTTTATTGTCTCCAAACAAAGTGAAGAAATTTGTTTTTCGGCATGCACAAAAAAATGAAGACAAAATAAGACATTGTTATAACCTAACAGAAGAGACAATTTGTTAAAATAACATAAAAACACATGTAATAGGGCATTTGCCACGAGAGTTTGAACTCTATGCAAGACTGCTAACTTGCCCGCGCTCGTTTTGCCAGAGTTGCGTTGACCTTTGTAATTCAACTCAGTGAAATCCAAGGTCGCTGGCAGGCGGCAAATGCCCTATTGACATAAAACATAGTTATCCCCCCCCCCCCCACTATTACACACCCCACACTATTACCCCCCCTCCCCCACCAAACACACACACATCTTCCTACCTGTGCCCAGACAACGAACACGATACCCGCCCCTTTCACGGCGTCGCGGATTTGGCCAGAATCGTAATTGTGACAGCGCGGGTCGTCACAGCCCTGGGCAGCGGTCAAGGTGTGGCCCAGCGGGGCCAGGCCCTGGGCAGGGGTGACGGTCAGCGACTCGTTGACCGTTGGACTGTAGTCGCCGTACAGCCAGTGAGGGTTCAGGGACATTGGGCCCACCACCTGCCAGGAAAAAAACCTTGATTGTCTCCAGGTACTTCTTTTAAAAAAAAGCGAAATATACTGAAATATACTGAAATACAACGAAATACTCCGAATTATACTGAAATACTTCGAAATACTCCAAAATATACTGAAATATAACGAAATACTTCGAAATATACCCAGATACTAACGAAATATATCGAAATACCTCGAAATATACTGACATACTAACGAAATACAACGAAATATAGGCCTACTGAGATACAACGAAATACTCCGAAATACTAACGAAATATACCGAAATACTACTGAAATACACCGACATATACTGACATACCGAAATATATTGACATAATTATTACTTTGAAAGAAATCGACATATTTCGACATAGTCCGTGTTCATCCTTTACCCCCCCCCCCCCCCCCCCCCCCCTATGCACCACGACCCCATTCCCCATCCCCGCCCACCCTACGTCCCCCATTCCCCTGAAGATCTTATGAGGGATATACCCAGGTCAGTAACAACACAGGATCGATGAGGATCGGCGCAAGGATCAGCCTTACTAATTGACAATCACCCCCCCCCCCTCTCTCTCTTGTGACACACACACACACACACACACTCTCTCTCTCTCTCTCTCTCTCTCTCTCTCTCTCTCTCTCTCTCTCAGAGGGATGCCTACGTGCGTGCACGCACGCACGCACACACATACACACCACACACACACACTCTCTCTCTCTCTCTCTCTCTCTCTCTCTCTCTCTGTGTCAGTGGCATGCCTGCATGCTGCAGGTGCTGCAAGAGAGAGAGAGAGAGAGAGAGAGAGAGAGAGAGAGAGAGAGAGAGAGAGAGAGAGAGAGAGAGAGAGAGAGAGAGAGAGAGAGAGTGTGGCCCACAGACTATGCTTGAAAAAAAAAAGTATATCAGTATATTTCGGTGTAGTTCGTTATATTTCGGTAGTATTTCGGTGTATTTGTCGTGTATTTCATTATATGTCGGAAGTATTTCGGTATGTTTCGTTAGTATTTCGGTATATTTCGGAGTATTTCGTTGTATTTCGGTATATTTTGAAAAAAAGAACTAACGTTGTCTCCTGTTCATCTACAGCTCTTTTGATCAATAGAAAGAACAATTCTGATAATATAATATTGTAATTCACAGCATAAACATCGATCATTTACCGCCACGCGACGCATTGTTCCTGACTAGCAGAAACTGACCCAAGTTCTTCAGCAGCACAAAACTGTTATTGTCATTAGAATAATTAAATCACATTAAAATCCACAATTTCTAAACGTCAATCACTTATGGCCACGTGACTGAAATTGTTTCTGATTGGCAGAAAGTAACCCCTGTTCTTCAACACCATATATTATTACTACCATTAGTATCATGATTAAATCACATTAGATTCAACCACGGATCCTATATTGTAGTGTCCATGATTCAACAACGTCAATCACTTACCGCCACGTGACTGAACTTGTTTCTGATTGGCAGAAAGTGACCCCTGTTCTTCAGCAGCACGAAACTCTGCACAGCGGCCTCCAAGGTCAAGGCCTGGTGGGCGGGGCTTTGGATGATTGACAGTTCCAGACGACTGTAAGGGTTCATTTCCGGTGGGTCAAACTCCCCGAGGCGCATGCGCGTGTAGAAGAGAGGCTTGGCGCGTTCTCTGACGGTGGATTCGTTGAGCAGTCCGGCGTTCACTGCTTTAACTGTTTGTGTGATGGATTGGGTTAGGGGAGGTGTTGGAAAGAATAATAGTAAAAGCAAACAACAAAAGAATGGCTTGGTAGCTTAGCTTTATTGTCTTTGCCGATCTACGATCGTAAAGGAGTCTAATTTTGTCGCGTGTTTTTCTTTTGTTCCCTTCTGTCTGTCCCAAGGATGTCTCCCGATCCGCTTGTTTTTCCTGATTCTTTGTCGCTGTCATTAGTTACCCCCATCCCCACCCCTTGGAAACTGTGTCTGTGTGTCTGTTGGTCTGATGGTCTGTTGACTCGCTGTCTGTCTGTCTCTCTTTTTGTATCTAAATATATGATTTAGGCTATGTTGTTGAGCAAGAACTCTACTTCATTTATTATTTGATATTTGTTGATAGTTAAAAATAAATAAATATACCGTTACACTAATAAAACAAATATATATTATATACATTTTACTTAAATCTTGTTACAGTAATAAAATAAATATCGCATTCGAAGAAACGTCGTGAGTAGAGATACCGACACTATCAACTTCCCTCCTCGCTCAGCCCCTGAAAAATGCTTGTTGCTTTCTCCACCATTTCTCAATTCTTCTTCTTCTTCGATCGCTCAGACAGTTTCCGGTCAATTATGAGCGCAGATGCATCATGCTGCCGTTATGCGCCTAAGTAAGCAATAATTAGGCCCAGCATGTCCGACTTCGGCTGGAGGAAATCTTTTTGAAAGTGTTTATTGAAAAAAGCGCAGGAGAATGGACCGGAAAGGCATACAGATAGTAGATGACAGCAAGCAAAAGGCAGTCAAAGAGAGTGACAGTTTAGAGGAAGTTACAAGCACAGAACTTCCAGAAGGTGGGGGAACCATTTATACAAAAGACCCCCCGGTATCCCCACGGGGGGTTTCTCAATTCTAAATGCATCGCTTCAATAAAAAAAAATAAAAAAAGACCCCACCCCCACTGCCAAAACCCCCCAGCAGCAAACAAACCTAATCCAAGACAAAGAAAAACCCTTCTCACCAATGTTCATCATAACGTTGTCCACCAGGTTTCCAGAAATCTCCAGGTTGACACCGGCATTGACAGCGTCAGCAGCCGCCGTGACGTAATCTGTGACGTAATGGTGCGCGCTGACGATGCGCTCCAGAGCTTTTTCGTCACTGATGACGTAACCGGTGAACCCCCATTGCTCTCGGAGGATTTCCGTCAGTAGTTTGCGGTTAGCGCAGGCTGGAACACCGTTGATGCTGGAATGATAGGGAACCACATGCTGTATTGGGTACAGTCTGGGGCAGTGGGTGGATGCCTTGTGCCTCCATACGGGGAGCTGGACGACCCCGCCCGCTCCACGAGTCTCTCCCCGTGGGGATACCGGAGGGGGGGGGGGGATCTTTCGTAAAAATAGTTCCCCCACTTTCTAAAAGTTCTGTGCTTTTAACTTCCTCTAATCTGCCACTCTCTTGGACTCTGCCTTTTCCCTTTGCTTTCTATCATCTACTATCTTTCTGATTTATTGGCCCATTCTCCTGCCTTTTTAAAAAGAAAATCTTCCAAATAATTTTTGTCTTTTGAGCTCCTCCGAAATCGGAATGTGTCGGCTGTACGTAGCGGGGAGACCAGTGACAACTGAAAACCGGACACATACGTACCTTACCCATTATGGCCATATATCCTGGGAACGTAGAAGAAGAAGAAGATAGTCAAACCTCAGTATTGCGACCATCCTACAGACTCGCCAAAAACTGTCCGTAATTGCCATGTGGTCGCTATATACTGGAGAATCTTTTAGTAATAAGTAAGATGAAATGAGACTGAGTAAAACTGTCCTGAACACCGGGGTGTCCGCGATACTGAGGTGCCCGCTAGGCGGGGGTTCCACTATACAATGAAACATATCAACTACGTGTACGCCTACTGCTTTTTGTTGATTGAACTATTATACTCGATCAATAACGAGGGCATACTTATTGTGATGCTGCTACAGGATTTCCGCAATGTCTTTACAACGATCTGTTGTGATTTGCTGTTGATTTCAATAACTCTATCGCATATGTTTCGGATTCAAATTCAAAACCACTTTATTATTTCCCAGTTAGAAATTTCGTCCAGGTGCCATACAACATTCAGCATGCATAAACATAAGCACAAAATCTTCCGTCAAAAAGAGACAATTATCGTCATCTAGCCTCAGGAGGACGGCACCGACAAACTGGACCTGTGTGACAACAAAAGATAAACAAAAATGGACATAACTTAAATAAACAACCGTGTTGGACAAACTGCAGAAGGCAAAAGTTCTCGACAATTTTAGAATATTAGGTGAGATCGTTCATTTTTATATAAATAGTACCTCTCTGAAGTTTCCCCCTAACAGACTTCAAAAAAGCGTTTGACAAAGCAAAACACAAAGCACTATGGACCACGATAAAGACACAGCTGTTTCGGGAGGAACATTTAGTTTATCTATGTTTTCTTAAGTTTTTCAAGCAAACTTTAGTTTATTATAAGTAACTTTTCATAAATAACAGTCAAGAATATGTTGTAGTATGCGACTAGATTACTTATAGTCAGTGGGTATTGATAGATTTTCACTCATAGGCATTCTTATTTATGTTTGTGATACTAAGTATATTATTTCCACTAAATATGTTGATTGATACTGCTCAACAAAAACACGTTTTTACCATAAATCTGAGGGAAGAAATATATTTTAAATACTATGTAGAGCATACAGCCAAACTATCTTTACAGACAATAGCTTGGTGCAGTTTTTATCCAAGATTTCTAGATTCAGGCTTTTAACTAAATAGCTTGATTTTGTGTGGGATGAAACAGCTGTGAAGAATGCCATACTGAATTTTGATCAATAAAGTCACCCAGCAGCTGTGAGTCTAAACAAAGAAGCAAAGTACCCACTGAAAGAGTGCACAGATACATAGAAGGGAGTGATTCCATAATTGAATCAGAGTTTGCCAAGGCTACCTTGTGACTCCCTATACCTACCTGCTACTACAAGTGTGAGTGTCTTTATCTGTTGTAGCTGCACATGACGCTGTAGGTTCCAGCCTGCACACATGCCCTGAAGGCTGGCAGGAAGGCCTGGTGCCAGTCCTCCTCACTCACCTGTTGTAGCTGCACATGACGCTGTAGGATCCAGCCTGCACACAGGCCTTGAAGGCTGGCAGGAAGGTCTGGTGCCAGTCCTCCTCACTCACCTGTTGTAGCTGCACATGACGCTGTAGGTTCCAGCCTGCACACAGGCCCTGAAGGCTGGCAGGAAGGTCTGGTGCCAGTCCTCCTCACTCACCTGTTGTAGCTGCACATGACGCTGTAGGTTCCAGCCTGCACACTGGCAGGAAGGTCTGGTGCCAGTCCTCCTCACTCACCTGTTGTAGCTGCACATGACGCTGTAGGTTCCAGCCTGCACACAGGCCCTGAAGGCTGGCAGGAAGGTCTGGTGCCAGTCAACCTCACTCACCTGTTGTAGCTGCACATGACGCTGTAGGTTCCAGCCTGCACACTGGCAGGAAGGTCTGGTGCCAGTCCTCCTCACTCACCTGTTGTAGCTGCACATGACGCTGTAGGTTCCAGCCTGCACACTGGCAGGAAGGTCTGGTGCCAGTCCTCCTCACTCACCTGTTGTAGCTGCACATGACGCTGTAGGTTCCAGCCTGCACACAGGCCCTGAATGCTGGCAGGAAGGTCTGGTGCCAGTCCTCCTCACTCACCTGTTGTAGCTGCACATGACGCTGTAGGTTCCAGCCTGCACACAGGCCCTGAATGCTGGCAGGAAGGTCTGGTGCCAGTCCTCCTCACTCACCTGTTGTAGCTGCACATGACGCTGTAGGTTCCAGCCTGCACACTGGCAGGAAGGTCTGGTGCCAGTCCTCCTCACTCACCTGTTGTAACTGCACATGACGCTGTAGGTTCCAGCCTGCACACTGGCAGGAAGGTCTGGTGCCAGTCCTCCTCACTCACCTGTTGTAGCTGCACATGACGCTGTAGGTTCCAGCCTGCACACAGGCCCTGAAGGCTGGCAGGAAGGTCTGGTGCCAGTCAACCTCACTCACCTGTTGTAGAGAAAAGAATGGACACTACAAAGCTTTGGGTATGTCTACTTTAGCTCATGACAGAAACCTTTATTTCGGACCCACATGACATGAAAACTATTACACAAACACACATAAGGGCTACCCTAACCCTAAGCAAAAACTCACAAAAATGGCCACCCACACACACACATACACCCACACCCACGCACGTCTGCACGCACGCTCGAGCACGCACACGCACATGCATACACGTGTGCACGTGCACACTGTACATTCATCTTGGTATCAGATGACATTCTCTGGCCTTCCATTAAACTCTTTCATCGCCAGTGCAGCCGCTCGGCACCGGCACCGTACTGATTTAACACCTGTGTCACTAAAGCCGGCGACAGACTATGTGACTGCCTCATGTGACTCAATCAGGTCGTGACGTTTCACCTCATTTGCATACCATCCTGCTTGATCAGTCTGACTCAGTAGGGCCCAGTCAGGTGACAGGGCCGAATAGGGCGGGTTCTAAATTTCACTGATCGAGTCAGATGGCTTGTGACCTCTTCTGTGCGGGAAACAAAATTTGGTCTACGTCACGACCTGATCGAGTCATATGAGGCAGTCGCATAGTCTGTCTCCAGCTTAAAAGGCACTTAATCAAGGTCTGTTATCCCAAAGGCATTTTGTTCTTAATTGTTAGCGATAAGGATAGGCTTAGTGTTAAACATGCTATGAAGGAATCTGGAGGATTGTATACTGAATGTTTACTGTGCCATGGTAAGGCTGACAGAAATATGTAGCTGAAAAATGGCTGGCGTTGAAAGTGTGTAAAAGTGACAATTTACGGTCAGCATTGACAAACAGACAGACAAACATATGGACATGCTGACAGACAGATAAACAGACAGACAGAAAGACTGGTAGACAGACTGACGGAGATTCACATAGACATTTACTGTCCATTCACCTTGGCATAGAAAAAAATTATGGAAACGGGAAAATTCTGCGGCCCTTATAATATCAACGTGTTTACAGCCAGCATCGGTCAACAGCAGACAGACAGACAGACAGACATAGCCACTGTGCATTCATTCACCTTGGCATCAAAAGAGATTCTGGACACAGGGATGTTCTCTGGTCCTCCGTAAGCATCAAAGTGCTTACAGCCTGCACTGGTCAGCAAGTAACGGCCGTGGTCACCTTGCAGACCACGCACAAAGGCAGTGGCCAGTAGGCTGGTCAGTATTGGATCCTCTCCGTAAGTTTCCTTAAAGAAAAGGAATAAATAAGAAGGTTCGTGGTTCGAAAAAACTTGAAGTCGGAAATGGGTGGTTAATTTGATCAATATGCAGATATAACCGTTTAAAGACACAAACCGTTGAAAACAAACAAACGGTTTGTATCTTTAAACGGTTATATTTGATTGATCAAGTCAACAGAGGCGATCCTTTACCATCATACATATTACACATCATACTACCAATACCACTTAGAAATTTCTGGCAGGGGAAAAAAAGGAAGAAGTGAAACATCTCATTTTCTAGGCTATTTAGAGATTGTTTCCTTCTGGACTAACGATGTTAAGGACGGAGGTACTAGGCAGGACAGTCCCCTTCCACCTTCTGCCTTCTCCATGTACCCGTTCTGTGTAACTATTATGTATATGCATTAGCGTATCTGTGTTTCTGTCTGTCTGTTTGTCGGTCTGTCTGTCTGTCATTCTGGATGTTAGTATTTGGCATTTGGTACTTTATAGTCACAGAGGCGTCTCTGTGAAAATCGGGTTGCTCCCACCAGGAGAACGCGTCGCAGCCAGAGGCGCGCCACCCGTTAAAAAACCCATTTAATGCGATTTTTGTGTGACTGACGAGGAACGAAAGGTGTGTGTGTGTGTGTGTGTGTGTGTGTGTGTGTGTAAATGTTGACCAAATGACAACTTTTTTGTTGCCACTGGGTTTAACATGTACTAGGTGCATGGGCATACGGGACCTCGGTTCATCGTCTCATCCGAAAGACTCCACGTCCATAAGGCCGTGTACACGTGAAACCCGTGCGCAATCCATAAATAAGTGAAACAAAGAAGGGAAAACATTTGCGCACGTGTTCGAATTTCCCTTATATGCGTAAACTTTTATCCTTCTTTCTTCCACTTATTTAGGGTTTTCCGTACGGAACTTACGCGTCTAATGTGAACCCGGCATAAGGCCCAGTGCTTTGCCAGTGTCCGTTGTCCATGACTAACCTGATTCCTTCCCCATCGGGGGTCTCTCGGGAGGAGGATGACAGGGGCAACGGGCACACGGGACCTCGGTTTATCGGCTCATCCGAAAGACTCCACGCTCAAGACCATAAGGCCCAGTGCTTTGCCAGTGTCCGTTGTTCATGACTGACCTGATTTCTCCCCCACCGGGGCTCTCTCAGGATGTTGATGACAGGGGCAACGGGCACACGGGACCTCGGTTTACCGTCTCATCCGAAAGACTCCACTAGTGCTTTGCCAGTGTCCGTTGTCCATGACTGACCTGATTTCTCCCCCACCGGGGGTCTCTCAGTATGTTGATGACAGGGGCAACGGGCACACGGGACCTCGGTTTATCGTCTCATCCGAAAGACTTCAATAGTGCTTTGCCAGTGTCTGTTGTCCATGACTGACCTGACTCCTTCCCCACCGGGGGTCTCTGAGCATGTTGATGACAGGGGCAAAGCAGGACAGTCCCCTGTCGTCGCCGTACAGCCCTGCTCGCGTGTAGTTGTTGTATTTGGCGTGCACCTCCAACCCTGTGGCTCGTGCAACGCGGAGAACCAGATCCGGGCTTGAAGACATTCACAGCACACAGAGAGAGAGAGAGAGAGAGAGAGAGAGAGAGAGAGAGAGAGAGAGAGAGAGAGAGAGAGAGAGAGAGAGAGAGAGAGAGAGAGAGAGAACTTTCAAAACTTAAACTTTATTTTCCAAGGATACAGATTTTAAGCACCGCCTAGAGAGTGTGTGTGTGTGTGTGGTGTGAGAGAGAGAGAGAGAGAGAGAGAGAGAGAGAGAGAGAGAGAGAGAGAGAGAGAGAGAGAGAGAGAGAGAGAGAGAGAGAGAGAGAGAGAGAGAGAGAGAGAGAGAGAGAGAGAGAGAGAGAGGAGAAGAGAGAGAGAGAGAGAGAGAGAGAGAGAGAGAGAGAGAGAGAGAGAAAAGAGACAGAGAGAGAGAGAGAGAAAGTGTGTGTGTGTGTGTGTGTGTGTGTGTGTGCGCACGCGCCAGTGCGCGCGCAAGTGTGTGTGTACGCAAGTGTGCATAAATCGTTATAAAATATAGTACTGATCCAAGCAAATTCAGAAAGGAAGTGGCGGGGACTACGTTGATATGGCTTACTGTGTTGTTTCAGCATGGAGAAGTGCTGACTCACCTGAAGGAAGCAGCCAGTCCCAGGGCAGGGCCTACATTGATATGGCTTACCATGTTGTTTCAGTATGAAGAAGCGCTGACTCACCTGAAGGAAGCAGCCAGCCCCAGGGCCTGGGGGAAAGAGGGACTACATTGATATGGCTTACCATGTTGTTTCAGTATGAAATGCTGACTCACCTGAAGGAAGCAGCCAGCCCCAGGGCAGGGACTACATTGATATGGCTTACCATGTTGTTTCAGTATGAAGTGCTGACTCACCTGAAGGAAGCAGCCAGCCCCAGGGCAGGGACTACATTGATATGGCTTACCATGTTGTTTCAGTATGAAGTGCTGACTCACCTGAAGGAAGCAGCCAGCCACAGGGCAGGGACTACATTAATATGGCTTTCCATGTTGTTTCAGTATGGAGAAGTGTTGACTCACCTGAAGGAAGCAGCAGGCCCAGGGCAGGGACTACATTGATATGGCTTACCATGTTGTTTCAGTATGGAGAAAGTGTTGACTCACCTGAAGGAAGCAGCCAGCCCCAGGGCAGGGACTACATTGATATGGCTTACCATGTTGTTTCAGTATGAAGTGCTGACTCACCTGAAGGAAGCAGCCAGCCCCAGGGCAGGGACTACATTGATATGGCTTACCATGTTGTTTCAGTATGAAGTGCTGACTCACCTGAAGGAAGCAGCCAGTCCCAGGGCAGGGACTACATTGATATGGCTTACCATGTTGTTTCAGTATGGAGAAGTGCTGACTCACCTGAAGGAAGCAGCCAGCCCCAGGGCAGGGACTACATTGATATGGCTTACCATGTTGTTTCAGTATGAAGTGCTGACTCACCTGAAGGAAGCAGCCAGTCCCAGGGCAGGGACTACATTGATATGGCTTACCATGTTGTTTCAGTATGGAGAAGTGCTGACTCACCTGAAGGAAGCAGCCAGCCCCAGGGCAGGGACTACATTGATATGGCTTACCATGTTGTTTCAGTATGAAGTGCTGACTCACCTGAAGGAAGCCGCCAGTCCCAGGGCAGGGACTACATTGATATGGCTTACCATGTTGTTTCAGTATGGAGAAGTGCTGACTCACCTGAAGGAAGCAGCCAGCCCCAGGGCAGGGACTACATTGATATGGCTTACCATGTTGTTTCAGTATGAAGTGCTGACTCACCTGAAGGAAGCAGCCAGCCCCAGGGCAGGGACTACATTGATATGGCTTACCATGTTGTTTCAGTATGAAGTGCTGACTCACCTGAAGGAAGCCGCCAGTCCCAGGGCAGGGACTACATTGATATGGCTTACCATGTTGTTTCAGTATGAAGTGCTGACTCACCTGAAGGAAGCAGCCAGCCCCAGGGCAGGGACTACATTGATATGGCTTACCATGTTGTTTCAGTATGAAGTGCTGACTCACCTGAAGGAAGCAGCCAGCCCCAGGGCAGGGACTACATTGATATGGCTTACCATGTTGTTTCAGTATGGAGAAGTGTTGACTCACCTGAAGGAAGCAGCAGGCCCAGGGCAGGGACTACATTGATATGGCTTACCATGTTGTTTCAGTATGAAGTGCTGACTCACCTGAAGAAAGCAGCCAGTCCCAGGGCAGGGACTACATTGATATGGCTTACCATGTTGTTTCAGTATGAAGTGCTGACTCACCTGAAGGAAGCAGCCAGCCCCAGGGCAGGGACTACATTGATATGGCTTACCATGTTGTTTCAGTATGAAGTGCTGACTCACCTGAAGGAAGCAGCCAGCCCCAGGGCAGGGACTACATTGATATGGCTTACCATGTTGTTTCAGTATGGAGAAGTGCTGACTCACCTGAAGGAAGCAGCCAGCCCCAGGGCAGGGACTACATTGATATGGCTTACCATGTTGTTTCAGTATGGAGAAGTGCTGACTCACCTGAAGGAAGCAGCCAGTCCCAGGGCAGGGACTACATTGATATGGCTTACCATGTTGTTTCAGTATGGAGAAGTGCTGACTCACCTGAAGGAAGCAGCCAGTCCCAGGGCAGGGACTACATTGATATGGCTTACCATGTTGTTTCAGTATGGAGAAGTGCTGACTCACCTGAAGGAAGCAGCCAGTCCCAGGGCAGGGACTACATTGATATGGCTTACCATGTTGTTTCAGTATGGAGAAGTGCTGACTCACCTGAAGGAAGCAGCCAGCCCCAGGGCAGGGACTACATTGATATGGCTTACCATGTTGTTTCAGTATGAAGTGCTGACTCACCTGAAGGAAGCAGCCAGCCCCAGGGCAGGGACTACATTGATATGGCTTACCATGTTGTTTCAGTATGGAGAAGTGCTGACTCACCTGAAGGAAGCAGCCAGCCCCAGGGCAGGGACTACATTGATATGGCTTACCATGTTGTTTCAGTATGAAGTGCTGACTCACCTGAAGGAAGCAGCCAGCCCCAGGGCAGGGACTACATTGATATGGCTTACCATGTTGTTTCAGTATGAAGAAGCGCTGACTCACCTGAAGGAAGCAGCCAGTCCCAGGGCAGGGACTACATTGATATGGCTTACCATGTTGTTTCAGTATGAAGTGCTGACTCACCTGAAGGAAGCAGCCAGCCCCAGGGCAGGGACTACATTGATATGGCTTACCATGTTGTTTCAGTATGAAGAAGCGCTGACTCACCTGAAGGAAGCAGCCAGCCCCAGGGCAGGGACTACATTGATATGGCTTACCATGTTGTTTCAGTATGAAGTGCTGACTCACCTGAAGGAAGCAGCCAGCCCCAGGGCAGGGACTACATTGATATGGCTTACCATGTTGTTTCAGTATGAAGAAGCGCTGACTCACCTGAAGGAAGCAGCCAGTCCCAGGGCAGGGACTACATTGATATGGCTTACCATGTTGTTTCAGTATGAAGTGCTGACTCACCTGAAGGAAGCAGCCAGCCCCAGGGCAGGGACTACATTGATATGGCTTACCATGTTGTTTCAGTATGAAGAAGCGCTGACTCACCTGAAGGAAGCAGCCAGTCCCAGGGCAGGGACTACATTGATATGGCTTACCATGTTGTTTCAGTATGAAGTGCTGACTCACCTGAAGGAAGCAGCCAGTCCCAGGGCAGGGACTACATTGATATGGCTTACCATGTTGTTTCAGTATGAAGTGCTGACTCACCTGAAGGAAGCCGCCAGTCCCAGGGCAGGGACTACATTGATATGGCTTACCATGTTGTTTCAGTATGGAGAAGTGCTGACTCACCTGAAGGAAGCAGCCAGTCCCAGGGCAGGGACTACATTGATATGGCTTACCATGTTGTTTCAGTATGAAGTGCTGACTCACCTGAAGGAAGCCGCCAGTCCCAGGGCAGGGACTACATTGACATGGCTTACCATGTTGTTTCAGTATGAAGTGCTGACTCACCTGAAGGAAGCAGCCAGCCCCAGGGCAGGGACTACATTGACATGGCTTACCATGTTGTTTCAGTATGGAGAAGTGCTGACTCACCTGAAGGAAGCAGCCAGTCCCAGGGCAGGGACTACATTGATATGGCTTACCATGTTGTTTCAGTATGAAGTGCTGACTCACCTGAAGGAAGCAGCCAGCCCCAGGGCAGGGACTACATTGACATGGCTTACCATGTTGTTTCAGTATGGAGAAGTGCTGACTCACCTGAAGGAAGCAGCCAGCCCCAGGGCAGGGACTACATTGACATGGCTTACCATGTTGTTTCAGTATGGAGAAGTGCTGACTCACCTAAAGGAAGCAGCCAGCCCCAGGGCAGGGACTACATTGACATGGCTTACCATGTTGTTTCAGTATGGAGAAGTGCTGACTCACCTAAAGGAAGCAGCCAGCCCCAGGGCCTGGGGGAAAGACGTGGCGGGTCCTGCATGCACGTCGCCCCTCAGACACTCCGTGTTCCACGAGTAAGGACCCACCCCCAGCCGACGGATGGGCGGGGCGGGGCTGACGTCACGCCCGTGGCCCCCACGTGACATCTGCAACGTCACTTCCGCCAGCGACAGCAGCGACACCAAGTTGTCCACCCTGACCGCCCAGGGGAGAGACACGTTGCGGAAAGGGTAATCTCCCTTTGCGGTAAGACTAGACGGATAACCTTCCTGTGTGGAAGGATCTGGATCATGATCTGCCTTTGTGGATTGATCTCGAGGAGAATCTCCTTTCGTAGAACTATCTAAATGGCGATCTCCTTCTGCTGAAGGATCTAAAGAGTCATCTCCCTTTGCTATATGTTTTTGCGGGTAATCTTCCCTTGTAGTAGAGTCTGGCGCGTAATCTCGCGCCATTGTTGTGGGAACTTGAACTTCCTTGTTGGAGTTCTTCCAGCTCCCCGAAGAAACGTTGTTGTCTAGGTGGTTTTGGTGGTCTGTATGGTGCTTTGTTGATGTGGACATTTGACCATAGACAGGGACGATGATGACCAACGAAGACAGTAGCAGAAGCAAGAGGAAATTGGTCAAGGTTTGGAGGCTCACCCGTGTCATTGTGGGGTTCGTTGTTGTTACTACTAATTCAACATCCACAAAGAAATGTTCAACCTGAGAAGAAAGAAAGAAAGAAGAAGACGATAAGAAGAAGACAAAATGAAGAAAGAGGAAGAAGAAGAGGAGTAGGAGTAGTAGTAGTAGGAGGAGCAGGCGGAGGAAAAACAGAAAACTCATAGAAGAAGTAGAAAATAGGGAGAAGAAGGAGGAGGAGGAGGAGGATTAGGAAGCGGAGGAAGAGGAGAAAGATGGGGGAGGAGAGGAAGATGGAGAAGTAGAAACAGAAGAAGAAATGAAGGAGAAAAAAGAAGAGGAAAGAGGAGGAGAGGAAGAGAACAGGAAGGATTATTGTTCTTTTAAATTAAATCTCGAAACAAAAAGACATGTTTCAATCTAAGCAAAACTTTCAAGAGCACCCCCCCCCCCCCCCACACACACACACACACACACGCACGCACGCACGCTCGCTCGCACACACACACACACACACACACACACACACACACACACACACACACACACACACACACGTGCATTCTCTCTTTATCTGTCTCATCGACATACATACAGACAAACAACAGTTAGGAACTTACTTTTTGGATTACCCCCTAACGTGGAATTAACCGAGGACAAACGAGTTAAGAGAGAGCACGTTTTTGTTTATTTGGAATAGCTAACTTTCAATCAGTCACACAAATACACATTGTGTCTGGTCACAAACCAAAGGAATGACGCCCATTACAGGAAGGGGATGCAGGATGCAGTAGCCAGTCGGAAGTCCCTGTAGGGTTGCCTAAGGGAAGCGATATCTAGCGCTCCATTGAGGACATGGGGAAAGCTTTTTTTTTTCTTTCGATAGTGCCATCGCTTTGAAAACTCCGTTCGCCCATAGATACACCGTGGGCTCTTTCAATACAAATAGTTCTCCCGCTTTCTGGATGTTCTGTGCTTGTAGCCTAACTTCTTCTAATTTGTCACTGTCTCTGAGACAGCGTTTTCGATCACAAGTATCATCTACTATGTCCCAATTATCCTTCTTTCTTTTTTAAACGAGAAACACTTTGCTCTGTGTAGAACCCCCCCCCCCCCCCCTCCCCCCCGCCCTTTGAGCTCCTCTGAAATCGAAATGTGGCGGCTGATTATGACAATGGCACGGAATAGGCCTATTATTAGGTATTAGGTACTTTATAGTCACAGAGCCATCTCTGTGAAATTCCGGTTGCTCCCCCACCTGGAGAGCGCGTCGCAGCCAGAGGCGCGCCACCCTTTTATTTTTGGCATGCGATTTTTTGTGTTACTGATGAGGAAGGAAAGGGTGTGTGTGTGTGTGTGTGTGTGTGTGTGTGTGTGTGTGTGATGTGTGTGTGTGTGTGTGTGTGTGTGTGTTAGTGTTAAATTTGGACCAAATGACAACCTTTTCGCTGCCACTGGGTTTAACGTGTGCTAAGTGCATGGGCACACGGGACCTCGGTTTATCGTCTCATCGGAAAGACTCCACATTCAGACCGTAAGTCCTAGTGCAGAATGAGAGGAAAAATCCCCTGTACCCAGGTTCGAACTCGGGTTTACTTGACACGAGGCGAACGCGTTGCCACTGTGCCACTCTACAGAAGAAGAAGAAGACGGCTCTCTAACATCCTTCACAGGTTGGTATTTGCTAACAACATTGCATAAATCTATAATTTTTGCTTTTGCATTATTCTATAAACCTTTGTTTTTTAACTTCGACCTCATATACTTATCATGTCACAATCAATCTGATTGATTTGCTGAACATTGTTGTTGTCGTTCCCTGGCTTAAAGACTCTAGGGATCATTCCAACAGCCGAAGCAATTGAACACTATGGTACAAATGGTCTAACTAGGGATGAGAACATTACGTGTGTGACCGTTTTTGATTACTCCGCCATGTGGGCAGCCACACTCCGACTTTGGAGGATTCTGGATTGATGATGTTAAGCTAGGAGCTTGCTACGGCTAAAGACAATCCCCGCATAACTGTGCAGAACATAACATTTTGATGTAGCCTTGGTGTTCTAGCTTATGTCAATTGGTCTGACACAGCCTTATTATACCAAGGCGAAATCCGATTGATTAAAGTCTTTAAAAAAATGTATCATTGCTTTTTTTTTTTAGGTTTCTTTTCCCTTTGTTTATGAAGACAGGAAAACTATGAACGCTAATCCAAAGCTTGACAGGTAGGCCTAAAGTTGATCGAAACTTGCGTTCCATGATCGTTGCCTACAGGCGTTACCGTAAAGCGGTCTACTCTGACAGAACGTTACGTCCCCGAAACCTTCCTCGTTGTGATGACTAAGTATGTTAATTAAAGTGCTTATTGATTTATTTTGGCGCGTGACAAGGGAAAATCAATCTGATAAGCCATTGCCACCATTCCACCTATTACTTCCATCCGTTTGGTCTGCATGTAAATCGAATTGGAAGCAGCTGTGCATTGAACTTAGAAGTGCGGCCCAGTCAGTGTCAAGTCAAGTCAAGTCAAAATGATCTTTATTGAGGATAAAGGAGTAAGTTTGACAGCTTTTTTTCATCCTGTCCTCAGAATGAAAAGTAATACGAAAGCAACTCGAAAAATAACTCAACATGCAAAACAAAACATTCCAAACTACTAAACATTAGCCTAATAATATAACGCATTGAAATAACTCTATTGAGAGAGAGAGAGAGAGAGAGAGAGAGAGAGAGAGAGAGAGAGAGAGAGAGAGAGAGAGAGAGAGAGAGAGAGAGAGAGATGAGAGAGAGAGAGAGAGAGAGAGAGAGAGAGAGAGAGAGAGAGAGAGAGAGAGAGAGAGAGAGAGAGAGAGAGAGAGAGTAAATGAATGGGATATTGAAGTGAATGTGGTTGTCCCTTCCCCATTTCATTTCCTCCCCATCACCCATATTAACAAATGTCCCGGACACAATGGAACAAAGCAAAGAACAATCAAAGTATAAACATTGTAAAGAATCAATTAAAAGGACATATCCCGACGGAATATGTGCTAAATTTCTAAAGTTAGAGACTAATTCATAGGGTTTCTAACATATGAAATTTAAGTGCTTTCATAAATGTCTGTCTTGATGTACACGATTTTAAATTAAAAGATAAATTGTTCCACGCCGTACAGCCGGAGTACAATAAACTAGATTTATAAAGATTATTACGGGGTCTGGGAAAAGAAAGTTTGTGTGTATGTCTGCTTTCGTTGCTAACAAAATGTTGGGTGATTTTCTTAGGGGCTATTCCATTCACAACGCTGTACATGCATACACATTTGTTATATAATAGTCTTTCCTTAAATGGCAGGATGTTTAAAGATTTGTAATCACATTTAGTGAGTGAACTGGACTTCAACTGTATTAATTTTATGGCTCGTTTGTGTAAACGATTTAATTGTTTCAGATTTGTTTCGCTGCTATTGTCCCAAAGAGTTGATGCATAATTTATAAGGGATAAGATATGTGCATGAAAAAAGCTTTTTCGTGCGTCACGATTCAAAAATCTTTTTATTCTTGCAAGTTGATATATTCTTTTTGAAATGCGTTTGCCAAGATTAGATATATGATTTGACCATGATAAATTATTGTCTATAACAACACCTAAGACTTTATGTGAAGATACTTCTTCTATCTTTTGATCTTGAATGAACAATGATGGGAACGAGGAGTTCATTTTCTGTCTTTTTTGTCTCGTGGTAACATACATGCATTTTGTTTTGGTAGCATTTAGAGACATGATTTTCTTCAGTCCAGTTCACTAATTTTTCAACATTTTTCTGGAGGTCATTTACCAATTCGTTAGGGTTACTATTACAAGACTGTAAAGATGTGTCATCAGCAAACATTTCAGAGGAACATTGTAAATATAGCGGTAAGTCATTTACATAAAGAGAAAATAAAATGGGTCCTAATACTGAGCCCTGAGGAACTCCAAACTTAATTGGTAATAATGTTGATCTTTTTGAGCTGATTTCAACGAGCTGTTGACGGTCGCAAAGAAAAGAGGAAATAAATGTAATGGCGTGACTGGACAAATTGTAGTACTTAAGTTTTCTTGTCAAAAGGGCATGATTAATAACATCAAATGCCTTAGCAAAGTCAATAAAAATAATTCCAGTAAACTCGTTATTATTAATATTTGAAAGACATCTGTCAGTAAGATGTGTCAGAGATGTGTGACACGAGTGGTTTTCACGAAAACCTGATTGATTTTCATGAAGTAGATCGTAATGGTTCAGATGCTTACATAAATTCAATTGAATGTTTTTCCAGTGGCTTTGACAGGAGCGAAAGTACTGATATAGGGCGATAATTCGAGGGATTGGTACGATCACCTGATTTATAAAAGGGTATTACTTTTGCTTGTTTATGTGTATGTGTGTGTGTGTGTGTGTGTGTGTGGGGTGGGGGTGTGTGGGGTGGGGGTGTGTGGGGGTGTGTGGGTGTGCGTGCGCGTGTGCGTGCGCGCGCGCGCGGGCGTTCGTGCATATACACGTGCTCACGTGTCAAAAGTCAAAGTCAAAATTTTAATTTTGAGATGGTACATTGAATAAGCAATTAAGTTTGCTTTTGTTTTAAATTTTGTTTTTGTTTACAGCAAGCCATCTATAAGTTAACACAAAGAAATGAATGAGGAGAAATAAGCATACAGTAAAACAAAATCCAACAAAAAAACAACCCCAACAACAAAGCGTAAACAAAATAGACTATATGCTTACAGACATGCCCGCACTCACACAATAATGACCCCCCCCCCCCCCTCTCTAACACACACACACCTTATAGAGATATACACACAGATAGCGACCGACACAGCGTGCACCCACCCGCACATGCATTATCTAACACACACACTCCTACGTGTGTGTGTGTGTCCGTGTTGGCGTACGTGTGTGTGTGCGCACGCTTAAAGTATCTGCATATGCGCGCACGCGCGCGTTGTGTAGAATTATCTGTGTGTTGTGTGTGTGTGCTGTATGTGTATACGTGTATAGGCCTTTATGTGTGCCTGTGCGTGCCCGTGTGCACGTGCCCGTGTGTGCATGTCTGTAGAGGTGAGAACGAGATTTATAGCCCCCTTAGCTTCACACCCAAATCACTCCCCCATTCTCCCGATTTCTTTACTTTCGATGTTTAAAGATCACAGACAATGTTTATAAGGCGAGTTTTCTAGATTTCTATTTTGTTTTTGAAATAAAACAATGCTCAGAAATTGAACAACAAAAATTCTCTGCTGAACGAGACTTTGAACTGAGTCGAACTAGGAAATGACGACATAGGCCTTGAATTTGAAAGGAAGTACAATCCCATGATGCCAATGTCAATGCGCTTGTATCAGGCGCATGAACAGCACACCGTCACGCATGTGTCAAACTGTACCTTTCATTGATTTCCGCTGCAAGACCCTGTTTACTTAAAAATGGCTGCAAAAGACAAAGGCTTGAACTCAACAACCACAACACCTCCAGGAATCCACAAAATGAACAAGGTCGTACTCAAATCAGTATTCAACTAGTTTCTTACGTGATCATGACACAACATATTTTTTGACGTCAGATGGGTTTTTTTGGTTTTCTAGGTCAGGCGACATGTTGCGTCACAAGTAAGATCTTCTTCTTCTTCTGGCGTAGTGCGCCTGGTGCACAACCAAATAAACTTTGCTGACAAATAGAGCCGTCTTCTCCAGCTCTTCCTTGGACCCGTACATCCTGGTAGACAGCGGTGTGCTGACGGGCCACACATTATATCTTGCCTCCTTGTGAAGGAGACATCTCAACAGGACATGTTTTGTTGTTTGGTCAGTAGTAAGATAATTCTCGATTTCTTCTCGACTTCAACTTCGCAGAGCGAGGCCACAATCTAACCCTGCGCTTCAAAATTTTTATTTATTTAATTGCGGCTTCAGACGAGTGGAGACGGAAAAGATCTAGCCAAAATAGGTGAAAACCCCCCACGTATTCTTCAAACTACACTAGTCAACAAAAGCGTATTTATGACTGAGAGAAAGAAGTTGGTTGCCACCACAGAAGAAGAAGAGCCGATCTGAAACGATTTTTCCCAACAAGAGGCCGGATGTATCCTTTAAAGCCAATCTACGTCATCCTATTGACGATTTGACGTCACGCACGTCTCCTTGGCATCTTACAGGCTGCGTCATTCGCTCACCCACCTCTTGTCCAGAGAAACGGCCACACGTAAGTTTCTTCTTCTTCTTCTTCTTAGCTATGCGTGGCAACAATCAACACTTTGATTATTTTGCCACGGAACCGGGGAGGTTCTATACCACTTTTGCCGGAAGAAAGGCTCAAGGCCTGAGAAGAATAGTGTGACAGAAGAGGGGATAGATAAAGAACCATAAGGTTAAGCCTAGCCAACTGTTGATCTGGGTTGTTGGAAGAAGGGGTAGTGGGGATGGGTAGTTTCTGATTTTCTTCAACTTTTTTTCATGTTTCAAAGTAGAATACCGGAAAATGTATGAAGAATTGCTTTCAGCCGCACTGTCTATTCCAGATCGGAACAGCCTTCGAGAAGACATCGTTCGTAGTGACTGCGGTAGCCGGATTGGTATTGCATGGATAATCATACTGCGAAATAAAGGCCTATGGTTCACACTTTTTTGTTTTTGTTTTGCTTTGGGCTTTTTAAAGTTGCCCCTGTGGGCCAGCCTTCACGTGGCGGGGGTGTTCTTGACCAAGCTGTGCCCACCCCTTTTTCTTACCTTTTCCTATTTTTCTGCTTTGGATTTTTAGCTACGCACATAACCTAGGCCTACTACCCTACCCACACCAGTCGTCGCACAAAAAACCAACTCCTCCATCCCAAAATGCCTGAGTTTGCCCCGTACCTACCCAAGGAGATGGAGGACGAGCTCCGCCAGATCGCCAAGACCATCACCACGCCCGGCAAGGGCATCTTGGCGGCTGATGAGTCGGTGGGCTCCATGGGCAAGCGCCTGGAGGGCATCGGCGTGGAGAACACGGAGGAGAACCGGCGCCGGTACCGCGAGGTGCTGTTCAGCGGCGACAAGAGCATGGCCGACAACGTGTCCGGGGTGATCATGTTCCACGAGACGCTCTTCCAGAAGGACAAGAATGGCGTGCTGTTTGTGGACCTCTTGAAGGTTGGTAGATGGGTTTTTGTGTGAGTGTGATGGGTGAGGGGTGAGGGGGGGGGAGTGCAAGCGCGGCGAACGCACACTACGCACACGTATGGACGTATGCGCACATACGCATTATACACACACTCGGAACACGTACATGGCATGCTCACACACATGCACGCACGCACGCGCGCGCGCGCACACGCACGCACACGCACACGCACACACACACACACACACACACACACACACACACACGCACGCACGCACGCCAGGGCTCCCAATCATCCCGCAAAACAAGGGGTATCAGTGACTCCTTCACTTACAGTATAGAGGGTCCTAGAGGCGGGATAGAGGGTCCCAGTGGCATTGCGAATGCTACAAAGAATTTTTCTAGTGCATCCCTGGAACCCTCTGCACATTCTTTTAGAGGGTCCTTTAGAATTTGAATGCTTCATAGACCCCCAAATGGGGAGCCCTGGGAGCCCTGCACGCACACGTTGACACACACTACACAGGTTGGGGGGTGGGGTGGGGGTGGGGGTGAAGTAAGCGTGCCAGCACACATAAGTTTGTACTCCCACCTCCATGTTTGCTACATATACCCCCCCCCCCCCACACACACACACACACACACACATGCGTGTACATGGAAGATTCGGGTGTTCTGCCAATTGATGCCTGCCAACTGATACTTTGCCTCTTCTCGACCCATCGAATAAAAACCTGTGTGTTCATTCTCAGTGGTCTTTTGGTCACTTTTGTGTCTTTCTCTCTCTGTTTCTTTTTGTAATTTTCTTTGCCACATGATTATTCTGTTTCGTGTGGGGTTTTTTTTTTTATGAGGACCAATGATCCAAAGATGATTAAACTTCCTTTATTTAACCCTTTCGTCGCCTCTTGGCACCACAATGATTTAACACCCATGTCACTAAAAGGCATCAAATGAGGGTCTGTCAACCAATGACCTTTTGTTCTTAATTTTGGGAGGTCAGGGCAAGTTTATGTGTTACGTCCTCTCGGCAAAGGTTTTGTAGGT
>CM065694.1:50217873-50220373 GCA_017654935.2 Phymorhynchus buccinoides
TGAAAAATAGTCCTCAATGCAATTTGTTGCTGCAAACGGCAACGGATAATCGTTTGTCATAAGTATTTCTTCTTCCGATTAGGAATGTTTTTTCTGCCCCACACCCAAAGACTTCGTCAACTGGCGCACTCACAGCCATCTAAAACAAGAGGCAAAGCCTTCAAGGCTCACTCGAACAGGAACATGTGGGACAACAAAAGATTGAGGTGGGTGTCTAAAGTACAAGATTGCCAATAAAACTTTTAAAGTACAAATGAAACAATCGCTAATGGATACAACTGGGAAAAAAAAAAAAAAAAGTGCCTGTGCCGAGAATCGTACCCAGAACCATTGGCATGACAGACAGACACTCTACTAATGAGCTATCGAGGCTTTCAGTGTTGATGAGTTTCTTAACTCATGTTGCCTGTTTGTTATCTGTTTACAGTGTTGTCATTTCATTATTCAAATCATTATTGTTTCAAAGCTTGCATAGACATCTATATGTGTGAGATAGTTTGAACAATGTATGCCTTCTATTTCCCGAGGAAATGCCAACGTTAAGGTTTGGAGATTAGACCACGGACGCAACACACACATACACAACTATCATACTATAGACTGACTTGGTGTAAACTATCTTCTTCTTCTTCTTCTGCGTTCCCAGGCCATATGACCATAATGGCTAAGGTTTTTCAGTTTTCACTGGTCTCCCCGCTGCGTACAGCCGACACATTCCGATTTCGGAGGAGCTCAAAGGAGAAAAATTATTTGGAAGATTTCTTTGAAGAAAGGCAGGAGAATGGACCAATAAGTCAGAAAGATAGTAGATGACAGAAAGCAAAGGAAAAAGGCAGAGTCAAAGAGAGTGGCAGATTAGAGGAAGTTACAAGCACAGAACTTCCAGAAGGTGGGGGAACTATTTTTATGAAAGACCCCTCGGTATCCCCACAGGGAGTAAACTATCAATAATCAAAGAGTTTTCTTTCATTTGTGGTGGGAAGAAACTCTACACAGAGCTGGGCAACAGGTCTTTCGGAGAAGAAACATCCGCAATAAAGTATTTCTGTTCTGAACTCCTTACACTTCAAAAACGCAAGGCTGTACCCAGTTCCTGTCTCTTGGATGCCCCATTGCTGTCTGTGTCACCACTAATAAAGAACACATCATGTCTTTCCTATGTCGATTTAATCTAAGAACAGATCCTGGCATGTAAAAATCAATATAAACACGATGAGCGCGCTGATTGAGTTCAAGAAAGCTGAACAGACCGAAGAAATGAACCTAGAAATGCACACTTCTTATAAGACATCAAAATAACGTGCTACAGACTTTAACGCAAGCAGGCTTAACTCATTCGCATCGCAACGATTTTGAATTATTAAAAAACCTCACAAATCACTCCAGCCATGCACACAAACAAAACATACATAAACAAAAGGAGAAATGAAAGAAGATTAACGTTTTTTACTTCAGGTTTAGACATAGGGAAGTGGTAGATCAGACTTTTTATATATATAGACTTTATATAGAAAAACTCTCTACACCGATTGGTTCCCCCACAACGAACCACTACAAATTGAGATTTTTTTAATTTTATGGTGGAGCAAAGATTCCTTGTTAATATACAGAAAACCGAATTGAGTTATCTTGTCTAGTTTTCATTTCATAATTATTTGAAGTTTGGCATTCGAAATAGATCATTTGCAGAAATTGGGCATAGAACATACAATTTTACCTCTTTGTTTCTATTGACTTGATTTAGAAAACAATCAAATAAACAAAGAAATAATTCAAAATCGTCTTTCATGTTGTGGATACTGGTAGAACACATGCAAATGGGCATAAATATGCCCTAAATAGAAAATTGATATTTTGGGGGTTGTTGACTATTTTTGGCATTTGCTCAAAACATTCTGAGCGACTTATGTCTGTTTTTCCCCATGCACCATCACTTAATGTAAGTCTACTTACATCATTCAACATGGACAACCTTCACAAACACACACACACCCCCCCCCCCCCCCCCCCCCCAATGGAAATGTTAGGAATGACAACACAACAATCACATTCATTATGCAAAGGATCTTGGAAAATTAACAAAACATTTCAGAACCGAAAGAACAAGCAAATAAATCACATTTCTGAATAAAATAATGAGCTGTAACTTGAAACATTAATCACACTGAAGGATAAGTCAAAATCAACTCCAAACGACTGGAAAGCATATTTTCATTTAAAATCACAATCAAATATAAATGATGTGTTCCACCCACATTGATGCATGTACAAATAAGCACTCTTTAATCATCTTAAAACAACAACATACGGTATTTATACGGCGCTGAATCTTGATATAAATCAAATCAAAGCGCACACACACGTTAGCATTCATAACGCATTCAAACAAAAATGCAATACAAAGCGAGCACACACATACATATGCTGATACAAAAAATAAGACAATTGCTTCAAGACAGTTACATTTCAATAGATGCGTTAAAAATGCACCAACTGCATA
>CM065694.1:50225373-50230373 GCA_017654935.2 Phymorhynchus buccinoides
TGTACATGATTTGAATGTGAACACACAAGCAACAGGTACACATATACAAATGTGCAAAACTTGATTCATACACAAACTTAACTTGCCTATGATGCAAAAATTATACAAATGCTTCACAAATGTTATGCATAAAGAAAAATTCATATATGCAAGAAATCGTCGATATAAAATGTGTAATGTTTCAGGCATCGTAAGTACCAGTCACACACACTCCCCCAGACATCTAATTTTCTCGTTTGCTTTATACTTTCAGCCCATTTTTTCCCCCCACGCTTCCTATCTTATGTATGATTTGAGTGCATCGCTTTCACACACAACCCATTCACACACTTTCTAACTTTCTCTCTCCATCTAATACCTTTAGCCAATCTTTTTGTTTCTACGCAACCCATTCACACACATACACTTTGACTTTCATCTCTTCTAATACTTTCAGTCCATCCATTCTACACACACACACACACACTGGCTTTGTTTCTGTTCATGGTTTCGGTTCATCACTTTCACAGACAACCCATTCACTCACACACACTTTGACTTTCTTCTCTTCTAATACTTTCAGTCCATCCATTCTACACACACACACACACACACACACACACTGGCTTCTTTTCTGTTCATGAATGAAAATCTGTTTAGCGTCATCTGGTCTGGAACAGACACATATGGGACATTAGTAGATATAAAGATGGTGGGAACGATCCTGGAGGCAATGCCCGGAGGCAGTGCAACACCAGTAAAGTCCTGAATTTTAACAATATAGAACACGGAGTGACCGCTGTTTCTGTTCATGGTTTCTGTTCATCACTTTCACAGACAACCCATTCACACACACACTCTAAACTTTCCGTCTCCAGTTACACTTTCAGCCAAGCCTTTTGTCCAACACAAAACCCATTCTTTCTCTCCTCCTCCTCCTCCACTTATACCTTCAGTCCATCCTCTTTATCCACGTCTGTCTCGCACAGTTTTCTTCTCTCTTCGTCCCCCACCTCTTCTTCTTCCTTTTCCGCAGGTTTCTTCGTCTTCTTTTCCTTCGTCGAAATCTCATCCACCGTTTCTTCTCTTTCTGCCGCTCTCTCCTCGGTTTGCCGAGAGCTTTTCTCCGGGAAAAGGTGGGAATGCTCTGAAGCGCTTCCTTCATCGATGTTGCCGTCGTCGTCGTCATCATTGCCTCTATCGTTGATGATGTCATCCATAGGGATAGTCCCCTCGGCTCTCAGCTGGTTGTAGACGTCGCGGTCTGAGACGACAATCAGCTCCGTCTTGGACGGGCCGCCGTTTTCGACGATGGGGGCTGCCGCAGCGTCCGGGTTGGATAGTTTCACGTCTGAAAGTAAAAAAAAAAAAAAAAGGAAGAGAGGATGGAAGGAAGGAAGGAAGGAAAGAAGAAGAAAGCAATCATATTGGTAGTGAATTATATTGACAGGTTTACAACCCTTCCCCTTACCCAAAACACACACACACAAAGTTCTTAATATTTTGATAGTCGCTTATATCGACCCTAACTATGTCCAACTTCTTGTGAAGCATGATTTGTCATCCATTTTTCCTTAGGTTTGTTTCCATTTTTAATGCATGCAAATGTGTTTCCTTGCTTGTATTGTGCTTGTACTAGACCACACTGTCATTTCACCTAACGTGATAATAAAGTATTTTTGACTTTGACTTGACTTGACACACACACAAAATAAACTCAAACAAACAAGAACCCACCCCACCCAAAATAACAAAATTAAACCCCAAAAATGAAGACAGTAGATGAAGACTGCCTTGAAAGACAATCATTTAAGACATGCAGCACCCTAAAAAAAAAAAGGCTGGAAACTTTCCTGAATGTTCCTAGCACAGATACATGTACGAATTACATGCAGACGCTTGGACCACACACACAATGTCAGACAACCTCTAAAATTACAAACCCTACATTTTTTTTTAAAGCTGACAGCTGTGGCTTTGCCAATCCCACCCAGGCTCAAGTTTTGTGCGGTCAGGTCATTTACCTTTGTGCTATATACATGTACCATCACAATGTCAGATTGCGGTATCAAGCCATGTTGAAGAATACTTTCGTCACTTCTAAACTCGCTTTGCTCCCTTAGACCACAATCTTGCCTCTGACTTTGCTTTTGTAGTGGTTTGTTGTGGGGAAACCAATGGGTGTAGAGAGTTTTTCTATATAAAGTTTTTTCTTCTTCAATCCTTGTACGTTAAAGTCTATATATAAAAAAAGTCTGATCTACCACTTCCCTATGTCTAAACCTGAAGTAAAAACCCGTAATCTTCTTTCATTTCTCCTTTCGTTTATGTATGTTTTGTTTGTGTGTATGGCTGGAGTGATTTGTGAGTTTTTAAAAATAATTCACAATCGTTGTGATGCGAATGAGTTAAGGGTTTTAGTTGTTGGTTCACTCGCCAATGGCCCAAGAACTCCCAGTACCACACAACCTTGTGACGTATGTTAATGCGTGGCTGACAACGTACTCCCACACTTGAATGAACGAATACCTGGGCTAGCGTGAGACAGTCTTCAGAACCTTTGGGTTAGGTGGGGTGTTTTTTTGTTGTTTTTGTTGTGGGTTTTTTTGGGGGGGGCTAGGATAGCTTTTTTCCTGGTGGCCTTTAGACAAGATTTGGCTCTCAAACTAGGGGACATTTGCACTGGCTCTAGTGCTGCAGCCAAAGGGATTGGTTGGCCTTTGGGGAACTTCCCCAACGCTCAAATCCCTTTTGGCTGAGAGTGGGGGTGTACCCTGGGCAAGGTTTCTCCGCTATAATACACAAATTTTAGCCCAGGCGGCCAGAATAGCAGCTGCCCCCTCTGCTATCTGGCCGTCGATAGCTGGGAACGACAGACAGGCACACAGCCAAGATTTGTCACCTTCGCTTTGGGTCTGAGAGGTGTGTGGGCATTCAGTCATGTTGCACCCTGCTGGGTTCGGATTACATTAACCCTTTCACCGCCAGCCATATTTCAGCCAAAAATAAACCACATTTACCTGAGTAGAGAACAAAATTCATCTGCAGTATTGGGGATTCTTCTGTGGCATATATAAAATAAGGTCTATCCTTACTTCCCAAAACTAAGACAATAGGGTCTTTGGATAATAGACCCCAATTTGATGCCTTTTAGTGACATAGGTGTTAAATCACTGTGGTGCTAAAATGCGACTTTGGCGGTGAAAGGGTTAAACCTGGAAAGGTAGGAGCAAAGGACCAGCCACACGTCAGCTAAAATCGCTCGACTGTATGATATGATTCGATCACGCGACAGACCCGTTTACAACCCTACACAAGCCTCGAGTAGTCTGGATAGCTGAAATGAGTAGTTTGGGTGCAAAATGTGTAGCTTTATTCACTAAACCATCAAACAATGTTCACTGAAAATGAGTAGTAATCAAGAATGAAAGAGCATTATTTTCAGGCTTGAAGAGTAGCAGAGGTCCACATTGAGTAGAATACTACTGGAAAAGAGTAGAGTAAACAGGTTTGACGTGATCTCAAAGCGCGAATCACACTTGTTCTTGAGGACCACGTGATCGAATCGTATCGTACAGTCGTATGATTTGAGTGGACGTGTGGCAGGCCCTTAAGACTAAGAGGGGAAGAAGAAGAGTTAAAAACAAAGGAAGAATGAAAAAAGAAGAGTAAAGAAGTTGATAAAAAGAAAGAAAGAATAGGGCAGAAGGTACTACTGTGGTGCATGTGCTGAATACACTGTGTGGGGAAAGTTCTGTTGATGGTGGATTGGGGGGGAGAGAGAGAGAGAGAGAGTGAGAGAGAGAGAGAGAGAGAGAGAGAGAGAGAGAGAGAGAGAGAGAGAGAGAGAAAGAGAGTATGGGGTGGGAGAAAGGGAGAGAGAGACAGGGGGGTGGAGGGAGGGAAGGGAGAGAGAAAGAGAGAGAGAGAGTATGGGATGGGAGGAAGGGAGAGAGAGGGGAAGGGAGGGAGGGATAGAGGGAAGAAGGGAGTGACAGAAGAGGAGAGAGAGAGAGAGAGAGAGAGAGAGAGAGAGAGAGAGAGAGAGAGAGAGAGAGAGAGAGAGAGAAAGAGAGTATGGGGTGGGAGAAAGGGAGAGAGAGACAGGGGGGTGGAGGGAGGGAAGGGAGAGAGAAAGAGAGAGAGAGTATGGGATGGGAGGAAGGGAGAGAGAGGGGAAGGGAGGGAGGGATAGAGGGAAGAAGGGAGTGACAGAAGAGAGGGGAAGAGAGAGAGAGAACACTGAACGATTTTAATGAATAGGCCATTGGCCCATGTCACGAGGGATGGTTACAAAAGAAAGTGGGCTAATTATCATTGATTTCAAAAAAAAACATGCACATCCATAATGATAATATACAAACAATTAATCAAACATTCTCGCGCATTCGATACATATGGATACAGGATTCACTCAAGCATATTCAAATAACGTACCTTGAATGCCTTATCTAAATACACAGCTGAACGTAAAACCACAGATTTGTTTTCACATGCTAATAATAAAGTCAGTCTAAAGAGAGATGGAGTATTATAATATTTAGCAGGGATATATTGTTGCCTTAGGTTATCATACATGGGACATTGTAACACAAAATGGACCTCTGTTTCTCTTTGGGATTTACAAAATGGGCATGCTAAGTCTTCCTCTCTTACATTGATTCTGAAACGTAATTTGTGAATATTAATTTGTGACACACCAAGTCGAAACCGTATAAGACTGATTCTCGCTTGAATGTGTTTCAGATCCAACAAGTAATGTGAAATTATTAGGTCACTTTTGAAAGTGCGGTAAAAGGAGAAACGTTCACTATCATGAAGTTGAGAACACCATTTTTCTTTAAATTCGTTAACTAGTCTTAAACGTAAGAGTGCAAGAAAATGCTTTACATTTCCAACTCCCTGATTCTCCCAGACTTCTTGAAAACCATATTTATGAAGCATAAAACAGACAGATGTGGCCCACGTGTTTCTATTCTGATGATGCAGGAAAAGTAACATTTTATAAGCTTTTAGGGGTA
>CM065694.1:50235373-50275373 GCA_017654935.2 Phymorhynchus buccinoides
GAAGATACGAGGATTTTGTCTTAACTAGATCTGAATTTGGGACTTACGAGGTTTTTCTTCTATTTTCACAACCTCATTTACCCCAGATAGAAAGTCGTTAGAGATACGAGCTTTTGGTGGAAGGTGGCGGGAAAAATGAGAGAGCTGACTATGTATGTAACTAACCCACCAACCCCCCCCCCCCCCCCCCCAAATCGAGGTACAAGGTTTTTAAATTTCACCGACATTATGCTATAGAATCATAATCTATAGTTATTTTTCAAAACAATGATTGTTTGGCCACATGTCAGTAAATGCATAACGTTAACTATTTTTAAAATCTTTTAAATATACCTCTGCATACAGAGGGTTTTGAATTATTAGAGAGACAGAGGAAGAGAGAGAGAGTGTGTGAGAGAGAGAGAGAGAGAGAGAGAGAGAGAGAGAGAGAGAGAGAGAGAGAGAGAGAGAGAGAGAGAGAGAGAGAGAGAGAGAGAGAGAGAGAGAGAGAGAGAGAGAAAGAGAAAGAGAGAGAGAAAGAGAGAGAGAGGGAGAGAGAGAGAGAGAGAGAGAGAGAGAGGGAGAGAGAGAGAGAGAGAGAGAGAGAGAGAGAGAGAGAGAGAGAGAGAGAGAGAGAGAGAGAGAGAGAGAGAGAGAGAGAGAGAGAGATAAGAACATTGAAACCATATCCATGCTAAAGTTTCATTCATTAGAGATGTGTGTCAGAAAATGTTGCTCCAATTTCTTGATCTAACCAACTTTACAGCCGTCAGTCTGTCTTTAAAATGTTGTTTTTGTTTTAGCCTGATTTTGATGTTGGCTATAATGAGAACATACACACATAACACATGCATGCACGCCCACACATGCATGTTAGTATTTGCAAAATAAGGAAGCATCGTTGGGAAGGTACTCAAAAACTTTCTGTCACATTTGACATTCCATATTTTATGGACTACACACATAAGCGGATATTCCATGCGGAAACCCGTGCGCAATCCATAAATAAGTGAAACAAAGAAGGAAAAAGATTTGCGCGCGTGTCCGAATTTCCCCTATATGCATAAACGCTTATCCTTCTTTCTTCCACTTATTTAGGGTTTTCCGTACGGAACTTACGCATCTAATGTGAACCCGGCCTTAAAAGCTATACTTTTTTTCCCCAGACTGAGACCCCTGCGCCTTATAATGTGACTGATAACATAGTAAGAAAATATAATAACAAAATCTGAATTTTGTCTAAAAAACTTTTTTGGGGTGCCTTATCATCAGGTGCACCTTGTAGTCCGTAAAATATGGTACTTATTGTCAACAATGTGTATCTCTCTTATCTATCTTTCAGTGTACAGGTACATCTGCACCAGTACCGTTCTGATTTGTACTAGTATTTGTACTAGGGGGGGGGCCCCTGTGGGGATACCAGGGGGGTCTTTTGTATAAATAGTTCTGGAAGTTCTGTGCTTGTAGCTTCCTCTAATCTGCCACTCTCTTTGACTCTGCCTTTTCCCTCTGCTTTCTGTCATCTACTATCTTTCTGTCTTATCGGCCCATTCTCCTGCCTTTTAAAAATAAATATTCCAAATAATTTTTCTCCTTTGAGCTCCTCCAAAATTAGAATGTGTCGGCTGCACGCAGCGGGGAGACCAGTGAAAACTGAAAACCAGACACATATGTACCTTACACATTATGGTCATATGGCCTGTGAACGCAGAAGAAGAAGAAGAAATCTACTTTCAGTGTACAGGTACATCTACACTAGTACCGGCTTGCCGTACCATTCTGATTTGTACTGGTATTTTCTGTATTACCGGTTCGCATTACCAGCCCTACTGAAGAGGTCTATAAGAGGGAAGAAGAAGAAGAAGAAAAAGAAGAAAAAAATCAAACCAAGGACCTTTGCTTCCTTGGCGAGGACATTAACTCAATCGCATCGCAATGATTTTGAATTTTGATAACCGTGATAACTGTGATAACTCTCGGGTCGGCCAGCTGTTATCAGCACAAAGATTATATGCACCGGGAAACGCACACACACAGGAAAATGTGCACACTGTCACACTCTTTATCAGAAGTGTCACCCTGGGGTAAAAAACAACAACAAAAAAACAAAAAAACTAAGTCAGTCAGTCAAGAGAGAGAGAGAGAGAGAGAGGGTGGGGGAAAGAGACACAGAGAGGGAGAGAGAGAGAGAGAGGGGGGGAGAGAGAGAGAGGGAGAGAGACAGAGAGAGAGGAGAGAGGGAGGGGGAAGAGAGAGAGAGAGAGAGTGAGAGAGGGAGAGAGAAAGACAGAGAGAGAGAAAGTGAGAGAGAGAGAGAGAGAGTGGGGGAAAGAGAGACAGAGAGAGAGAGAGAGAGGAGAGAGAGAGAGAGGGGGGGAGAGAGAGAGAGAAGAATGAGAGAGAGAGAGAGAGAGAGAGAGAGAGAGAGAGAGAGAGAGAGGGGGGGGAGAGAGAGAGAGAGAGAGAGAGAGAGAGAGAGAGAGAGAGAGAGAGAGAGAGAGAGAGAGAGAGAGAGAGAGAGAGAGAGAGAGAGAGAGAGAGAGAGAGAGAGAGAGAGAGAGAGACAGAATGCTCAGGTTAACAGTACAAGAAAAAACGTTTGTACATGATGGCCCATTATACTATACAGGTGGTACACTCTAGCGTACATCTTGCTTATACATTCTTTGTTTATAACTAGGCAAGCCCATACACACCAAACAGGCACAACAGTATTGCCCAATGGTCCGTGAATCATTTTCAACCACTCAAATGACCTTAAGCTTGTTCCCACGAGTGCAAGGTATGCAAACGAGGGGTCACCCACCTCTTTGGCTTCATTGTCAAGCTTTTATTCACCTCGCCACGATTTTGAATTATAAAAAAACACCTCACAAATCACTCCAACCATACACACAAACAAAACATACATAAACAAAAGGAGAAATGAAAGAAGATTACGTGTTTTTACTTCAGGTTTAGACAAAGGGAAGTGGTAGATCAGACTTTTTTAATTTGTTATTATAGAGATTTTCTATAGAAAAACTCTCTACACAGATTGGTTGACCCACAACAAACCACAACAAAAGCAAAGTCAGAGGCAACATTGTGGTCTAAGGGAGCGAAGAGAGTTTAGAAGTGACTAAAGTATGGTGTGCACACATATTTACTTCCCTTGAAGCAAATGCATCAAATTGACAGCTATCTCTTATTAAATCCGGACATATATGTCCGGAACGACTTGAATGAGTTAAGCAAACATCCCAATTCAGTCAGTAATAAAGGTTACGCTTTGGAACTTTGCAAGTAATAAGTGCTTTATATTATGTCCCAACATTTCAAAGCTATATTTTTGTCCTTATTTTAACCCTTTCTCTCTCTCTCAAACTGGCTAGTACTTAAACAGTTGTGTAAGGTAAGCAATCTGATAGTGAGGAACGAGTTAACTCGTTCAAGTCGTTCCAGCCATATATGTGTGGAATTAATAGATAGCTGTCAATTTGATGCATTTGCTTCAAGGTAAGTAAATTAACCATACCTTGGTCACTTCTAAACTCGCTTTGCTCCCTCAGACCACAATTTTGCATCTGACTTTGCTTTTGTAGTGGTTTGTTGTGGGGAAACCAATCGGTGTGGAGAGTTTTTCTATATAAAATCAAGTCTGATCTGCCACTTCCCTATGTCTAAACCTGAAGTAAAAACCCGTAATCTTCCTTCATGTCTCCTTATGTTTATGTATGTTTTGTTGGTGTGTATGGTTGGAGTGATTTGTGATTATTTTTAAATAATTCAAAATCGTTGCGATGCCAATGAGTTAAAGCTAGGGACACGAAGACAAAGTATGTGAAGATGAGTGCAAGGTACTAACTATAGTGACACGCTCGCATAGGTTAGATCGCCCCGACCACTACTACCACCCATTTTACTGCTTCCCCCCCCCCTTTCTTCCTTATCTGTCCTGTTTTCTTCTTCTTATGTTATTTTTTGGTCTTCTTCTTTGTGATTTGCTTAAGTTCGTTGGGTTGATTTTCAAAGTTCGCTTTATCTTTACAAAATTATTTTAACCCTTTCACCGCCAATGTCGCATTTTTGCACCACAATGATTTAACACCCATGTCACTAAAAGGCATCAGATCAGGGTCTGTTATCCAAAGACCCTGTTCTCTTCATTTTGGGAGGTGGGGATAGGCCTTACTTTAAATGTCACAGAAGAATCCCCAATATTACAGACAGATTTTTTTCACTACCCAGGTAATTTTAACGGATTTGTTTTGCTGAGAAATGGCTGGCGGCGAAAGGGTTAATTATTATTTACTTTATTTTTAGTGTATATGATCAATTTCATTGCTTTACATTTTATTTCTTCTAAACCTTATCTTCTATGCATGTGGTTTTTTGTTGTTTTATTTTTTTTCTCTCAGTCCGTCTTTGTACTTTTACTTATTCTTTTGTTTTGTTTTCGTCTTTTAATTTCTTTTGTTTGTTTAAAAGTTCCTTGGCCATATTTTGGAAGTTCACTTCAGGTGAGATTCTGAACATATGTAACCGATTTTATTCTTGTTGTTAAGGTCAATCCGTTCATTCAACTCCCTTGTGTGTGTCACTGTGTGTGTGTGTGTGTGCGTGTGTGTATGTGCATGTGTGTGTGTGTGCATGTGCGTGTGTGTGCGTGTGCGTGTGTGTGTGTGTGTGTGTGTGCATGCACACATATATGTGTTATGTGTGTGGAGATGTGTGCGCGAATGTGCACACTGACAAGTGTGTGTTCATATATGTGCACGCACACACACAATGCCACATGCACAGAACCCTTAATCTGATTTTAAAGTACAACAAGGGCATCGCCGAGCGGCAGCAACGCATTGTGACAATGCAAACCCGGCCAGAGTTATGTCCTCCCCCCCACCCCCACCCCCCAATAATCCCCCCCCACCCCCCAATAAACACACCACTTTCCACCCTTACAGAACGCATAAAATACATAGCCCAAAATTTGAAGCGATTCTGTTCAGTAGTTCACGAGATACAGCTGAACTTTTATACAAACTTCCTTGCACCATGTCCTCTCCACCCCCCCCCCCCCCACCCCCCAATAAACACACCACTTTCCACCCTTACAGAACGCATAAAATACATAGCCCAAAATTTGAAGCGATTCTGTTTAGTAGTTCACGATACAGCTGAACTTTTATACAAACTTCCTTGCACCATGGTACACCACCACACAAAATTTGAAGCGATTCTGTTCACTAGTTCACGAAATAAAGCTGGGGGGAAATTACATAGCCCAAAGAAGGAAATTTCTTTCAAGGTCAAACTTCAAGGTCAAGGTCAGCACGGTGTTGATTAACGAAAGGAAGCTTCCTTTTCAAGCTGTTTACCCTTCTGCCAATTTTAATCAAAATCCAAACAGTAGTTTTTAAGATAATCGATACACAGACACACAGACAGACAGACAGACACACAAACCGATCGCAATACCTCGGCCTCTGGCCGGGTAACAATTGTTCCATTAGTACAGGCCTGTAGTACAACAACAACAGAGCAATAAACAATAACAACACAACAAATAAATGACAAAACAACAATAACAAACAGCAACTTCAACAACAACAAAGACCTTTTGGTCACACTCATATAGGAACGGGAAAGCCTTCATTCCAATTCTAAAGAGTAACACTTTTCTGGACATAAAAACCCCACACACTTCTATTCTCACCTCCGTCCACTTGAAGGCGACTGTTGTAGATGTCAGGACAGGACACGGCTACAAACTCCTCCAGTTCACTGACCGCCGGGTGACGCTGAAAACACACAATTATCATTAGAACCAGGGCTTCTGAAAACGTAGAGATTGTGCGTATTTACGCACTAGAGCTCTCAAATCACCCGCTAGAAGTAGAATCTCAAACCATGCGTGAGATTTACCCTTTGAAATCTCAAGTAGGGGGTGAGGTGACGCATTAAAACGATGGTTTATGCGTTAACACAGCCGTTAATCTTCAGTAAGATAACGACGTTGCTCATTGCAATAGTCTGCTAGGCCAAACTAGGCTACTGCCACAACGAGGAGGAGCTGCTAACCTAGATCTAAAATTCTTAAAAGATTGTGCAGAAACTGCCAGAACGCAGTAAATATCGAAAACTCATTGTTCATTGGCAGACCCACTTCTCAAAATCCAATAAAACCGTTTCAAACACTTGATATTCCTTTTGTCAACATGCCACCAGTCTGGCAAGTGTTCAAGAAAACTTGAAGACAAAGAAGAAGAAAGAGGTTGTTCGTCAAAAACAAAACAAAAGTGATCAGCAGGCGTGTGAGTGAAGAGAGTGTGTGCACGTGTGCATGTACGTGCGCGCGTGTGTCTGTGTAAGTGCCACTTACTTACGCAGGAAGTAGGGTCCTGACCCTTTAAAATTTGAAACTGAGGGTAAAAATACCCCTTAAAACTGTAAATAGGAAAGAAAAAGGAAAATCAGAAGCCCTGAGAACATCGATGATGAAGGTGATGACAATGACGATGCGTGCACGCCTATATCAGCTTTTACCTCTTCTAGTGCCATGTATTCTTTCTCCCCCATGGGGATACCCGGGGGGTCTTTTGAATAAATAGTTCTGGAAGTTCTGTGCTTGTAACTTCCTCTAATCTGTCACTCTCTTTGACTCTGCCTTTTCCCTTTGCTTACTGTCATCTACTATCTTTCTGCCTAACCGGTCCATTCTCCTGCCTTTTTTCACAGAACACTTTCAAAAATATTTCCTCCAGCTGGGAGACTTGCTGGGCCTAGCTATTTCTTAGTTAGGCGCATAATGGCAGCATGACGCATCTGCACTCATAATTGACAGGAAACTGAGTGATCCAAGAAGATGTATTCTTTGACGTTCTTGGTTGTCGGGTGCATCTCAACCGACAAGAGGGGAATACTGTATTTTACGGATTACAAGGCGCTTCTAATTATAAGGCGCAACCCCTGAATTTACCCCCCAAATCTGTATTTAAACATACATAAGGCGCAATGTATTTAAGGCGCATGCAAAATTATCAAACAAAAGCAAAAAATAGATAGAAAAAATGAGGTCGACTCAAACAAAGGAGGTCGGCATTTAGCCTAGTTCTGTCAAAACTATCTTCAGAACGACATAAATTACACTCACAGCGACATCTGGATATCGGTGTAAAGAAGTACTTATATGCATCGTCTGCATCAGAGAGCCCAGAAAAGTGGGAATTGAAATACACGGAGTAGATTTCTAAAATGAGTTTCGGCTCCAGTAACTTATGTTCGCCATGACTGTTACAAGTATTGTCTTCAGCTGTCGAAACCGAGGCTGCGACGTCATATCCTAATCAATACCTCCCGCCCCCTTCTCTGTGTGACTGTCAGCTGCCTCGTTGGCTCCATTTATGATTTCAGCCTGCTGTTTTCATTCGCAAAATACTTACGATACGAATAGAATTGACAACTTTGTTCGATCAGATTTCAGTCATATACATAATACTAAGCGCAACACAGGGGTCTCAGCTGAGGAAAAAAGTATTGCCTGGTACTCTGTAAAATATGGTAACTATTTTTTGGAGTGCGCATGCGTTGCTTTTATGGAGGAAACAGTTACATAAGCTCTAAAAATAGACAAGCCCATGGCAGGGTGCTTGGCAGTGAATGTCTTTATGTTTGATGGGAGTGTAGAGTGATGTCCTGGGCGAATGCATTCACCCTTGGTGCCAAAATAGCTAAAGTAATATGTATGCCAGTAGGAATTGTTCGGAAATAATTAAGGGGAGTAATTCCATGGTGTGTGGGAGTGATTTTGCCTAATTCAGTTGGTCAAACAGGGGAAGTTACTCAAGTTACAAACATAATCAAAATGGGTGTAATACTAATAAACCTATTTCAAACAAAACATGTATGTAAATCACTAAATGTATCCAATTAATAAAACACAATGGAACATCAAATCCAACACTGAAAACAGACAGATTAACTGCATCACTCGACCTTCGCAACAAGATGTCCCACATGGATGCGTGTCAAACTAAAGTCCAGACACTCTATCTGCAGAGTTTATCACCGGTTATCTTCAAAGTCAAGATAATGATGTATCTCGAAAGCCTGTCTATCCTATCCCGCATTTGTTATCTTGGTCTGATTAACCATTTCGCCACCAGACATTTTTCAGCCCAAAAATACCATTAAATTTAACTGGGTAGAGAAATATTGCGAATTCCTCTGTGACATATATAACATTAGGCCTATCCTTACCTCCCAAAATTAAGAAAACTAGTGCAACGCCGAGTCCCAGTAACGCCTAGTAACGGTAACGCCTAGTAATGGTAACGCCAAGTACTGGTAACGCTGAGTACAGCAAATTTGAAGCGATTCGGTTAAGAAACGGCGGAGTCGTATAGCGCTTGCGTTTCTGAAGCGATTCGCTTCCGGGTTGGTACACGGATAGTCACCGTCCCCGGTGATCTTCCTGCCAAATTCGAAGGCAATCGGTCCAGAAACACCGGAGATACGGGCGCCGAGAGGCCGGCGGATGTGCGTTTCGCGCATTTGCCGAACCGCGCAAATGACACGGCCGCCTCGGTTGCCGTTGCCATCGGCCCGTTAGGGCTCATAGCAAATTTGAAGCGATTCGGTCGAAAAACGGCGGAGTTATAAGGCCCGTTTCATGTTTCACACACACACACACACAGACACACACGGACAGTTGGCTTTTTACTATATGATAGGGTCTTTGGATAACAGGCCCTGATTTGATGCTTTTAGTGACATGGGTGCATGGGTATCCTGGGAAATTTCAAAAATCATGCAAGGCAGGGGTCCAGGGTCCGCCCAGTTAACAGCTTGACTTAAACAATCCTAAAAATATAAAGTTCCAAGTAAAGGCATGTAAACATTCATTTCTTTTATATTCTGGACATGCGAGAAACCGACAAAACGTGTATAAATAGGAAATTCGTTGTTTCTCAAATTCTCATAATCCGGCGATGCCGGCTCCAGGTAATACCAAAAAAATCCTGCATTTCAGGACATCCTGACACCTATGTCACTGAAAGGCACCAATACTGCAGATGGATTTTGTTTTCTACCCAGGTAAATTTAATGGAAATGTTTGGCTGAAATATGGATGGCGGTGAAAGGGTTAAACCATTGTGGTGCTAAAATGCGACATTGGCGGTGAAAGGATTAAGTAATCAGGGGGTTAAGAATATCACCCACCTGCTCCATTATCGGAGATCCAATGACAACTTGGACTTTATCTTTATAGTGGGGAGGTGGGTGGATGCCTCGTGCCTCCATACAGGGAGCTGGATGACCCCCCCCTCCACGAGTCTCCCCCCGTGGGGATACTGGGGGCTCTTTCGTAAAAATAGTCACCCCACCTTCTGGAAGTTCTGTGCTTGTAACTTCCTCTAATCTGCCACTCTCTTTGACTCGGCCTTTTCCCTTTGCTTTCTATCATCTACTATATTTCTGACTTATTGGTCCATTCTTCTGCCTTTTCTTTTCAAAAAGATCTTCCAAATAATTTTTCTCCTTTGAGCTCCTGTGTCGGCTGTACGCAGCGGGGAGAGACCAGTGAAAACTAAAATCCAGACATCTATACGTGCTTTACCCATTATGGCCATATGGCCTGGGAACGCAGAAGAAGAAGAAGAAGAATCTTTCCACTTTTGTGCTCCGGTTAAGCAAGTTTTCATTGTTGGTCAAACGAAAAGGATCGGGCCAACTCGATATAAAAATGTCTCAAGTACCAACATCGTCCAGAGACAGGCACAGTTTGTAACTCCAGTAAGCTCACAAGCACTTTGCATGTACTCAGAAGTTAAGTAGACAATGAGTTAGTGAGTGTGTTTTATTGACACCAAAGTGCATACAAGCACATTACATACAATGATTCACACTATCCACCACACCCATGTGTTCACCATGTGCACAGTTACAAACTGATGTGAATTCACAGCGCATTATGAAAAAAAAATTTGGTTAGTTGAAATGAAGGAGAAAGATCCTTGAGTAGATAAAACGTGTGGTAAATAAGTAGTAAACACACAAAAGCCTTGATCCCAAATCCTTGGCTTTACGAAGAAGGGCTCCTGGTCCTACTGAAGAAAAAGAAAATTCCACGAAAATCCCAGAAAATCTAGACATCCTTTTGTTAAAAATCTTAAATTTAGTGGTAAAATAGGATATTTTACACACTATTTAATTCAGTAAGGCTGTGTACACACAACTACAGATTTCCGTATGGAAATGCCGTTAATAAGTAAAAGAAAGAAGGAAAAAACAAGCACATACGCTTACACACGGAAACGCGTCCATACTTTTTCTTCCTTCTTTCTTTTACTTATGTACGGCATTTTCATATGGAAATACTTGGTTGTGTGTATACAGCCTTACTCATCTGTTAGCAAGCAGAACTAAGAACTTGTAACACGTAATCCAAGCTCTTTGTTAACATCTATGTTTTCTTCCCATGAATTCTTTTCTTTTTTTCCTCCTCCCACTTTACTCCCATTTTGTGTGAAACCAATCAAAGGATTCTCTGAAATACAGGAGCCAGGTTAGTGTGAAAAAAAAAGAATGGTTTACCTCCTCGGCCTCCACTATTAGCTCACACAGCTGAGCTCTTCTCCTCTGTGAGAGAGAGAGAGAGACAACACACACACACACACAGAACTTGGAGGTCAAATGTTGAATGTCTGTCGTTTCCGACAATGACTGCCCAGATAGCAGGAGGGGGCAGATACTATTCTGGCGGGCTGGGTGAGAATTACCATATTTTTTGGATCATTAGGTGCTGCTGTGAATAAGACGAATAGGGCAATTTTCAAGAAAAATCTGAACAAATTAACCCTTTCGCCGCCAAAGTCGCATTTTAGCACCACAGTGATTTAACACCTATGTTACTAAAAGGCATCAAATTGGGGTCTATTATCCAAAGACCCTATTGTCTTAGTCTTGGGAAGTAAGGACAGACCTTATTTTATGTATGTCACAGAAGAATCCCCAATACTGCAAATGGATTTTGTTCTCTCTACACAGGTAAATTTAATTGACATTTTTGGCTGAAATGTAGCTGGCGGTGAAAGGGTTAAAGTAAAAGGCGCCCTCGTTTATAAGGTGATATACACCTCGCAAAAGAAAGTCGAAGTTTGAAGCCCGTACACGTCCTGTAAACGCTTACCGACCGCCATTACTGCTGTCATAAACGAGAGTTGGCTCCCTTCTCAAATAATCGAACTTCCGTTTTTGCGACTTCCGGTTGTTGTGTTTGGACTTTTCTTCGCAAAAACTGGTAGAATTATGGCATTTTAAGCTCTACAATGCTTTTTACATCCAATGAAGGGTTATGGCATCTGTTGGACGGTATCTCAGATGATAATAGGGATTTTGAAGCATTTTAACGTGAGTATTCGTCGTATCGGCGACTCGTTGCCACTTTCGATGTTGTGACTCACAGTAGACTGTACTGAGTATGGCAATCGTTGCCTCTCTTCTCATGATTTTGCTCACTAATAGGGCGCCCTCGTTTATTAGGTGCATAGGTCGAAATTGGAGAAAAAAATATCGCCTTATAGTCCGAAAATTACGGCAGTTTATAGTGGAGATGCCTTGCCCAGAATGATGATACACTGCATATTTACTGCAATTTAATGCTGTATATAAACACGTGCATTGTAGCAGTAATAGAGATTTGTACCCGATTGATTTTAGTATTGGGTTGATTTTCTAGTTGGGCTGCTCTCACATGGAAAGAGCGTTGCCGCTATTGCAGCATCCCTTTTTTTGTTTTTAGTGGGGAGGAGGTTGAGGGGGTGAGGGCGAGGAAGGAGAATTGGGAAACCTAGCTATCTATTTAGTTCATACCAGGCAGCAGGACTTCTCCTTGCTCTTATTAACATTCAACTGCTGTGGGCTTCTCACTTGCGTAAAGCGCACGGGTCAGAGTTTCTTTAACTCCCCATCCGAAGGACTCAAACTCGATGTTCCTGCCGATCCAGAGAGAAAGGGCGAGGCAGGGATTTGAACCCGGGTCACTCACTCATTGAATTGGCAGGCGAATGTCTTAATCACTCTGCCTCCTATCCTTTCCTTTCAATAATCATGAACAGTTGGCTTCTCACTCTCTCTCACACACACACACACACACAGCGACCCCAGAACTAGAGGAGCCCAGTTTTTTTTTCAAGAAAGGACAGCCCACCCAGTCCTCTACCACTCTTTCTTCCCACGAACGCTCAGAGAGTGGAACATGCTCCCCACAAGCCTGACTGAAACCATCTGTCCCGATGCATCAGCCACCAGGCCTCCGTCTGCTGATCTCCCAGTGGACCAGTGTATATAGTTTAAACCTTTACAAGTTTTAGGGATGGATCCCAAATTATTTATTTTTATTTTTTACTGTCCTATCTTCTGGGCCGTACAGTGGCGTTGCTCCCACGCCGCTCATTCCGAGTCCCAACTCGCAGCCACACCTCCGCACGTTCAGGTCGTAGAATCCGAGACCAGTAGTCCAAGGGGAGCTAATCTATGTTAGGCCGTCAGGAGGCAACCAACCGAGGAGACACTGCAAATCCCAAATTATTATTCAAGTTTTTTAATAATAAGGCATTGAGAGCACACACCTGTCAGTCGCGTACCAAGTTGGACTTTAAACGCCGAAAGGTCCAGTCTAGTAATACGAAGAAGAAGAAGAAGAAGAAGAAGAAGAAGAAGAAGAAGAAGAAGAAGAAGAGGAAGAAGAAGAAGAAGAAGAAGAAGAAGAAGAAGAAGAAGAAGAAGAAGAAGAAGAAGAAGAAGAAGAAGAAGAGGAAGAGAGGAAGAAGATGAAGAAGAAGAAGAAGAAGAAGAAGAAGAAGAGGAAGAAGAAGAAGAAGAAGAAGAAGAAGAAGAAGAAGAAGAAGAGGATGAAGAAGAAGAAGAAGAAGAAGAAGAAGAAGAAGAAGAGAAGAAGAAGAAGAAGAAGAAGAAGAAGAAGAAGAAGAAGAAGAAGAAGAAGAAGAAGAGGAAGAAGAAGAAGAAGAAGAAGAAGAAGAAGAAGAAGAAGAAGAAGAAGAAGAAGAGGAAGAAGAAGAAGAAGAAGAAGAAGAAGAGGAAGAGGAAGAAGATGAAGAAGAAGAAGAAGAAGAAGAAGAAGAAGAAGAAGAAGAGGAAGAAGAAGAAGAAGAAGAAGAAGAAGAAGAAAACACACACACTGGCTATCTCTCTCTCTCTCAGTCTCACTTGTGCATGTTTACACCAACCTCTTTGTGTCGTGGGATCAGGAACATGAGGAGGGCACCGATGATGGGGGGAGCCCCTGCCGCGTGGAACGCCACCCGGTAAGAATGAAGATGGTCGTAGATCAAACCTGAACAAAAATGGGTGAAGATTAAGATCAAACATCATGAACTAAACCATCAAGAATTTCAATTAGTGTAGAATTAGTGTAGAGTGGCACAGTGGTAACGCGTTCGCATCGTGTCAAGTAAACCCGAGTTCGAACCTGGGTACAGGGGATTTTTCCTCTCACTTTGCACTAGGCCTTACGGTCCGAACGTGGAGTCTTTCGGATGAGACGATAAACCGAGGTCCCGTGTGCCCATGCACTTAGCACACGTTAAACCCAGTGGCAACGAAAAAGTTATCATTTGGTCAAAATTTACCCCCTCCCCTTTTTCTTCCTCATCAATCACACAAAAATCGCATGCCAACCAAAATTTGGGTGGTGCGCCTCTGTCTGCGACGTGCTTTCCAGGTGGGAGCAACCCGAATTTCACAGAGATGCCTCTGTGACTGTAAAGTACCTAATTGATTACACGACAGTGGAGCTTCCTTATAAGACACCCCATTATAAGACTCCCTCCCACATAAGACCTACTTCTCTGAGACATTGCCCTTCTTTGTGAGTATTAAAATTACCTCCCTTATAAGTCTTATAAGGGAGGTTCCACTGTATCGGAAAACTGAGCTAAAATTCACTAATTCATTCATTCACTCTTTGTTTAAAAACACCTTTCCCAAGATGCATTATCCAGACCTGTTTACCCTGAAATTGGGCTTCAGGTATTCAAAATCCAAAATAAGTGTGTTTTCACAAAATAGGAGTACTCCAACAGGAAAGTTTCCACAAATTTATGTGCATATCTGTATTAATAAAAAAAATTCGGGACTTTACTGGTTTCGTACTGCCTCCGGGCATTGCCTCCAGTATCGTTCCCACCATATTTGTATTTACAAATGTTCCATATGTGTCTGATTCCCAGACCAAGAGGACGTAAAACTCCATTTTCGTGTTGTGTCTTATGGGCAAACAGGTCTGATTATCACTCTCTAAGCCCCGACAGGACTTCAGAACAATAGCCTTGAGACACAGTCACAACTACAGGTCAACCTAACCAAGCCCCAAGGCTGTAGCACAGAGAAGTAATGCAACGCCCCCCGGTTTCATGGTCACCGTTGCTCCAACACAGCTGTTCCGTCACACACAGATTTGAACTGTTTAGTTAAATGATTGAATCTAAAAATCTATACCTATACAGTAGAACCTCCCTTATAAGACCTCTCATCATAAGATTCCCTCCCACATAAGACCTACTTCTCTAAGACATTACCCCCCCCTTGAAAGTATTAAAATTACCTCCCTTATAAGACCTCATTTTGGATGATTTTTGAAGGTCTGATAAGGGAGGTTCCACAGTATAATAAAATTCATGCGGTGTGTAACAGTAAAATAGTAGTAGATCATAGTAATGAAAAAGGCAGAGCCGAATAATAATAATAATAATAGTACATTTATATAGTGCTTTACCTCAAACGAGCCCAAAGCGCTTTACAATCGAATATTCATCAACAAGTAGAAGGTGCCTGTCGGGTTAAAATTCGTAGCTCGTTAAAATTCATAGCTCGCTATACTATAAGACTGACTATTTGCGGCATTTTGCGACATTGAGCATGAACGACAAATTTTACTTTTTTCTAGGGTTAGGGATAGGGTTAGGGTTAGGGTTAGTTTTAGGGGGGGGGGGGGGGGTACGTGCAAAAAATGTGCAAGTCAGACTTGCTTTAACCCATTGACTGCCACCAATGTATTACGTACTGACCTGATGACATCACTGATGATGTCATCAGATGAAGAGGAATAACCCTGACATGCTGGCTTTTGCTCTAACACAGTCAACAGAGTTATATCCCCAGACCATTTTTCCAGATTGTCTCTCAGTTGTCTTTTTCATGGCATAATTTGCCCAACGATTTTTTCTTTAATTTTCTCTGGCAGTCAAGGGGTTAAGTCCCCATCTGAGGGACTCGAGGTTCAGTTTGACTATGAGGGTGGGGGAGCTAGTTGTATGGGAAAGCCACTTGATATCATTACTAAGGTAATAAATGCAATTCAAAAAGTGATAAGTGCTTCTCCAACGGATTAGTCAAAACTTTTCTGGGTCTGTGATCTGGAAGCTGTTTATCAGTTGGCGCTCATCTAGGTCAGGTCATTCACAAGTAGGCCTGTGGTCGGCAAAAAAACACAACTATAATGCAGTAAAACCCTCTTGCACACATGTGGAAGCAATGTGGCCAGGATTAACCCTTTCACTGCCAAAATCGCATTTATGCACCACAATGGTTTGACGCCCATGTCACTAAAAGGCATCAAATCAGGGCCTGTTATTCAAAGACCCTATTTTCTCAATTTTGGGAGGTAAGGATAGGCCTAACGTTAGACATGTCACAGAGGAATTCCCAATATTGCTGACAATTGTTTTCCTCTACCCAGTTAAGTTTAATGGCATTTTGGGGCTGAAAAATGGCTGGTGGCGAAAGGGTTAAGAAGATTGAGTGGTGCCATTACTTTAGTTTAACTCATTCGCATCGCAATGATTTTGAAGTATTTTTTATAAAAAAACTCACAAATCACTCCAGCCATACACACAAACAAAAACTGACGTAAACAAAAATAGAAATGAAAGAAGATGACGGGTTTTTACTTCAGGTTCAAACATAGGGAAGTGGTAGAACAGACTTTTTTTTTATATATAGACTTTATATAGAAAAACTCTCTACAGCAATTGGTTTCCTCACTACAAATCACTACACACGCAAAATCGTGGTCTAAGGAAGCGAAGCGAGTTTAGAAGTGACCAAGGTACGGCGTGTGCACATATTTACTTCCCTTGAAGCAAATGCATCCAATTGACAGCTATCTATTAATTCCGCACATATATGGCTGGAACAACTTGAATGAGTTAAACACAGTACCTGTACTTGCTTTCTTTTTTTTTCTTTACTTTTTTTGTGGGGGAGGAGGGGGGAGGAGGGCATTTGTTTTTAGTAATGGTAATTACTAAGTGAGGTCTCCTTAGAAAAAAAAGAAAGAAAAAAAAAGAAAAGCGAATGCAGTCATTTACTGAAACCCCCCAACTTCAACAGACTTGAATAAATGATACGGTCTCAATCATGACATTCCAATGTCAAAGAAAAGAGATTAATTAGTAATGGTAATGTAAATAAGTGAGGTCTCCTTAGAAAAAAAAAAATATATTCCAATTTTTTTTTCTGCAAAGCAAAATTAAAAAATGCGAATGCAGTCATTTACTGAACCCCCCCCCCCCCCCCAACTTCAACAGACTTGAATAAATGATACGGTCTCAATAATAACATTCCAATGTCAAAGAAAAGAGAATATATTTTCATGTACAGGTGTCCTGTTGTCAACACAAGCATAACACTTTTTGCAACATTGTTATTTATTTGGGTATTGGGAATTAGTAGGAATTAGTGGTGTAGAGTGGCACAGTGGTATCGCGTTCGCTTCGTGTCAAGTAAACCCGAGTTCGAACCTGGGTACAGGGGATTTTTTCCTCTCATTCTGCACTAGGCCTTAACGGTCTGAACGTGGAGTCTTTCGGATGAGACGATAAACCGAGGTCCCGTGTGCCCATGCACTTAGCATACGTTAAACCCAGTGGCAACGAAAAAGTTGTCATTTGGTCAAAAAATTCCCCCCCCCCCCCCCCCCCCCCCCCCCCCCCCCCCCCCCCCCCCCCCCCCTCATCAGTGACAAAAATCGCATGCAAATTTTTTTTTTATATTTTAAATTGGGTGGCGCGCCACAGGCAGTGACGCGCTCTCCAGGTGGGAGCAACCTGAATTTCACAGAGACGCCTTGTGACTATAAAAGTACCTAATACCTAATTACTCTTTTAAAAAAAAATCTTTGAAAATGTGTCTTCCCGAGAAACGCAAACCCGAATCCAAAATTAGAACAAAAAGCAGCCAACTTCGGCACATCTCTTTTTTGTTGGAGAAGTTCATCAATACAGTCAAACCTCTAATTCAAGACTTCCAAAAAGTCAGAAAAAATGGGTCTTATAACGGAGGGGTCTTACAACAGAGGTCAGTTTTATACATAAAATATAGCAAGCTACATTAATCCCTTCCAAAAATATCGGTCTTAAATGAGAGGAGGTCTTATAATAGAGGTTTGACTGTACCAAAATGAGATTTTAGAAACATAAAAAAAAGTGTAAAATATACATATATATGCTTGTGCTATGTACATGTAAATCAATTTCAGAGTTGTTGTTGTCATTCCCTGGCTTAAAGACTCCAGGGATCATCCCAACAGCAGAAGCACTTGAACACTATGGTACAAATGCACCAGCTAGGGATGAGAAAATTACGTGTGTGACTGTTTTTTATTACCCCGCCACATGGGCAGCCACACTCCGACTTCGGAGGATGATTTCAGAGCGATTCAACCCATCCTACAGGCATATAGTTAGTTCCAATGTGATTCAACAATGGAATGTGATTTAACAAGTAGTCAAGTTACGTATCTACACTACGTGGTAACGGGCCGACACTGTTAAAAGGTTATGTATACAGTATTAGTGTGTGATAACAGGCCTGGACTGGTAAACCTGTTATCTACCATAATGTTACGTCACACTAGTTCAACAGCACTTTTGTCAACAGTTACAGGTCATCATTTATCAACAGACAACGAGCAATTTATGTCTCATAACATTCCGCAGTTTCTCAACCTTCAAAACGATCAACTAGCACTAGAAAACCTGATGGCAAAATTGTTATTAAACATTGCCATACTAACAAAAGAAAATGTCACTTTACTAACAGAGTTGCTGTTTACTGGAATGATCTTGACACTAACATTAAGTTTGCCCAAAATATTAATACTTTTAAAAATCTTCTAGACAATCTTCCTAAACTTCAGACACTTTTTTGCGATTTTGATTTATTTATTTTTCAAAAAACTTTTTCAGACCAATTGAAAACAAAAACAAAGTAATTTGATATTGAAGGGGTGCTTAAAAGGCAGTGAGGCCTAGGCTGATGAAGCTTGTCCCTACCTACCTACCTACCATAGAAATATCTCATGTGGTTTACGCTTATGTTGGCTATAACTTAACTATTTACTCTACTTGGCTGAGTGGGAAAGAGACAAGTTTAAAGTCAGAGGCTGGGACTAGTGAGCTTAAATCCTGCTGGTGCCTTCAATAACAATTCTGCTTGTGTGTGTGTGTGTGTGTGTGTGTGTGTGTGTGTGTGTGTGTGTGTGTGTGTGTGTGTGTGTGTGTGTGTGTGTGTGTGTGCATGTGTGTGTGTGCATGTGTGTGTGTGTGCAGGCATGTGTGCATGTGTGTGCATGTGTGTGTAAGTGAGCATTTGTGTAAGTATGTGTGTAAGTGTGCGTGTGTGTGCGAGTGTGTTTGTGTATGTGTGCGCATATGGAAGCATGGATATGAGCATGGCTACATGCATGTAACAACAGCAAACAATAACAACAACAACACACACACACACACATGTGCATACACACACACAAAAAAAAACACCCACCACACACACACCAAAATAAACAGCCACAATCACAGCACAAAATAACAATGGGTTTTTTCCACATTGTCCTTGAGTGCATCTGTTGTGCAGTCTATTCTGTGGAAATCCCCCAACACCAACCTAACTGGTTGACTGTTTACTGTTTACCTAGGATCACGTTACAGTCCTAACCATGTAATTTTACAGTTAACAGTGCAAAATCCTTGGGTATTCTTCTCACTTCTAATTGATGTTTTAACATATTTCTCCCCCCCTCTCTCTCCCCCTCTGTGTTGTGTGTGCGTGTGTGTGCGTGTGCGTGTGTGTGTGTTTGTTTGTAAGTGGGTCCATGCAGGCATGGGGATGTTTGCATGGGGGAAAAATGGAGAAAAGAGTGAGATAGAGAAGAGACAGGTGTGTCTGTATGAGAGAGAGAGAGAGAGAGAGAGAGAGAGAGAGAGAGAGAGAGAGAGAGAGAGAGAGAGAGAGAGAGAGAGAGAGAGAGAGAGAGAGAGAGAGAGAGAGAGAGAGAGAGAGAGAGAGAGAGAGAGAGAGAGAGAGAGAGAGAGAGAGAGAGAGAGAGAGAGAGAAGTGACACAGAGACAGAATGTGTGTGTGTGTGTGTGTGTTTGTAAGTGGGTCCATGCAGACATGGGGATGTTTGCATGGGAAAAAAATGGAGAAAACAGAGAAGAGACAGGTGTGTCTGTGAGAGAGAGAGAGAGAGAGAGAGAGAGAGAGAGAGAGAGAGAGAGAGAGAGAGAGAGAGAGAGAGAGAGAGAGAGAGAGAGAGAGACTGACACAGAGACAGAATGTGTATGTGTGTGTGTATGTGTGTGCACGCATTAGGCGTGTTGAACGAGTGAATAAAAATGATCACAGTTCACACGCGTGAATGTATGCGCATGTACTGAGTGTGCAATACAATCAAGGGTCACCAAAATCAACAACCAACCCTCTGCTGCAATGGTAAACCAATACACTGAGGGACACATCAGCTTCAACTAATATTCCATTGAACACATTTGAAGAGGTTCTGTGCAGCGGTTCCACAGAGTCGATTTAAAATATGTTAAGAAGCAAAAACAAAGCATCTATACTATAGTCAAAACAATATATAAGTTCGAAGAAAAAAAAGGAAAATGCCATATGACTCTTTTAAAAATCTTTTATAAGTCATGCTAACCTCTGAACTGTAAATATGTGAATAAAAATTCTTGAAAAAAGTTCAGCCCCCTCCAAAAAAAAAACCCACCCCAAAACACACACACATCTACACCTCTGAAGCAAAGACACACCAATTTCAGTGACATAACTGACTGTTGCTTTGTGTTGTCAGACGTAATTATTGTCACAAAGAGAGAATAAGAGAGAAACGCTTACCATGCCAATCTTTTCTCAAAACACTTATGTCATGAACTCTGGTTCTTAAAACTTCTATAGTTTTGACACTTATGAATATGACTCATCGTAAAAAAAATAGATTTCATAAGATATTGAATCAGATAAAGAAAAACAAGGCTACCACATTCTATAGACTATAAGTATAAGTGGAACCTCCCTTATAAGACCTCCCATTATAAGACTCAGGGCTCCCAGGGACCCCCATTTGGGGGTCTATGAAGCACTAAAATTATCAAGGACCCTCTAAAAGAATGAGCAGGGGGTCCCAGGGATGCACTAGAAAATTTCTTTTTAGCATTCGCAATACCACTGGGACCCTCTATCCCACCTCTAGGACCCTCTATGCCGTAAGTGAAGGTGTCCCTGGGACCCCTTATTTTACGGGACAATTGGGAGCCCTGAGACTCCCTCCCACATAAGACCTACTTCTCTGAGACATTGCCCTTCTTTGTAAGCATTAAAAGTACCTCCATTATAAGACCCCTCCCTTATAAGACTTCATTTTGGATGATTTTTGAAGGTCTTATAAGGGAGGTTCCACTGTATTTTCCCCCCCAGACCGAGCCTCTGAGTCTTATAAAATATAACTAATGAATAATACAGCAAGAAACTATTATTATCTTTTCTTTCGTTTGTGTTCCCAGGCCATATGGCCATAATGGGTAAAGTACGTATGATATGGCCTGGGAACACAAAAGAAAGAAGATATGGCCATAATGGGTAAAGTACGTTTGTGTCAGATTTTCAGTATTCACCGGTCTCCACGCTGCGTACAGCCGACACATTCTGATTTCGGAGGAGCTCAAAGGAGAAAAGTTTATTTGGAAGATTTTTTTTTTTAAAAGGCAGGAGAATGGGCCAATAAGTCAGAAAGATAGCAGATGATAGAAAGCAAAGGGAAAAGGCAGAGTTAAAGGGAGTGGCAGTTTAGAGGAAGTTACAAGCACAGAACTTCCAGAAGATGGGGGAACTAATGTTACGAAAAGACCCCCCGGTATCCCCAAGGGGAGAGACTCATGGAGGGGCGGGCGTCATCCAGCTCCCTGTATGGAGGCACGAGGCATCCACCTACCGCCCCAGGCACAGATGTCAAAGTGCAAGTAAAATAAGTTGCTTCGAATTCTGCGACCTGAACAAGCCGGGGTGCAGCTGCGAATTGGGACTCGGAACGAGCGGCATGGGAGCAATGCCGCTGTACGGCTCAGAAGATGGGACAGCCAAAAAAAAAAGAAGAAAAAAAAGTTGCTTCTTACAGGCCGAAAATTACAATAAGATAAAAAACCTTCACCTACCCGCCAAAGGAGGCCCTAAGGTCATGGGCACAGAGAAAATTCCAAACAGGAACCCGATGGCCTGGGACGCCCCGCTCTCCCCTACCAGGTCGAAGGCGATGGGGCCCAGCAGGCAGATGAAGAGGCCGTCGCACAGGCCCATGACCAGGCAGATGACGATGAGCGAGGCGAAGTTCTGGGCGAAGGGGATGCACAGGGTGGCCACGCCCAGGAAGAAGAAGGCTCCCTGCTGCATGTGCACGCGGCTCACGCACCGGCAGTCGGCCAGCAGGCCGAACAGGATGCGTGACACCCCCGACGTGATGCTGATGAACATGGGCAGCAGGTTGCCGTCCGAGTCTGGGAAGTTGTCCTTTGTGTGCTTGACCTGAAACACATCACGCCGTGTGTTGATTTTAAATGCCTTTGAAGTGCCTGAAAGTATGAAGACATTACGCCTTGCGTTGATTAACTAATGTTTTGAAATGGCTGAAAATCACAGAACTGCTGAGTGATATCATATTGCCAGACAATGCTCATGAACATCGGCATCAGGTTGCCGTCCGAGTCTGGGAAGTTGTTCTTGGTGTGCTGGACCTGAACATATTATGTTGTGTGTTGATTTTTAAATGCCTCTGAAGTGCCTGAAATGATGTAATGCTGAAGAATGCCGATTCTGATGAACATCGGCAACAGGTTGCCGTCCCAGTCTGGGAAGTTGTCCTTGGTGTGCTGAACCTGAAAGCCATCACGCCGTGTGTTGATTCTGAATGATTTGGAGGTTACAGACACCAGACCACATCCTGCAGGACTGCCCTACTTTCAGCACCCTGAGATGTGAAATCTGGCCCAGGTCTGCAGTACTCCGTGACAAGCTGTGGGGTCCTCCTGAGGCGCTGATTTTGACTGCGACCTTCATCAACCGAACTGGACTGAGCATCTGATATGGCCGGGAACAAAGAAGAAGAAGAAGAATGCCTTTAAATAGCCTGAAAGTGAAGTTATGCAACGCTGAAGAATGCCGATGCTGATGAACATCGGCAGCAGGTTGCTGCAGGTAGGAAGGAAAGAGAGAGGGGTGAGAAGTAAAATGGAGGCAAAGGAGAGGTTGAGAGACTGACAAACAGACAGACAAAAAGACCGACACAATCAAGATGCATTTCATATATTTTATGCCCCCTTGGGGGAATACCTGGGGACTCTAATTTGAACAAATAGTTCCCCCACCTTCTGGAAGTTCTGTGCTTGTAACTCCCTCTAATCTGTCACTCTCTTTGACTCTTCCTTATCCCTTTCCTTGCTGTCATCTACTATCTTTCTGCCTTTCTGGTCCATTCTCCTGCCTTTTTTTCAAGAAACGCTTTCAAAGTAAAAGATTTCCTCCCGCCGAAGTCGGACATGCTGGGCCTAATTATTTCTAATCTTACTTAGGCGCATAACGGCAGCATGATGCATCTGCGTTCATCATTGACAGGAAACTGTCTGAGCGATCGAAGAAGAAGAAGAAGTATATTTTATGAACTGTCAAGATATGATAATCCTTTATGACCAGTCCTGAATGTTACGAGTATGGACAAGTTGTCAGAAGCCATAAACGTCAAATATCTGAAGAAGGCGTCTAGAGTTGAATGATTGATGATATTACAAAGGCTTGAGTGGAGTGAGAGCACCCAGAACACAATAGTATGTACACTTGACAGGCGTGGATAGGAATAAGATTAGTTTGGTGAAAGCAAAGCGCTGACAGAGGGGCAAAATTGTGTGTGCGTGTGTGTGTGTGTGCGCGTGCGTGTGTGTGCGCGTGCGTATGTGTGTGTGTCTGATTGTGTGTGCGTGTGTATGTGTGTGTGTATGTATGTGTGCATGTGTGTATGTGTGCGTGTGTGTGTGTATATATATATGTGTGTGTGTGTGTGTGTGTGTGTGTGTGTATGTGTATGTGTGTGTGCACACACTCACACATGTATTCACTGTGTGATGGTGCTCGCATGTATGCATAACTTGAGATATTGTTCATTTTGAACAATCAACAACTTTTTAAACCGATTTACGCACTGATTTCAATCTCTAAGATGTGGATTACTTCTTCTTCTTCTTCTATCGCTTAGACAGTTTCCTGTCAATTATGAGCGCAGATGCGTCATGCTGACGTTATGTGCCTAACTAAGAAATAGTTAGGCCCAGCAAGTCCGACTTCGGCTGGAGGAAATCTTTTTGAAAGCATTTCTTGAAAAAAGCCAGGAGAATGGACCGGTAAGGCAGAGAGATAGTAGACGACAGTAAGCAAAGGGAAAAGGCAGAGTCAAAGAGAGTGACAGATTTGAGGAAGTTACAAGCACAGAACTTCCAGAAGGTGGGGGAACTATTTATACAAAAGTCCCCCCCCTGGTATCCCCATGGGGGAAGATGTGGATCTCCAAAACCATCCCAAAGATATCTTGACCGAGAAAAAGCATCTATAATTTACACAAATTTCAACCCATTTTTTTGGGCTCACTCGTGTTAACGAAGTTAACACGAAGTGAGTCTATAGTATGATAGTTGTTCGGTTGTGTGTCTGTGTGTATGTGTGTGCGCGCGCGCGCGCGTGTGTGTGTGTGTGTGTGTGTGTGTGTGTGTGTGTGTGTGTGTTGCGTCCGTGGTCTAATCTCCAAACTTTAACGTTGGCATTTTCTCGGGAAATAGAAGGCACACATTGTTCAAACTTTACACACATATAGATGTCTATGCAAGCTTTCAAACAATAATGATTTGAATAATTAAATACTTAAAACAACACTGTAAACAGATAACAAACAGATAACATTTTAGATTAGTGGGTTAGAGTTGAATACTCTCTAACCCACTCTTGAGAGTATTCAACTCTAACCCACTAATCTAAAACTCATCTATGCTGAAAGCCTCGATAGCTCATTGGTAGAGTGTCTGTCTGTCATGCCAATGGTTCTGAGTCCGGTTCTCGGCACGGGCACTTTTTTAAATTTTATTTTAGTTATATCCATTAATGATTTTATTGGCAATCTTGTACTTTAGACACCCCCCTCAATCTGTTTGTTGTTGTCCTACATGTTCCTGTTTGAGTGAGCCTTGAAGGCTTTGCCTCTTGTTCCTAATATAATGAAATGCTCCTCTAATATATCCCTCTCTCTCTCTCTCTCTCTCACACACACACACACACACTCACTCACCAGATGAGTAAACGGAATAAAGTAACCCAGCAGGGACACAGCGTTGGCCACGGCCCACACCACATAGCCCTTGTTGCTCCAGATGCTGACATTGAGGAACTGGCGGGTCCACCGGCAGCAGTCGCCGACGTGCTCCTTCACGCTCTCCCGGGACATCATCAGGGCCCCCAGGTTCGACTCCTTCTGCACCAGAGGCTTCCAGGTCAGGGAGTACGGCATCAGCATGAAGATCAGCCCACTCAGGCACAGCAACGTGTACTTGAGCCCCACCTTCTCCAGCAGGATGGGCAGCGCCAGGGCGTACGTTATGGTGAAAACGGCGCTGCCGAACGTGACGATCCCGTTGACAAGCCCCATCCTTTTCTTGAAGTAGTGCCCGAGGATGACCAAGGAAGGGGAGTAGGCGAAGGCGAAGCCCGTGCCCATGAGCACGCCGTAGGTGAGGTAGTAGAGCATGAGGTCGGTGACGAAGGCGCTGGAGAGCATTCCCACGAAGGCCAGGGCGCCCCCTAGGAAGGCCACCTTGCGGATGCCGAAGCGGTCGCTCATGATGCTGGCCACCATGCAGAAGAGGAAGGTAAGCCCCGTGCATACCGACCCCACCCACGCTGGGGAAAACCAATAATAATAATAATATTAATAATAATAGTACATTTATATAGCGCTTTACCACAAATGAGCCCCAGGGCTCCCAGGGACCCCCATTTGGGGGTCTATGAAGAACTAACATTCTAAAGGACCCTCTAAAAGAATGTGCAGGGGGTCCCAGGGATGCACTACAAAAATTATTTTTAGCATTCGCAATGCCATTGGGACCCTCTATCCCACCTCTAGGACTCTCTATACTGTAAGTGAAGGATTCCCTGGGACCCCTTGCTTTGTGGGACGATTGGGAGCCCTGGAGTCCAAAGCGCTTTACAATCAATTATTCAATCAACAAGTAGATAACAAAAATAGTATTTAAGAATGACACAAACCAGCAACAACGCATAGATACAAAGCAACTCTCTCTCTCCCCCCCCCTCTCTCTCTCTCTCTCTCTCACACACACACACACACACATTTATCGACATCGACTCATTATTCATCTTCATTCAGTAAGCCGTAGCAACTGAGTTGCACGGACTGACCACATACACCAATACACATACACAAACATAGAAGGACACACATACAACGTACGCACGCAGACAGACAGACACACACATGCATACAGACACACACATACACATGCGTGCACACATAACCCACAAAACCAAAACACACACAAGCACACACGTACGCATGACGTACGCACACATGCATGCTCACACACATACACAACACACATCACAAAACACAATGACAATGTTTGTTTAGTAGCGTTATTTTAGTCATACGAAAAAGATTCAGTCAACGATGCTGCCATTAATTATTAATCAGTGAACAAGATTACTATACAGTATTTGTTATCTATATCATAGCAATGAAGAGCGACTTTTAAAGGAAGGAAAGAAGAAAGAAAGAAGACAAGACAAGTAGTGAAAGCAGGGGTCAAGGAAAGTCAAGAGAAGAACGGTGATTGATCTGCGCAATCCAGGAGACATAATGGATGGCACTAGTCAGAGATAGTACTAGTACTAGACCAGGTATGAAAAACAGCCTGACTGTCCGGAATGATATCGACGTGCCCCCATCTATGAATCCCCAGCCGTGTCTATAATGTGACAACTTCATAGTGCCCCCCTGTCTCTATATCGCACACCATACATGCATGTACACACTTAAAGACCCACCACGTCACGTGTCAAAATCACGGTTTTCACATGTTTTCTCTCTTAAAGACCCACCACGTCACGCGTCAAAATCACGGTTTTCACATGTTTTCCCTCTTAAAGACCCCCCACATCACGTGTCACATTCCCTCTTATGCTAGGAAGATTTCTTAAGATTTCTTACCAGTTATAAGAGGGAAAACACATGAAAACCGTGATTTTGACACGTGACGTGGTGGGTCTTTAAAGCTGGTAAGAAATCTTCCCAGCATAAGAGGGCATGTGACACGTGATGTGGGGGGTCTTTAAGGACACACACACACAATGGTTGTCTCATCTATTTTGGGGGGCGTTTGAGTGTTGTTCATGTCCCCTTCCCTATGTGTCCCAATCTCTATGTCGTGTGTGTGTCCCTCGCTCGGGTTTGAGAAAGGGCTAGGGTTAGGGTTTCAGATTAGGGTTCTAAAGAACTTAGGGTTAGGATTAGAGTTAGGGTTTCACTTGGTGTCACATAAAGACGGAGAGACAGGGACACATACTAGGCATGGGGACACATGGGGAAACTCAGGGGCACATGGAGGAGATTATAGATGGAGATGGGGGACACTGAGACAGGGACACACATAGACTCAGGGTTCCCAATCGTCCCGCAAAACAGTATAGAAGGTCCTAGAGGCGGGATAGAGAGTCCCACTCCCAGTGTCATTGCGAATGCTATTTAAAATAATATTTTTTCTAGTGCATCCCTAGGATCCCCTGCACATTCTTTTAGAGGGTCCTTTAGAATGCTAGTACTTTCTAGACCCCCAAATGGGGGTCCCTGATAGACGAAATAGGAGACATATAGAGACAGGGTACATTGCTACGTAACCCCCCGTCTGTCCACTACTAGTTGATGCTACATTGTCAGATTGTGTGAACTAGCCCTTGGTGACACGTTTGATGATGGTGGTGGGGAGGGGAAGGGAAGGTTAAGGGGGAGGGGTTGTTAGGAGCTTTATGGGGTGAGGTGATGACTCAGTTCATGACCTTCCATTCCTGTCTTTTGCTGCAGTGTCTTTAAATGTCAAAGATTGATTGCTACGGGGAGTTTGAAGTGTCAGCGCCTTTCGCCAAAACACAAATGTCAGGAATGTTTACCGTTCTGTTTTGAAAGGCTCGTTGTTTGGAAACAAGCCTGCTAAGCATAGGCTCAGCTGAGTTAAATTGGAACGTACAACAAAAGAGTTCAATAAGAATGTAGTACTAGAAAACAAAATCCCATGTAACAAAAGTTCATGATGTCAGCACTTTTTAAAGGTGTCACATTTAAAACAATTTGTAGTCTGGACCACCCCTTACTCAAATAATCCCCGCGGATTAGGCTCAGTGCAATGCTATAGCCCTAGATACAGAATGCTCGGTCTTACTTGTAGCAGGAATAAAAGCCGTACCTTTGCAATATGATGCCAATGTGGAAATTTGACACCATGCACGCTGAACGTGCCTCAAACAAAGACAGTGCTAATCTCAGGTTTGGTAGTTTCACCAGAGAGAATGTGAAACTATATCATCTGTGGTTTCGCTACCCCCCTCATGTTCTCAGCTTTCAGTCTAAATGCATCGATTTTTATGTTTCACTAGCGCAACGCCGAGTACCAGTAACGCCTAGTAACGGTAACGCCTAGCAACGGTAATGCCAAGTACTGGTAACGCTGAGTACAGCAAATTTGAAGCGATTTGGTAAAGAAATGGTGGAGTTATAAGGCCCCGTTTCGCGTTGGCGCTGCTCTGAGAGTGATGCGCTCTCCCTAGTAACGGTAACGCCTAGTAACGGTAACGCGAAGTACTGGTAATGCTGAGTACAGCAAAATTGAAGAACACACACACACACGGACGGACAGTTGGCTTTTTACTATATGATTAAAATACCCACAACTTAAGGCTAATCTTGCCCTGCCTTTCCCTTCCATTATGAAAAAGGTAAACACTTTCATAGTAAATGTTAGTGAATATTTTTAAAATTCATTTTAATGAGAAAACTTGGTGGTGGGGGAAGAAGGGTGTTAGCGAAACTACAATCTTTGTTTTATCTACAGCACTCTGTGTGTGTGTGTGTGTGTGTGTGTGTGTGTGTGTGTGTGTGTGTGTGTGTGTGTGTGTGTGTGTGTGTGTGTGTGTGTGTGTGTGTGTGTGTGTGTGTGTGTGTGTGTGTGTGTGTACGTGTGCGCACGCGCGTGCGTGCGTTTGTGTGAGAAAGAGAGAGAGAGAGAGTGAGTGAGTGTGTGTGTGTGTGCACATGTATGTATACTCAAGCATGTGTGCGTGTATGCTTGTGTTGTTCTTCAGTTTAATGTTGTTCCACTAAAAGTGATTCAGACAATATAATATTGTAGTGTGTTGTTGGTGTGGTGAGCGTGAGTGTGACTGTGTGTAAGCATTAAAGAAAGTAATAGGATAGTGTGTGTGTGACTGTGTGGGTGCTTGCATATGTGCATGTGTGTGTGTGTGTGTGTGTGTGTGTGTGCATGTGCATGTGTGTGTGTGTGTGTGCGTGCATGTGTGTGTGTGTGTGTGAGATAAGCTGGACAAGGACACACTATGATTCATAATTTGATTACTAACCACTTGTTCAATATCTTCTTTGTTTTATCCCTTGCCCCAGTGTATTGCCACTATTGGCAAGGCAAAGGAGTACATTTATTAATGTTTGTCTTAATATATTATGCAATGGTATTAATAGCATTAACAGCCTGTCTACTCTACTCCACTCCCAATTAGTCTTCCCCTCACAGTCCCTCCCCTCTTTTTTTTTACAAACTTTTCTGCCTCCTCAGCGGCCCCAAAGATTTGTCACGACAAGGTCATGCTCATTATGATAATGATCTTTCCCGTACATTGACCCTTTCAACGCCAAAGTCGCATTTTAGCACCACAGTGATTTAACACCTATGTCACTAAAAGGCATCAGATTGGGGTCTATTACCCAAAGACCCTATTGTCTTAGTTTTGGGAAGTAAGGATAGACCTTGTTTTATATATGTCAGAGAAGAATTCCCAATACTGCAGATGGTTTTTCTCTACCCAGGAAATTTAAGACATTTTATGCTGAAATATGACTGGCGGTGAAAGGGTTAACACTAACAGGTGTGTGTGTTTTATGTCCCATATGTGTCCTTGTGAGCGGAAGGACGTTAAACATAAACTTCCATTCATTCATGTGTGTGCGAGTGCGACTGTGAGCATGTCACAATTATAACAAATCATAATCAATATAGGAATATATAACATGTGGCAGCTGTAAAATGTAGAAATAGAATCAACACTAACCACAAATGACTTAGAACTTCAGATATTTCAAAGCATAGACACACACACACACACACATACACGTATACTATAACAAAAATTAAGATTTTAATTAAATTAATCCTTTTGCCCCTTTAGGGGCTTGGAGGACTTGAAAACAAACAACAAAGAAACAAAAACCACAGTGACATACACAGTCACACAGTGAGACACACATACACAAACACACACTCGCACAAAGGCGCATACACACACACACACACTCAAGCATGCACACACACATTGGAACACACACACACACACGTCATTTTTGATAATGCCACTTTTTTTATACCGTAACTGCCGTAAGGGGGATAATGTTATGACAGGAAAAAAAGCAAGTCAGGTTGCTCTTTCCGTGAATAGATTATCTTCCCTTACGGGCGACCCAAAAAAAATGCTGATCTTGCCATAAAACGTACTACTCACATATCTTAAAGCCGATGTCCTGCCCACCAAACTCCTCCAGCATAGCCACGTACAGGATGCCGAAGGTGTTGATGCACCCGAACACCGTACCATTGCAGCACAGCGAAGTCAGACACACCACCCCCCCCCCGCCCTCAGGCTGAACAAACTCCGTTTTCTCCTTGGCGGAGGTTTGTCTCTGCTTGCCATTGGGAATGAAGCCTTCCTTCTCCAAGTTCACGTCTGGCGCAGCCCCGTTTTTATGCTCTTTTGCCATGGGGAAGGATTTCGAACTATAACGAAAGTCTGTGATGATTTCTCACAACTTTTGTTCAATTGAAAAAATAAAAGTAAGATTAGTAATAATCAGTGTAGTATGCTGGTGAACATTTGGCTGGAGTGCTAAGGTAAAAAAAAAAAATTGGTTTCCTGTTTCCCTACCTACCCTAGATTTTGGCTGCCGACCCTAAACTTTTTTTTTGATGAATGGGGAAAAACGAAAAACGAAAGTAAGCAGCAAACAGAAACATAAAACATTACAAGTGCAAAAGAATACTGTTTTGTTTTATTAAAATTTATAAATATATTCACACACATGGACCGAACACAAGATTATTTTTTAAAAAATAAATTAAAAAAAGCCTACGTAGTACCTACCTACCTTATTTTTCAAACTGATGAAACCCCACAACAGACATAATTTTGGGGGGGCCTAATATCGTTTCACCTGAATCGGGGATGGTGATGGCTGAATTTTTTTTATCAATCCACGTTTTATTTTATTTTTTTCCGTGGTTGTCCTTACCTTTATAATTATATTCTGGAGTCTTTTTTTAATTTAACTTATTTTTTACTTCAAAGTGAAAAGATGCAAATCATGCTAGCTAAGTTATCAATGTGTTATTAGGACTGAAATCCTATGCAATAGAGCATTAACATGATAACTTTTCATTCCTTTGAGAGCACACAAAGTTGGAAACATGCTGCTGATCACGGACTTACCCCAGTAAGCTTAGAGATAAGTCAACCGTCTGTCTGGTATAACTTACAGTATTACATAATGGTATAATTAGAAATACACATCAGTCAAACTCAAAGGACTGTTTAGTGTTTAGTCACTGCAAGTGCTATTCAACCTAGCTAGGCTACCCTGCATCAGTGCATGTGACAATGCAAGGCCTTTTACTTGAAACAATCACTACAAGAGCGCACAGCACAATGTTCAGCAACCGTCACGGCGAAGTGCGTATTTGACTATTACGACCACTCCATACAATACACTGCTTGACACTGAACTCGACGCGCCTAGCTAGCAAAGTCTCATGATCGCTCCCGGTTGGAGAGCCTCTTATCAGACTTATCATTCGTGGTCAAAGTGCAAAGGTACGGTACTAACAGTAACTTACTTAAATCCAATGAAACTTCGTGTCAGCGCTCCTAGCCTAGCTTTTCAGTCCTCTGTCGCATGAGCTGCTTCAGTCATTCAAAGCAATCCGAATCAACACTCGCCTTTTAAATCGCGTAACTGGACGGACGAGCGAGTGACCTTGGAGCGCGCAACTCTGTCACTGATTCTTCTGGAACTGTAGCAGACGACAACAGGATCACAACAAAGTTTGTTCAAATTTCTCGTCAAAACATCAAACTCGTCATCACACAATGTCACGCAGCAGATGATTTTGACTGTCGCCATCGCATGCAACTTCGATGTTTGCCTACCTTTTTCAGTTATTGACGTACATGTTTGGGTGTGATTGTTTATGCCTAGTGCGTGTTTTCCCCTGTACACACGAAGCCTACAGTAGGCTAAGCACTGGTTGCGCATGCGCAGTGGTTTCATTCCATCAGCTGATCAAGGGTAAACAACATGTTAGTATTGTTACATAGGCCTAGGCGGTGCCTTTTTTTCATACACGGTTAGATAGCCTCTGTTGGCTCATATAGATTCTAGGTACCGTGAACATCGTAAAGCATGAAATTTTAGTTTTTCGTGCCCCGAGGCCATTGCAACTTCATGTTGACTAATCTATGTCTTTAATAATGATAATTTACAAATGCCCTCAAGTCAAACAATTTATTTGGCAAGGTACGTTGCCTTGGTAACGCCATGCTTTGGGCTAAAATCTTGAAAAACAAAATATTTCGTGGGTTTTTTTACATTTCAAAAGGTTCAAAAGGTTGTGATGATTTGGATTGTACTCTGGTTAAATCCTATTTTAGGGGTCTCGGTTTCACTTCATCATGAATAGAGACAGGGTTAGTACCTTTAGAATGGAAAAAGGCAGATGTCATAGCTATTTTTAAGAATGGTTCCAGATTTGATCCCGGTAACTACAGGCCTGTTAGTTTATTATCTGTTGTGTGTAAAGTCTTTGAGTCTGTTGTGAGGGATGTAATCGTTAACCATATGAATAGTAATAACTTATATGTAACTTGCCAGCATGGATTCAGACAAAAAAGGTCATGTATGACACAGCTCATGGAAGTTATGGAAGAAGTAACTGACATATTGGATGAGGGCGAACCTATTGACATAATATATTTGGATTTCAAAAAGGCCTTTGATAGTGTGCCTCATGAAAGACTCTTAACGAAATTGAAATCATATGGCATAGTTGGGAACATCTATAACTGGGTTAAAGCTTTTTTGACTAATAGAACACAGAGAGTCAGAGTTGGTGATGAATATTCATCAGAGGCTGAGGTTCTCAGTGGGATCCCACAGGGAAGCATCCTAGGACCTACATTATTTACTATTTTCATTAATGATTTACCTGAGGCAATTGAATCATCTTGTAAAATTTTCGCTGATGATACAAAAGTTTTTAATAAGTCTTGCAACAGTAGTTCATTACAGAAGGATTTAAATAAACTGCTAATTTGGACCGATAGGTGGAACCTTTATTTTAATACAGACAAGTGTAAAGTTATGCATATTGGTAAATCTAACCCTAACGTTGAATATGTTATGACAAAGGACAACAAGATATGCTTATTAAAAACATGTGATCATGAAAAAGATCTTGGGGTAACATTTGACAAAGATATGTCTTTTAATACACATATTCAGAATTGTATTGGTTAAGCCTGTCAAATGATTGGTTTGATTAGGAGGACATTTTTGAACATTGACCGTGACATTTTCATTAAGTTATATAAATCATTGGTAAGACCAAAACTAGAATATGGTAACATCATATGGTCTCCTATGTTCAAGTACCAATCTAAAGCTATTGAAAAAGTTCAGCGCAGAGCCACTAGACTTGTGAAAGAGTGCAAAGATATGAGTTATGAAGAAAGACTGGTGTACCTAAATTTGCATTCACTGAAAGGCAGGAGAACTAGAGGAGATCTGATTGAAGCGTATAAGATATTTAATGGTCATGTCGATCTATCATGGGATACATTTTTTAGCGCACCACAATACAATTTGACTAGAAACCCTTATGGCAAGGTCTTTATTAAACGTTTCAACACTAATATCAGAAAAAATTGCTTCAGCAATAGAGTTGCTAACTCCTGTAATGATTTACCTAACGAACTAAAATGTGCACCCAATACTAACTTATTCAAAAATCGTCTCGATAGATCTCCAATTTATTTAATCCTATTTAGATGCTTTGACGAGTAATCGTAGGAAAATTTTGACCGCAAAACCTTGACCAGTATTGATATAACACTGATTATAAAGATGGGACTATCTAAAAAGCTTAACAGCTTGTGTTAAGCTTGTGTTAACTACATGAATTCAGGGCTGGATATGTGACACTAAATGCATACACTGCATGGTGCACGCACGTGCACGCATGCACGCACGTGCACGCATGCACGCACGCACACACACACACACACACACACACACACACACACACACACACACCTACCAGGTACATTGCACACTGTGACATACACACACGTGAAACACATGCATGCACACGGACGCGCGCACAGAAGCAGAGAGGGAGGGAGCTGGAGAGAGAGAGAGAGAGAGAGAGAGAGAGAGAGAGAGAGAGAGAGAGAGAGAGTCACAGATCGACTTGCCACGCACACGCGCGCGCGCGCGCGGTACGCGCATACAAAAGTGCGTATGCAGTCTTTCCCTTTCCCTTCCCCTCGCCCCCTCTCATGCCTGTTCAATAGCCGTTTGTAAACATTGATTGACCATTGCACGATTGGAGGAGACTGGGGAAAGCTCTAGCATAATTATACTCATGCAGATGGGCCAGTGCTGTAGTCTGTTCAGTTCCAGAAAGACCATACCTTCTGCTCGGTAGCAATTAAAGGAGGGCAATGTCATTTGTGCATGCTTGCCTAGCTTCTTGAGTTATCACAGTCATCATAAGAACAAAATACATCCATTCAAAGAGTTCTTATTGTTGACATGTAAATAGGAATCCCCCCCCCCCCCCAACACAAAGAGGATCTCTCTCTCTCTCTCTCTCTCTCTCTCTCTCTCTCTCTCTCTCTCTCTCTCTCTCTCTCTCTCTCTCTCTCTCTCTCTCTCTCTCTCTCTCTCTCTCTCTCTCTCTCTCTCTTAAAAACATTGTTACAAAGAATGCATCTTTTGTGATTCAATTCACACGCGCTCGAGTTCGTGTAATATAATGTGTGGGCGGGGGAGGGGGGGGGGGGGCGTATATTGTGAGCGTATGTATGCTAAAATGAATCTATCCTGTAATTGATGTGTGTTTGATTTTGTTCTATTTGCAGGGGCACTTAAATTACGTGACATATTTAATAACGAATCATGATATATGTGTCCTGTCAAAATTGCTAATTTGTTCAAAAATAATTTGTACTTTTTATTATTTTTAATTTTTTTATAAAAACAATTATACGTGTGAACGAGCGTGCGTGCGTATGTATTAATGTATATGTGTGAGCGAGTATGTATGTGTGCGTGCGTGCGCGCGCGATTGTGTGCGTGTGTGTGCAAGCGTGTGTGTGTGTGAATTACAAGTGCTTGAATTTATTTATGCATTGCAATGCCCTTGAACGTTTTTGTTTGTTTTTGTAACCGCCCACCATGACATGAGCCAAAGGCCTATTCATTAAACCATTCAGTGTTCAGTGTTCTCTCTCTCTCTCTCTCTCTCTCTCTCTCTCTCTCTCTCTCTCTCTCTCTCTCTCTCTCTCTCTCTCTCTCTCTCTCTGTATGTGTGTGTGTGTATGTGTGTGTGTCTGTGTGTGTGTCTATGTGTGCCTGTGTGTCAGTCTGTGTGAAAGCACACGGTTATACCTTGTCTGTTATGTGAAGAGTCTGACGCTCATCACCTCACAAAACATTGGCCAATTCAATAACAGGCCTACCGTATCATTATTTCGCTGCATAGTGCACATATACCCCATTACGAGTTGTTTTGTCTGCTCCCAAACCCATTTATTCATTCATACACACGAATCTAAAACTTGTTGCCTTTCACAATCAAAGAAGGCCTTGGCCTAAGTTGTGTCTGATTATTTTGCTTAGCTTATTATGGAGGTTGGGGTTAGATTAACGTCCTTTTTAGAATGAAGTTCTTAAGGATAAACTTACTATGAATGAAATTCTGCTTAACGTCCTCCGGTCTGGGACATTAGTAGATATACAGATGGTGGGAACGATCCTGGAGGCAATGTCCGGAGGCAGTGCAACATCAAGAAAGTCCCGAATTTTTAACACAGATGTGTAATTGCGGTGCTATGTCAACTCACAAACTTACTATGTGATGATGAAAATCCGTTTAACGTCCTCCGGTCTGAAACAGACACATATGGGACATTAGTAGATATAAAGATGGTGGGAACGATCCTGGAGGCAATGCCCGGAGGCAGTGCAACTCCAGGAAAGTCCCGAATTTTTAACGATACAGATGTATGATATAAGGAAACTTACTATGTCGATCAACAACGTTATTATGGTAGTCAGGGCCAGACCTGGGACACATTAGAGGAGGGGGTGGGGGGGGGGGGGGGCTACAAACAAGGGCGGGGGTCTGGGGGCCGTTGTAGGCCCCCGGTAGGGTCCAGGGGCAATGTCCCCTGAAGCTGAAGCTTTAAAAAAATTTAATAGTGCCAAAGCTCCCTACAAATTGTACCTTAAAAAAAAGTAAATATGACTGTCATTCTTTTTTTTTCTCATTCTCTCTTCTTTTGTTTTGGTGGTGGTGGTGGTGGAGGTGTTACGGAACCCAGGTAACTTGCCCCCCCCCCCCCGAATCCGGCCCTGGTAGTGACCAACGGGACAAAGACTAGACTACAAGGACACGCTGTTTTTAAACCCTGAGAAGGGAACAGATAGATGTCGGTCATACAATGACTCACTCACTAAACTGACAGCACTTTTTGTTGACGACAGAAAGACATAACGCCTGGCCTTTGACCTACTATTTAGTGCCACTGCTTACGTAAATACGCAGTATACAAACGCAAATGCAGACTACACGGATTTGAGAGAGAAAAAAAAACCACAACAGCAACATCAAAACGGCAACACACACACACACACACACACACACACGCGCGCACTGGCACGCGCGCGCGCACGCACGCACACACACACACACACACACACACACACACACACACACACACACAGACACACACAGACAGACACGAAATGCAGTACACGCATTTGAGAGAAAAACAACGACACGCAAACGGTTAAACACACACATACACACACACACACACACACACACACACACACACACACACACACACACACACACACAAGCGCAAATGCAGTACACGCATTCGAGAGAAAAACAACCGACAACAACACCAACACATACACACAAACGCAAATGCAGTACACGTACGCATTTGAGAGAAAAACTGCAACACCAAAACGGCAACACACACACACACACACACACATATATATATATATATATCTGAAGAAAAAAACACAACAAATCCTTTGTAAGTTCTAATTTTTTTATCCAAGCTTTCGAGGGGGTAACCCCTCTTTTTCAAGGTACAGAACTGACAAAGGTAGAAACACCACGTAAAAAAGACTTATGACGTAGAACGATGACATTACATAGAAGCTAAGCCAACTAAAATGACGTATCCTTAAACTTTATCATTGCCTTGTCAACACTCCCCCCCCCACCCCCCACCCCCACACACACATATATCACCCTCTCCCTACCCTCTCTCCTCTCTCTATAAAAAGTGAAAATGTAGGATAAGTCGATACAATTATGAAAAATGAAGTGACAATTAAACCCTATTTAATGAAGAAATGTTTCTTCTAAATTAAAACCAATAATTATGCTAAAACTAAAGACACGATTTGTTTATCAACAAAAGGTATTATTAGGACTGAGCAAAAAGTCTATGACTCTAGTGAATGGAGTGACGTAGAAAAGCAATGAATGGATGACGCAAGTTTTGAATGACGTGATGGTATGACGAAATAGGCGGCACACTTGTTCTGAATGAAACGACGTACATGATCTATCTTTTTATCTCTTCACCATCTTCTTCCCTATCCCCTACTCCTCAAATATCCTCCCCCACTACCATCCTCACTCCCACCCTCCCCCCCCCCCTTTTTTTTTCTCTTTTTTTTTCTTTTCCCAACCTTCTCTCAACCCTCCCCTCCCCCTATCCTGCCCCCCCCCCCACACCCACACACACACGCACACACAACCCCCTTATGTTTCCGTGTTCGCCTTTTTTGGCCATCACGTTTTCTTTTTCGTTTGATTTTGTTGTTGATTTCACTTTGTCTTGTCGTTCAGTCCAGTTGGATGTTCTGATCTTAGTTTATGCATCCAGAACTTCTCCCGCTCCTCCCTACGCTTCCTGTCATCCAGGAACTGCTTTTCAATGGGCAGACACCTCATGTCCTGCAGGCAGTGGTCTGGCTGGTTAAAGTGCAGAGTCACCAGGGTTCCCACGTTCTGCCTGATGTGGCTCCTGTGTAGAGCAAAGCGAGTCTTCAGGCTGTTGCCCGTCTCCCCAATGTACTGTGACCTGGGGCATTTCCGGCAATACAACAAATACACAACGATAGACGTTGTGCATGTCATATGGTGCCGGATATGGAAGGATTCCCCAGTCACAGCACTGGAGAAGCAGGTGGCCTCCTGAAGATGCTCGCGACAGGTGACACACATCTTGGCACACCTGAGAACTCCTGGCGCTTGGCTGCTGTCTACGTGTGGAGGAATGACTGATGGCATGAGAAGGGCTCGCAGATTTTTGGGGTTTCTTTCTCCAACGACTGGCAACTCAGGAAGAGCCCTCTTCATGACCTGGTTACGATGGAGTGCCACTTGTTGCTCCCTCAGCCATTTCCTGAGTGGTGGGTTCGCAGGATTATGCGTGATCACAAAGGGAACTCTATGGCACTCCTTCCCAACCCTGTATTTGAGAAGCTCCTCCCGAGGTACTGTGCTGACCCTTCTCGTGGCATCAGTGAGGACAGCCTGTTTGTAGCCTCTGCATCTCAGCGAATCCATGATTTCACGGCTACGCTGAGTGAAATCCTGGTCTGCAGAACAGAGGCGTCTACTGTTATATATATATATATATACAAAACAACAACCCAACAACAACGCAAACGCAGTACATGCATTTGAGAGAGAGAAAAACAACAAGAGAGAGAGAGAGAGAGAGAGAGAGAGAGAGAGAGAGAGAGAGAGAGAGAGAGAGTGAGACGAGTGCGCGTGTCGCGCGTGTGTGTGTGTGTGTGTGTGTGTGTGTGTGTGTGTGTGTGTGTGTGTGTGTGTGTGTGTATGTGACATATTAGTCTCATTATTATTTTTACAGGGGTCAGTAGGCTCTACTTTTCACTTTCCACACGATTCACCCATTAGGTAGGTAGGCCTACAAAAGTTACCAGTAGGCGAGGCTGCTTAATTAGATCACTACTGATCTTCTTCTTTCCGATTGGGGATGTTTATCCTGCCCCGCGCCCAAAGTCTTCCTTTAGACTGCTATTTTTGCGCACGGGATGCATGCTTTGTGAGTTCGTGACATCCATCCCACCGGCACAACACGGCCTACTCCTACCGAATAGTGAAATGGGCTTTTAAAGACACACTGACGCACCACGACATAAATTTTTGTTTATAGCCTGGTTGGTTTGTTCAGCCCGTCGTACATGGCGAAAGCCGATACGCGACGTTAAACTGAACTTCCATCCCACCACGATTAAGCCCCTTGTTTTTCCCTGAGTAGCTGTGACCCACATACAAATATCCCCAACTTCAAATTGAGGCTGCTCTTTAAAATGATGTTTCGGTTTGAATTTGGGGGCATTTGTATGGGAGTGAGACCTGGTCAAAACAAGATTTCTTTCCAGCTATAAGAGGAAAAACCCGTGAAACCCGTGATTTTGACTCGTGATCTGGTGGGTCTTTAACGTGTGCGCACTGAAGATCTTGTGCGTGCGTTCGCACACGGGACCTAGGTCTCACCCGAAGGATCAGGAATGGATAGGAGTAAAGTATCTTTCCCAAGGACACAACACCGCGCGGAACGAACTTAGAACCAGCGCACTCGCAAACCTGTTGGATTACGAGTGGTGATTTGACATTGACCTGAATGCTTTATCAAATCGCTTTCTAAATTCCGATCAGGCAGTTGACCGGAGCCCAGTTACTGACCGTTAGTAAACAGTACCCCCCCAGATAGTGAGATTATCGTCCAATTGGTCATGGACCACTGTGGACAGTAAACAGTACACGACTATTGAACGAACTTTATAGGCTTTAATCTTAAGCAATGGCTATTATCAGCTGTTGAATCAGCTGTTTATCAAGCCAAAACGGCGAGATAATCAGGATTTAACACCGCAAGAGAGATGTGGACACAAGAAATTCAAATATTTGATATGAGCTATTGTTACTGGACCTTAGACATAATA
>CM065694.1:50280373-50285373 GCA_017654935.2 Phymorhynchus buccinoides
TCTCTCTCTCTCTCTCTCTCTCTCTCTCTCTCTCTCTCTCTCTCTCTCTCTCTCTCTCTCTCTCTCTCTCTCTCTCTCTCTCTCTCTCTCTCTCTCTCTCTCTCTCTCTCTCTCTCTCTCTCTCTCTCTCTCTCTCTCTCTCTCTCTCTCTCTTAGTTGAGTTGAGTATTTCGCTTCCTGCTTCTTTCTCTGTACCCCTGTCTATCTATCTATCTTTCTGTCTGTCTGTCTGTCTCTCCTCTCTCTTTCTCTCTATAAACAAACGTCTATTTACTTTAGAAATAAAATTGGTTCGATCGTTTGCTCTCTCTCTCTCTCTCTCTCTCTCTCTCTCTCTCTCTCTCTCTCTCTCTCTCTCTCTCTCTCTCTCTCTCTCTCTCTCTCTCTCTCTCTCTCTCTCTCTCTCTCTCTCTCTCTCTCTCTCTCTCTCTCTCTCTCTCTCTCTCTCTCTCTCTCTCTCTCTCTCAGTTGAATTGAGTTTAGTTGAATTGAGTCTTTTTCTGTCTGTCTCTCTCTACCTGTCTCTCTCTCTCTCATCTCTCTGGTACCCTTTATAATTTAATTTTTTTTTTAACTCTAGAAATAAAAATGCTCTCTCTCTCTCTCTCTCTCTCTCTCTCTCTCTCTCTCTCTCTCTCTCTCTCTCTCTCTCTCTCTCTCTCTCTCTCTCTCTCTCTCTATATATATATATATATATATATATATATATATATATATAAACGTACAAGAATTGAAGAAGAAAAAACATATATATATCTATATATCATGAAAGAAAAATCTCAGTGAATAGCCAGCTCCGTACCCCTACTCTGAAGGACTGAAAAGTTAGTGCATTTGAAATGCAGAATAGTTTGCTTTGATAAAGCTTTTCTGTGTCCAATGTCTTTATTTGTGAACCTCAGAAACAAAACCAGTTAACGTTAACTTTGAGTAATGTTCCGTGTTCAAAAAAAAAAAAAAAAATAAAAAATTATATAAATTGTGCTGATTTACTTTTTCTGAGGTTCACAAATAAAGACATTGGACACAGAAAAGCTTTATCAAAGCAAACTATATATATATATATATATATGCATATATATATATATATAGGGGTAGGGGTACGGAGCTGGCTATTCACAGAGATTTTTCTTTCATGATATATATATATATATATATATATATAGTCAGGGTGTCCTAGTAGTATGCTATGGTGGAGGCAAAAACGTGCGGCTGTTATCTTTTTCTATATCTTTTTCTATATATATATATATATATATATATATATATCTTTGTCTCTCTCCCCCCCCTCTCTCTCTCTCTCTCTCTCTCCCTCCCCCCACCCCTCTCTCTCTCTCTCCCTTCATTCAGCTTTTTGTTTTTTTGGCACGGTTTTCTGCTCAAAATTTCCTTCTTTTTTTTGTTTCGTCATTTTCACATCTTCATCGTTGTTTTGGTGGATTTTCCTTGCATTAATATAGGCCTAATGGCTTTTATCACTGGTTGAAGGGCCAGTAGTAAATGAGAGCTGTACTGTAAATGGTATTCTACAGTATTAGAATATCATGCTACAGCTTAGTCTTTCGTGGAAGACTATGACTCTCGAACGAGGGGAGGCCTTGCACCGGCTCTGGTGCTGCAGCCAAAGGGATTGGCTGGCCTTTGGGGACCTTCCCCAGCGCCAACTCTCGTCCTCGAATCCCTTTGGCCGAGAGAGTGGGGATGTACCCTGGGCAAGGCATCTCCACTATAAACTAATGCTCGCCCAGCCCGCCAGAATAGTAGGATAAGACGGGGTAAAAAGCCCATGGGCGGGTAAGAAGCCCATGTCAATTATCTCATGAAATAAAGGAAATTTCAGTCAAATTTTGCCCATGAGACGAGTGTTAATGTTTAGCATTCGTCTTATGGGCAAATTTGAAATTTTCTTTATTTCATGAGATAATTGGCATGGGCTTCTTACCCGCCCACATGGGCTTTTTACCCCGTATTCCTCTATCTGCCCCCTCTGCTATCTGGCAGTCATTGTCGGAAACGACAGACAGGCAAACAAATATAGGCCTGTAACTTCTGGTGCATGTTTCTGATATATTAGGCCTATGGGAGAGAGAGAGAAAAAAGAAGAAGAAAGGCCTATGGGAGAGCGCATGCGCGTGCGTGTCTATGCTCGTATTTATGCGCGCGCGCGCGTGTGCGTGCGCGCGCGCGCGTGTGTGTGTGTGTGTGTGTGTGTGTGTGTGTGTGTGTGTGTGTGTGTGAGAGAGAGAGAGAGAGAGAGAGAGAGAGAGAGAGAGAGAGAGAGAGAGAGAGAGAGAGAGAGAGAGAGAGAGAGAGAGAGAGAGAGAGAGAGAGAGAGAGAGAGAGAGAGAGAGAGAAGGGGGAGGGGGCCAGACAGACAGAAAAGGAAAGAGACACAAACGAAGAGAGACGCTACTGTTCAAGTAAGAAGAATCACGATGTACGCATGGGTTAGAAAACACACACACAAACGCCCTTTGAAGGAAAAGGGAAACAAATGCAGCTAGAAGTAGCTTAACCTTTGTAACATTTGAACGCATCCGGGCTCGTGACAAACGTCGTGTTATATTGCACAGTCACAGCTAAGTCACGCGCGCATCGTTGGTATATCTCACAGTATATACCTATCATTACGCAGGCCTGAGGGATGGTGGTGATAGTATGTTTATAGGCCTGATTGTGACGCTTTTTTTTTTTTCTCAGATGGAAACGCGATAGCATCAGATCATGTCACATGCATGTACCGATACAGATACCCTGCGCGAGGAGAGAGAGAGAGAGAGAGAGAGAGAGAGAGAGAGAGAGAGAGAAGTCGGAAGTCGGAAAGTTTAATCGTAAGGCCACCGGCCTGTATACAATGGGTACACGTTATCATGGGAGAACCAAAAACGAATAACGAAAAAGGGATGCAACTTCCTACATCATAATCAAATCTGAGAATCAAGGGAATTAATTTGATATATAAAAAATAAGCAACAAAATTAAATGTTTCAATTCAGTCACAAAAATACAGTATTCAGCTCTTATTCAGTTATTGACATGTATATCTAGAGAGAGAGAGAGAGAGAGAGAGAGAGAGAGAGAGAGAGAGAGAGAGAGAGAGAGAGAGAGAGAGAGAGAGAGAGAGAGAGAGAGAGAGAGAGAGAAACTTGAAACTTGAAACTTGAAATCTTTAATGAGGAATAGCTCAATAAGCATAAAATGCTTCTTTTCATGAGGTCCTCAAACAAAAGGAATCCATAAACAAGCGAAAACACAAGGCCAAGGGCAAAATGTAACAATAATAGAAACAGTAAAACAACACATTAAATAACAATCAAAATAATAAGGTCAGGCACGGAAATACAAATGGATAATAAACAGGAGACCACAAATGCATAATTCAACAATAGCATAAACAAAAGAACATCATACTACATAGTAATCTCTCTCTTTCTCTCTCTCCTCTCTCTCACTCACTCTCTCCCCCCCCCCTTTCACTCTCCCTCTCTCTATCACATACACTCACACACTGACACACACACACACACACACACACACGCACACACACGCACACACACACACACACACACACACACACACACACACACACACACACACACACACACACACATACACACACACATATGTACACATACCCGAATACACACATGCTAATAAATGCACATACGTGAGCCTAAGCACACATACACACACCGCACCCGCACACTTACATATGCATATACACACATGCGTAAATACATTCATACTTAGACATGCACACACGTTCGCAAGCTCACACAATCGTATCATTCGCATGCACGCACACGCATGCAGCTCCCACTCGTCCCCGTCTCTCTCTCTCTCTCTCTCTCTCTCTCTCTCTCTCTCTCTCTCTCTCTTCTCTCTCTCTCTCTCTCTTTTTCTCTTTCTCATTCTCAATCTCTCTTTCTCACACACTCACCCCCCTCTCTCTCTCTCACACTCTCTCTCTCTCTCACACACAACACACATATTCCCGTCTGTGGACGGTTGGGGACTGTGTCGGTCGGGGCCGCTACGGTAGCCGGATTGGCCTGACCTGAGGCATGAAACGCTGGGGAGACTTCTATTTTTAGTTCTTTTGTTTTTGTGTTGATTTTTAGTTTGGTTTATTTTTCTTTCTGTCACAACGCACAACGCTGTATAAGTGTCCAGTGGGACAGAGCAGCGTAGCCAGATTCAGATTCAGAAACGTCAACCCTTTCACCGCCAGCCATCTTTGAGCCAAACATTTCCATTAAACTTACTTGGCTACAGAAAAGATTTCGTCTGCAATATTGTGGGATTTTTCTTGTGACACACTGATTTAGAATAGGTTCAAGCCTTAGGGGAAGACGGGGTAAAAAGCGCATGGGCGGGTAAGAAGCCCACCCCAATTATCTCATGAAATGAAGCAAATTTCAGTCTCATTTTGCCCATGAGACGAGCGTTAATGTCTAGCATTTGTCTCATGGGCAAATTTGACTGAAATGTTCTTTATTTCATGAGATAATTGGGGTGGGCTTCTTACCCGCCCATGCGCTTTTTACCCCGTCTTCCCCTACAGAAAAGATTTCGTCTGCAATATTGTGGGATTTATTTTGTGACACACTGATTTAGAATAGGTTCAAGCCTTACTACCCAAACTTTGGAAGACAATATTATTGAATAACAGACCCTGACTTGAAGAGTTTTAATGGTGTGGGTGTTAAGTCATTGTGGTGCAAAACTGCGACATTGGCGTTGAAAGGGTTAAGGTAAGACAGAAAAGTTTTGGCGGTGGGCGAACAACAAACAACGAGTTGTAGGGGAAGACGGGGTAAAAAGTGCATGGGCGGGTAAGAAGCCCACCCCAATTATCTCATGAAATAAAGAACATTTTAGTCAAATTTGCCCATGAGACGAATGCTAGACATTAACGCTCGTCTCATGGGCAAAATGAGACTGAAATTTGCTTCATTTCATGAGATAATTGGGGTGTGCTTCTTACCCGCCCATGCGCT
>CM065694.1:50287873-50292873 GCA_017654935.2 Phymorhynchus buccinoides
TCCAACAGAAGCTGTGGGGACCCACAGAGGTGCTGAAAAAGACGACAGTCTTCGCTCTTAAGACCGGATTGGAGATTTAAGCATGACCTGGGATCGCAGAAGAAGAAGAGAAGAAGAAGAAGAAGAAGAAGAAGAAGCACATTTTGAGGGCAAGAAACGCCTTCGCACTTTCAACGTCTTCGTTTGCAATGCCATGAATGTAACAATAAAAAATAACAAAATAACTGCAGGATTTCATAAAAGTCTCAGGAAAGTTTTAAAATGAACTTGGTGGGTTTGGAAATCAAAACTTATTACCAACCGCGATCGTAGAGAGCGGATTGGTAATGTTTTCACTCGTGTCTGAGGCGGACTATGTTTGTATGTTTGTATGTATCCTCTCTAGCGTTTGAACGGATGGACTTAGGATGCTCAAATTTTGCATGCGGGTAGGTAATGGAGAGATCTAGGCCAAGTTCGACAATAAAGGTCATGTGTCAAAGGTCAAGGTCACTGGAGCCAAAAACGCTGCCGCGCGGTTGGTGATTTAGCGTCTTAACGCTCTGGTTGTTTTTTGTTTTTGTTGGAGTTTGTTAGTAGGTGTTTTTTGGGGATTTCCAAACCCACCAAGTTCATTTACAATTTTCCTGAGACTGTTTTCAATTTCAATTTTTACGGTATCCGGACAACCTTTTTTTTAATTCATATCTGGGCTCAAAAAGTCGGGATAGACTATACAGTTTAGTCTTGCATTTCAATGTTCATTTTTAGCGCAATAAAGAGTGTCATTTTCGAAAATCACAGGTTGGAGACAATAGGAATTGTTCGGAAATAATTAAGGGGGGTAATTTTATGGTGTGTAGGAGTTATCTGGCCTAATTCAATCGGTCAAACAGGGGGAGTTACTCTACCATCATGGTAAATCCCCAGCCCTCGCTTCGTGTGTTTGAGGAGACACACAGCATGTAGAACGCAGTGCGTCATTCGAAGAAGAATGCTTATGTTTTACGTCCTCTCGGTTACAAAGAACCATATTATGGGATAGTTCATTAACTGAAATTGATGTCATTTATATTTTTACGCTACTGTTTGTAATTTCAATCACTTTGTAGCGACTGGCCATCACTTATTTTTCTAAAACAAATGTTTGCAAGTCGCTGACTCGCATCCTGCGGTTTCAAGCTTCGACGCCATTGTTGCAATGATATTTGACCGAGTAATGGAGGTAAACAACTCTAATTTTCCCGAAGTGCTCACCCCAATTTTTTTCTGTCCGAAAATCGTCTATTATAATTTTTGGGGCAAAAGTGTTTTTTTACGGACTTTTCTTCTAAAAATGGGTTACCACGGATACTCTTAATTTGTGGAGCTCTTCGTGACATCTTGGGAAAAACAAAATTGCAACTTTAATGCTTTAAATCTTCTTCATCAACCTGAAAACAAAAATCAGTTTTATTATTAATAATGTTATTAGCTAATTTTGTGGGTTGCATTTTTTAGGGGAGTCACCCTATACCCCCCCAAAAAAAAAGAAAAAAAGGAAAAGAAAAGTGGGTGCCTAGGCCTACAGTATAAAAAAACCGTGATAAAAAAACAACTTTCTGAAATTTTTTATTGAATACATGTCAAGGCGATACAACACAGCCTATAACAATTATTATATCAACTATGCAAAGCAATGAAACACAATACAGAATATTTATTTTATATTAGTTGATTTTCCTTGACGATCTTGGAAACTGATTTATTTTGCTTAAATTTATTCATGTTTAGCAGGACAGTACTTGTGTGTTGTATTTGCCAGCTGCCATAATTATGTACATTACAATGGTAAAAGTAGGCACATATTCGTAGATCGCAAAGGAGTATGTTTTCGTTCGTGTATGTAACTTTGTTTGTTTGTTTGTTTTTCTGTCTGTCCCAAGGATATCTCCCGAACCGCTTGACCGAATCGCTTCAAATTTTATGTGCTGGTGTGTCACCATGAGAGGAAGGCACCCGCGGAAAAGTTTTCGCCGTCGTGACCTTGACCTTGGCGTACGACCTTGAAAACCGAATTTTTTAAGGGGCCATAATTTCCACACCGTTGGTCTTAGAGTCTTCACATTTGGCATTTAGGTACTTTGGCTTATGTCCGTTCTGATGATAGCATAACGATCAAGATCAAGGTCAAGGTCCGAGAGATCGGTAGGCCTTGAAAGTGGTAGAGGTCTACAAATTGGGTTTTAAGCCATATTTTCCACATTTGTACTTGACAGAAGCGCTTCAGATTGTGTGTGGTACTGTATACCCTAGAGTAGAAAACATCCGAGCATAAATTATCACTTGACGTTGAAGTGTGACCTTGAAAACTTTTTAATTTTTTGTTCCTTCTTTGCGCTATATATTTCTTCTTCAAGCTGTATCTCATGAACTAGAAGACAGAATCCCTTCCAATTTTGTGTCAGGATGTGACACTAAGAGTATAGCACATTCGTACATAAATTATCCATCGGAAATAGAATGTCGCCGAGCGGCAGACATGTTTCCGTTTTTCTTCACCCTCCTATATCTCGTGAAATACTGTATAGAATCACTCCAAATTTTGTGGGTGGGTGTAAAAAGAAGAGTAGAAGACATTGCAGTACAAATTATGCCACGTGGGATTTTAATGTCGCCGAGCGGCAGACATGTCTCCGAGTTAAGGGTGTACACCCCATTAAGGGTGTACATCCCACTAATTAAGGGTGTACATCCCGGTAAAGGAGGAGGTCTAATACTAATCGTAAAAGACATCCTAGCACAAAATGTGCCACGTGGGGCTTAAATGTCGCCGAGTGGCAGACATGTCTCAGTGTTAAGGGTGTGCACCCCACCAAATAAGGGTGTGCATCCCAGAAAACGATTTGCACCCAGTCAAGGGTGTGTATGTGCATCACCCAAAGGTCACAAGGAGGACGGGGATCGAAGATGTGAAGGGGGAAGGGAGGTACAGGGCGGGGCATGTACAGGGCGTAACCGGCAAAGGACATATCTGCCGCTCGGTGATGCCCTTGTTGTATGTATGTTGATGAATAAAAACCTATTTAAACTAATACAGAATATTAAAAAAAATCGTACTTAAAAAATGAATGCTCAAAAAACAATTATAGACTTCGGGACTTTCCTGGTATTGCAATACCTCCAGCATCGTCCCACTATACTCATAGATAATGTTCCATATGTGCCTGTTCCAGGCCGGAGGACGTTAAACGAACTTTCCATCAACAAAACAATAGAACAGACTTAGCTAAGCAATGCGCTGAAACATACATAGGGGAAGACGGGGTAAAAAGCGCATGGGCGGGTAAGAAGCCCACCCCAATTATCTCATGAAATACAGAAAATTTCAGTCAAATTTGCCCATGAGACGAATGCTAGACATTAACGCTCGTCTCATGGGCAAAATGAGACTGAAATTTGCTTCATTTCATGAGATAATTGGGGTGGGCTTCTTACCCGCCCATGCGCTTTTTACCCCGTCTTCCCCTAGATGCAAATATGGTGGGAACGATCCTGGAGGCAATGCCCGGAGGCAGAGGCAACACCAGGAAAGTCCCGAATTTTCTTGTAACAATACAGATGATTATGTCCCTTTATCATCATGAGCAGCGGTGGAGGCATCAGTGACCGTGTGAAGTTCTGGTATTAGCACCGATAAACACGCTGTCCACGCGCTCCGAGCACGTGGGCGCTGGAAGAAAAAGAAAATCATACTCTTAAAGGGGCACCCTGACGAATGAGATTTTGCAAGAAACACGTCGAGATCACAAGAAAACATCCTTTACAGAGATCGCAACACTCACTTTGCTCTGGTTTCTTAGAAATCAAACCGTCAAATCGACGATTCTTCCTTAGCAGAAGTGCTGGAAGTCCTATGCTTTCTTTTCTAAAAATGCCCCCCCTGAGTTTAAACCAAATCGTTTGCACGAAATGTCCACAACACAAGCCTTTTTATACAATTTTTACAGTTTACCAAAAGGAATTTCGCTCACAACAAAGGAAATAGCTCCAATTTTTATTTGGTGCATTACAACGAAGAAAAAGCTTCAACCACTATCAGTGGCCTCCACCCACCCCATCCAAAATGGCTTCTCTCTCCAGCAACTCCGCCAAGGAGGATCGCCGTTTTGACGGCTTGATTTATAGGAAACCAGAGCAGAGTGAGTGTTCTGTCTTTCTGGTGATCTCGACGTGTTTCTCGCAAAAACTCTTCTGTCAGGGTGCACCTTTAAAAAGTATCCAGAATTTAAAAATTGTGAACCTTTAACCTCCCCCCCCCACCATCACACACAACAACAACAACATACAGTATTTATATGGCGCTAAATCTTGATATAAATCAAATTGAAGCACGCACACACACACTCTCAACATTCACAACGCATTCAAACATAGAGACAGTATACAAAGACGAACAAGAAGATAACACACATACACACACACACACACGTGCGTGCGCGCGCGCACGCTCACACACACACACACACACACACACACACACACACACACACACACACACACACGCGCGCGCGCGCGCGCGCGCACACACGCACGCACGCGCGCGCGCACACACACACACTCGCGCGCGCGCGACTAGGCTGGGAAAATAAGAAAAGAGACCCGCTGACACACGCGCCTTAAAAACATCAAATGAATTAAATAAAGTATGCTTTCCCGCTCAACCAATCAACCAACCAGCCAGCCAACAAATCATTTAAAAGCTCACTTAGGGGAAGACGGGGTAAAAAGCGCATGGGCGGGTAAGAAGCCCACCCCAATTATCTCATGAAATGAAGCAAATTTCAGTCTCATTTTGCCCATGAGACGAGCGTTAATGTCTAGCATTCGTCTCATGGGCAAATGTGACTGAAATTTTCTTTATTTCATGAGATAATTGGGGTGGGCTTCTTACACGCCCATGCGCTTTTTACCCCGTCTTCCCCTACTTTAATATCTCCAAAAGAGGAATTCAGGTTAGGTGCAACAACATGACAGAGATA
>CM065694.1:50297873-50305373 GCA_017654935.2 Phymorhynchus buccinoides
CCATTGACCAACGACCTTTGACCAACGACCACGTTCGAACTTGGCCTAGATATCCTAAATGCGCATGACAAATGTGAGCCTCCTGGGCCCTTCCCTTCAAACGTTATCGTGCATACATACATACATTGTCAGCCAGCCAGGAACATGCTCTGCCTATCCAGTGACCTTGACCTTTGACCAATGACCTTCATTTGTTTACTAGGCCTAGATATCCTAACTACCTACCTATGCGCTTCATTCCTTGTATCATAATTGTTATGTACAATTTTTATCTTATTTATTTAAAGTATTTTCGTTCCATTTTTCAGTCTTGTACACTAGCACTCTGTGTGTGTGTGTGTGTGTGTGTGTGTGTGTGTGTGTGTGTGTGTGTGTGTGTGTGTGTGTGTGTGTGTGTGTGCGTGTGTGCGTGTGTGCGTGCGTGTGTGTGCGTGCGCGTGCGTGCGTGTGCGTGCGTGTGCGTGCGTGTGCGTGCGTGTGCGTGCGCGTGCGTGCGCGCGTGCGCGCGTGCGCGCGTGCGCGTGCGCGTGTGTGTGTGCGCGCGCGCGTGCGTTCGTGTGTGTGTGTGAGCAACAAATATAACAGCAAACAATAACCCCAAAAAAATTGTTTCATACAACGAAAGAAAAGAAAAGAAACAAAGAAAGAAACAAAGAAAGAGACTTAGGCCGGATTCACATCAGACGCGCAAGTTCCGTACGGAAAACCCTAACTAAGTGTAAGAAAGAAGGATAAAAGTCTACGCATATAGGGGAAATTCGGACATATGCGCAAATATTTTCCCTTCTTTGCTTCACTTATTTATGGATCGCGCACGGGTTTCCGCACGGGATATCCGCTTATGTGTGTACACGGCCTAAACACGAAAGAAAGCCTACCCGCCAAAGGAGGGCCGAAAGTCATGGGCACGGAAATGATCCCCAGCAGAAAGCCGATGGCCTGGGACGCCCCGCTCTCCCCTACCAGATCGAAGGCGATGGGTCCCAGCAGGCAGATGAGGAGCCCGTCGCACAGGCCCATGACCACGCAGACGATGATGAGAGAGGTGAAGCTGTCGGCGAAGGGGATGCAGAGCGTGGCCAGGCCCTGGACCATGTAGGCCGCCTGCTCCAGCCGGATGAGACTCACGCACTTGACGTCGGCCAGGAGCCCGAAGACGATGCGGGACACCCCCGAGGCGATGCTCATCACCATGGGCAGGAGGTGGCCCGAGGATCCCGGGAATGTGTCGTTGCTGTGCTGAACCTGAGCCGTACAGAACACGCGGCATACACGCTCGCGTGAGCGCGCATTGGCCGTACACGCGTGTACAAACGCACCTCGGCATGTATTGGTGCTGGGAAAGCGCGTGCACGTATAATATATTATAATATAATCAATCGATCAATCAATGGCTTTCATTGTTTTTTTGTGTGTTTTTTACAAGATAATCATAAAGACATTCTTTTGTCTGGCATGCACATAAACATAAAACCTAAGCATACAAATACGCACATGCGCGCGCGCATATATACACAAACATGCGCGTGCGCGCGCGCACACACGCACGCACGCACGCACACACACACACACACACACACTGGCACACACACACAAACACACACACACAGTGATTTGTCAGACTTTCGTACACCCACGAATACATTATCAAACTGTTTTGTATCGTTAAAAGCATGTCTGTGTGCTGATTGGTCTGGGGCATGAAAATGACATCATTTTGTTCGTCTCTTTGTTTCATTCATTCTTCCTTCCTTCCTTCCTTCTTTTCTTCCTTCCTTTCTTTCTAATCAACACAGCAACAGCACAGTTACTTACCAAATGAGTGAAAGGAATGAAGTAACCGAAAAGAGCCACGGCACTCGAAATCACCCACACCACATAACCCCGACTCCTCCAGATGTTCAGATTCAGATACTGACTGACCCACCCATGACAACTCCTCCTCCTCTTCTTCTTCTCTTCCTCCTCCTTCTTCACTCTCTCCTCTTCTTCTTCCCACACGGGCCTTCTACTACTAGAACCTCTCCTCACCACCAAAGGCTTCCAGGTCAAGGAGTAAGGCATCAGCAAGAAGACCAACCCGCTCAGACAAAGCAGCGTGTACTTCAACCGAATCTTCTCCAACAGGATGGGCAACACCAGAGCGTAGACGATGGTAAAAGCCGCGCTGCCGAAAGTGACCAGACCGTTGACCAACCCCATCCTTTTCTTGAAGTAATGCCCGAGGATGACCAAGGACGGGGAATAGACCAGAGCGAAGCCCGTGCCGATCAGAACCCCGTAGGTGAGGTAGTAGAAGAGCACGTCGGTGACGAAGGCGCTGGAGAGCATTCCCACGAAGGCCAGGGCGCCCCCTAGGAAGGCCACCTTGCGGATGCCGAAGCGGTCGCTCATGATGCTGGCCAGCATGCAGAAGAGGAAGGTGAGCCCTGAGCACACTGACCCCACCCACGCTGTTTCACACAGAGAGAATACGAATATGAACTTAAAACAAATTAAATGGGGGAAATTGTATAAACTGAGACCGCTTTTTTTTTTACACCATTGCTCTCAGGTAAAACGAGACAAGAAAAAAATATAAAACATGTGAAAAATGGCAACAGATATGCTAATATTACTTTTTACATACAAACGAATCAACACAACTAAACATTATGTACAGTGTAACAATTTAAATGAAGGAACAATATTATATTCATAAACACACACACATTCGCGCGCGCGCGCACGCACGCACACACACACACACACACACACACGCGCGCGCACGCACGCACACACACACACAAACAAACACACACACAACATTCATCACACACACTCACACGCGCATACACGCATGCTCACAAATAAATGCAATAACGTTTGTTTTTTATCACAACAGACTCGAAGTTGAGCATCGTTGTTGTCGTTGTTGTTGTTGCTGTTCCCTGGCTTAACGACTCCAGGGATCATCCCAACAGCCAGAGCACTTGTACAATTCAGTACAAATGCACCAGCTAGGGATGAGAACATTACGTGTGTGACCGTTTTTGATTACCCCGCCATGTGGGCAGCCACACTCCGTCTTCGGGGGAGAAGTTGAGCATCAAGTACAGTTCATTCTTTTACAACCAGGTAAACCAGCCAAACAAACAATCAATCAAGAAATGCGACCTTTCAATCATCATAATAGCCCTTACTGATATGTTGAAACGACTGTAGGCGTCATCTTTAGAACGTCATGGAACCAAACTCTAAGGCCGGGTTCACATTAGACGCGTAAAATCCGCACAGAAAATCCTAAATAAGTGGAAGAAAGAAGGATAAAAGTTTACGCATATAGGGAAGATTCGGACACGTGCGCAAATCTTTTCTCTTCTTTGTTTCACTGATGGATTGCGCACGGGTTTCCGCATGGAATATCCGCTTATGTGTGTACAAGGCCTAAAAAGCCCAAAAATCAAGCAACGCAGAGAAAATATGTGCTTTGTTTTTACAAAAGCTTGCCGAACTTTTTTTTTTGGCACCAGTTTATTTCGCCCTTTTTTTAATGATCAGTTTAGTAAATTACGGATGAGAACCAACTACAGTACACTTTGTTTTCAAGAAAAAAGATGGACAGTCAGTTTAATAAAGAGACTGACGAACCGAACTGACCGCAGAACGATGTATCATAAAGCGCGGACACAGTGCTAACCTGCGCATTTAATTAAAAGTCTACTCGAAGTGGAAACTATAATTTATTAGTAGACAATTCTCCTCTTTTTTTTTTAAGGAAAGAAAGAACCTGTCATTGTATTTGAATATTGAACTTGTGTGAATGTTAATTCAATTTTTTTTAGTTCTTTTTTTTGTCTACAAGTTTTAATAAAAATGTATGCATTCTAAAAAAAATCTGTTAGACAAAAAGAAAATAATAAAAGAAAAGGAATCGTCAGCCTATATGAGCGACCGTCAACACAAATTAAAAAACAATGTCAATAGATTTACAAAATTAAAAAGAGGGTCGGGGTCAGTCTCATACAGACAGACAGACAGACAGAAACATATACAAACGCATACGCTTTCATACGTAAAATTACACATCTGTATTGTTAAAAATTCGGGACTTTCCTGGTGTTGCACTGCCTCCGGGCATTGCCTCCAGGATCGTTCCCACCATCTTTATATCTACTAATATCCCATATGTGTCTGTTCCAGACCGGAGGACGTTAACCCTTTCACCGCCAATGTCGCATTTTTGCACCACAATGATTTAACACCCATGTCACTAAAAGGCATCAAATCAGGGACTGTTATCCAAAGACCCTATTCTCTTTAATGTTGGGGGGTAAGGATAGGCCTTGCTTGAAATATGTCACAGAGGAATCCCCAATATTACAGACAGATTTTTTTTCTACCCAGGTAAGTTTAATGGACATTTTTTGCAGAAAAATGGCTGGTGGCAAAAGGGTTAAACATATTTCCATACGTAAAAAAACAACCCAACCTTCCATCAAACTCATACTGATTCACCACAACCAAACACAGACACACAGACAGACGTGAACAGGCGCAACCACACACAGACACAGACACACAGACAGACACAGACAGACACATACACACACATATACACACACACACACAAACACGCACACGTGCGCATGTGCGTGCGCTTATACACACAGAGAAAAAACCCGGGTTGGGCCCGAAACGTCGTGACTGTTTAAAAAAATAAATAATTGAATTAAATCTTTGTTTTTGGGTTTGAAATGTTGACCTCTTTTTCTTCTTAAAGGCACTGTCATTGAGCTCTCTTACCGAATCACCATACACACACACACACACACACACACACACACACACACACACACACTTCAGCGTCCTAATTGAAATTGGAGAAATTGAAACACACACACACACACACACACACACACACACACACACACACACACACACACACACACACACACACACACACACACACACACACACACACACACACACAAAACCCACACCACAACCACACAGACAGACACACAGCTCCCACCCCCACCCCACAAACGTTAGCAAAAAAAGAAAGAACTAAAAAAACCACCCAAAACCAAGCGTTGAAACTTACAAATCTTAAAGGCGCTGTCGTCGCTCTCATACTGGTTGATCATAGCCACATACAGGATGCCGAAAGTGTTGAGGCTGCCGAACATGGTGCCGTTGCTGCACATGGACGTTACACACACCATCCACCCCCACCCGCCCTCCGGCTGAACGAACTCCTTCTCCTCGCCGCCTTCTGGGACCTTCTCTCCTTCGCCTTCTACGGCCTTCTCCTTTTTGCCTTCTTTTGCCTTCTCGTCTTCGTCTAGTTCGCCTTGTGTGGTGGCTTTTTGGTTGCGTTCCACGGTCATCAGTTTGCTTTCTACAGCCTCCTGCTTTCTTTTTGTTGTCTTTTCCTTGCTTTCCATCGCTTCTTCTTCTTCTTCTTCTTTGCCTTCCATTGGCTTTTCTTCAATTTCCTTCTCTTCCTTGCTTTCTGATGCCTTCTCTTGCTTGTCTTCCATAACCTTCTCTTGCTTGTCTTCCATAACCTTCTCTCGCTTGTCTTCCATAACCTTCTCTTGCTTGTCTTCCATAACCTTCTCTCGCTTGTCTTCTACAGCCTTCTCCTTGCCTTCTGTCACCTTCTTGTTTTTGCCTTCCGTTGCATTCTCTGCTTTGCCTTCACTAATGGTCTTCCCCTCTTTGGTGTGGGTTCCATTCTGAAGAGGTCCTTTCAGGGCACCATTCTCTCCTCTGAAGTCTCGGTTTTTAGACATGATGGTTTCAAGGTCTGGGATTATTGAACTTTCTGAAACGTATTTTGAGAAATCGTCTTTTTAATACCCGAGAAATGTTTTGGGAAAAATATTCATTGGGTCACTTTTCCCCTTAAAAATGTATCCGGAAGTTTTTGATTTGGAATCGAGTCAATGTTTCAATGGTCTTTTAAACATTTTTTTAGTGTCTTCTCAAGTTGTAAATGACTAAAAAAATCTTTCTTTTCAGAATTATGAAGAATCATAGGATAAAAAGAAACAAAGGAGACGTTTCGTGGATGTTAAGCTTCTGTTTAACAGAGAAACAACACAGGCTTAAATGTAAATAAGTCAAGAAGAGATCGCCATGAAGAAAACAACAACCCGCTCACAAAACACAGTCTCATTTGTTAATATGTTTTGAAAATATAAACTACAGGAAGGATTATTTTGAATGTACGATGAGTATTTAATAACATGAAACACAAGACATTCAGGTAGAATGTGGTCCTTTTATTGCACCAAAATACTACAAGGACCTGAATGTCTTGTGTTTCATGTGCCTACAATTGGTCCTAGTGGTCATCTAATTATTTTGTGAAGTATTTAACAAGTCTCACACTATCTGTATCGAACACTGATCGTGCTGTGATAGTTTCTCTCAGCTCAGAACTGCTCGTGTTGTATGTAGGATCGTTATGACACACGAACACTGACTACGACGACACGGCGCGGCAACATAACGGGTAGGTCTATTCATTTCAAACTGTCAAGAACACTTGAAGAAGTTCAGTTCATGAATACACACGAATGTGTTTTATTTGAAAACCTTTCTTTAACCTCTTGACTGCCAGAGAAGATTAAAGGGAAAAAAAAGAATTGGGCAAATCATGCCGAGAAACAGACAACTGATAGAGCCAATCTAACAATAATTATGGTCTGGGGATATAACTCTCTTGACTGTGTTAAAAAGAATTGGGCAAATCATGCCGAGAAACAGACAACTGATAGAGCCAATCTAACAATAATTATGGTCTGGGGATATAACTCTCTTGACTGTGTTAGAGAAAAAGACAGCATGTCAGGGTTAATTCTCTTCATCTGATGACAGTGATGTCATCAGGTCAGTACGTAATACGTTGGTGGCAGTCAAGGGGTTAACAATGAGAAGACAATGAATAAGTGTGTGCTCGCACTGGTTACCCCGGCCTGGCTCCTTAGCTCAGGATGGAGAGGGGGTAATGTGGCCGTGAAGAGTTACGGGACATTGTGCTACCCTTTTAAAGTGAAACAAGAGGCAACGCCTTCAAGGCTCACTCGAACAGGCACATGTGGGACAACAGCAAACAACAGATTGAGGGTTGGGGGGGTCTAAAGTACAAGATTTCCAATACAATTTTAAAGTACAAATGAAACTATCGTTAATGGATACAATTAAAAAATATATAAAAAAGTGCCCGAGCTGAGAATCGAACTCGGAACCATTGGCATGACAGACAGACACTCTACCAATGAGCTATCGAGGCTTTCAGTGTTGATGAGTTTCTTAACTCATGTTGCCTGTTGAATACTCTCTAACCCATTAATCTAAAATGTTATCTGTTTGATATCTGTTTACAGTGTTGTTTTAAGTATTTAATTATTCAAATCATTATTGTTTGAAAGCTTGCATAAACATCTATATGTATGCAAAGTTTGAACAATGTACGCCTTCTATTTCCCGAGAAAATGCCAACGTTAA
>CM065694.1:50315373-50322873 GCA_017654935.2 Phymorhynchus buccinoides
GAATACTGTCTGGGAGGTCTTGAGTTCGAATCCCATCAGAGGCGAGTTTTTTTTGGGTCATGGACCGACTCTTACCCAGAGTGAGTGGCTATGGGCTCAATGGGAAGACTGAAACCACGCAGTCGAGCTTCATCCGCTTAGCGGATGCGATTCTGAGAGTGTTGCTCTAATTTCAAGACCAACACTGCAGGTGTCTGTAGTTCTCGGGCCTGGTTAACGCCGGGATATCATTATGAAAGGAAGCGTAGAATACAGCCCTGTCAAGCAGTCTCAGACCGATACGGAACTCCATAGCATCATCATCATAGTCATCCGCCTCATTTCCATTAATCATTAAAAAAAAAGTCTGAAATTCTGTCTATGCCTTGGTGCGTTCGGGTCAAAGTCATGGGGATCAGTGTGTTCTGGGGAGCTGTCGTTGGACGGTCGTGGTGGCGCCCTCGGAGGAGGACCTCACTCACGCTGGCTCCGCGACTAAGAGAATAGTGTTGTCAATAGGGGGCTTAGTAGGTGGTGTCCTGAACAGGCTATACTGAACTCCACCGAGGTGACCCAGCAGCAGTGCAGTGTCTCCTCGGTTGGTTGCCTCCTGACGGACTAACATAGATTCGTTCCCCTTGAACTGCTGGTCTCGGATTCTACGACCTGAACGTGTGGAGGTGTGGCTGCGAATTGGGAGTCGGAATGAGCGGCGTGGGAGCAACGCCACTGTACGGCCCAGAAAATGATACAGCAAAAAAACAAACAAACAACAAACAAACAAACTAGAGCATTAAGACGCTAGAGCACCAGCCGCGGGAGACATTTTTTGTCTCCACTGACCTTGAACTTTGACCAATGACCTTCATTTTCGAACATGGCCTAGAACTGATATACTAGCTACCTATGCGCATGCAAAATGTCAGACTTCTACGTCCCTCCATTCAAACGTTGTCGTTTTAACATATTATGTAGGTCTACATAGTCAGCCGTCCAGGAACATGTTCTGCTTCTGTGACCTTGACCTTTGACTATGACCTTTATTTGTTTACAGGGCCTAGATATCGTAAGTACTAAATAAACGTGCAAAAAGTAATTGTCCAGGAACATGTTCTGCTTCTGTGACCTTGACCTTTGACTATGACCTTCATTTGTCTACAGGGCCTAGATATCGTAAGTACTAAATAAACGTGCACAAAGTCGTTTAATTAAAACACTTAGACGTACACGCACACAGAAATACCTTCGTTGTCTTTCCTTTAGCAACCGGCATCATCGTGTTGATGGTTCTGTTGTAGAAACTACTTACACAAACCGTCCGTGTTCAGGAACACACACACACATACACATACACACGCGCGCGCGCGCACACGCACTCGCACGCACGCGCACGCACACACACACGCACGCACACACACACACACACACACACCACACACACACACACACACACACACACACATACACACTCTCACACACACACACACACACACACAAGGAACGCTTAAACCCACGCACAAATTCTAAAGTAGCCTACTACTCTCGTTTCCAAAAGTCTGAGGGAAAACAAAAATCAAACTCCGCCAAATGGCATTGATTTTGTGGATGGGTATGATTGAAGATGAGTAGTTTTACAGGTCACATAATTACACCCAAGACAAGTGGTTTTGATTGAACATTGCCAGCACATTTTCCTACTTATCTCAAAAGTGAAGAAAAGTCGTACAACTTACCTAATGGACACTGTAGTCATGAGTGCGTATTAGACATTCAAAACGGAGATTAGTATGTACATTAGGCTAAACAGCCAATCGTTTGGGGAGTTTAGTCTAATTTGAATACTATTCCCCGTGTTGACTGTCTAATTCGTACTCAGGACTACAGGGCCAGTAGCTGGAGAGGACACGTGGACAGTATTAGAGTTGAGAACCGGTTAAAAAAAATCCGAACCGGTTTTATAACCGGTTTTCCCTCTTCGAACCGGTTTTACCGAGCCGGTTTTTTTTAACCAGTATTCGCATCACTAGTTTCACCTATGCAAACACATATTTATTTGTCAGAATATTCGCACACACGCACGCACGCGCACACATACAATAAAGAAACTTATGACTTATGACACACACACACACTCAACTCAACACTCAAAGTCAAACACCACCACAAACTAGAAACAGCTACTCTTGGTTTACAAACAGCCAATCTGCGCTGAGAATCAGTGTTGTTGTTCGAAAAGAAAGCGTTATTCTAAGAAAAACTTACTTTCAGTCTGCAGTACAAAAACCGGTTCACAGCAACTCGAACCGGTTGTTCGAACCGGGCAAGTTTAGCACCGGTTTTTTGGTTCACACCGGTTTTTCTCACCACCTCTAGACAGTATCTGACTGCTATGCATACTATGTGTCCGATGATCTACATGCTTTCTGATCTTAGTTTAGTGACCTTTTGCGGGGCATGACCAGACCATTTGGACTAAACTGTCCCTTGCTCTTCCGTACTTTCCGAAACGGAACACCGAAACGGACACCGAAACGGATCGAAACGGGCACCGAAACGGACAACGAAAACAGACCGAAACGGACACCGAAACGGATCGAAACGGACACCGAAACTCGAAACGGACACCGAAACGAAACGGACGAAACGGACACCGAACCGAAACGGACACCGAAACGGACACCGAAACGGATCGAAACGACACCGAAACGGATCGAAACGGACACCGAAACGGATCGAAACGGACACCGAAACGGATCGAAACGGACACCGAAACGGATCGAAACGGACACCGAATCGAAACGGACACCGAAACGGACACCGAAACGAAACGGATCGAAACGGACACCGAAACGGATCGAAACGGACACCGAAACGGATCGAAACGGACACCGAAACGGATCGAAACGGGCACCAAACGTCTTTCTATATTTACTGGTTCCATTCTCCTGTCCTTTTTAAATAAATTCTTACAAAGATTTCTTCAGCCGAAGTCGGACACGCTGGGCCTAACAATGTCTTAGTTAGGCGCATAACGGCAGCATGACGAATCTACGCTCACATGACAGGAAACTATCTGAGCGAACGAAGAAGAAGAAGAAGAAGAAGAAGAAGAAGATCAGAATCCACCGTAACGTTGATGCAAAGCTGTATCTACATATACATGTAAGTATACATACGCATATTCAGTAACGCACGGACACATTAACATACATTACACCCACACGCACGCACGTGCTCAAACACACAGACGGCAATACAGCATGCCACCAACACGCGCGCGCACTCGCACACACACGCATAGATGCACGCACACACATACGCGCGCTCACTCACCCCCCCTCCCCCCCCCCCTCTCTCATCAACCGAGCCCACTTCAAAAAGGCTAAATAAACTGCCAAAATAGCAATGGGTGTTTGTGTTTGTGAGTGCGACACTTTTACAGTCACTATTTGAACAGTCCACAACAAGGCAATACGGCCTCTTACTATTGTACTATACACACACTTATTGAAGTCTCGTGCATGTGTTTTATGCGAATTGGATTCCCAGTTCCATTTATTGCTGTAGTGTTTTCTGTGTGAAAGCAAGGGATTTTTGGCTCACTCGTGTTAACAAAGTTAATACGAAGTGAGTCTATAGTATGACAGTTGTTCCGAGTGTGTGTGTGTGTGTGTGTGTGTGTGTGTGTGTGTGTGTGTGTGTGTGTGTGTGTGTGTGTGTGTGTGTGTGTGTGTGTGTGTGTGTGTGTGTGTGTGTGTGTGTGTGTGTGTGTGTGTGTGTGTGTGTGTTGCGTCCGTGGTCTAATCTCCAAACTTACACGTTGCCATTTTCTCGGGAAATAGAAGGCGTACATTGTTCAAACTTTGCACACATATAGATGTTTATGCAAGCTTTCAAACAATAATGATTTGAATAATTAAATACTTAAAACAACACTATAAACAGATAACAAACAAAAATAACATTTTAGATTAGTGGGTTAGAGAGTATTCAACAGGCAACATGAGTCAAGAAACTCATCAACACTGAAAGCCTCGATAACTCATTGGTAGAGTGTCTGTCTGTCTGTCATGCCAATGGTTCCGGATTCGATTCTCGGCACGGGCAATTTTTTAAAATTATTTTTTAATTGTATCCATTAACCATAGTTTCATTTGTACTTTAACATTTTATTGGCAATCTTGTACTTTAGACACCCCCCTCAATCTTTGTTGTTGTCCCACATGTGCCTGTTCGAGTGAGCCTTGAAGGCTTTGCCTCTTGTTTTTTTTATTATGATTAAAATAGGTACAAGTGTGGATCTGACTGTCTGTTTTCTAAGTTTTTTTAATATTATGAACCCATGACTGAGCAAGCAAAGATTGTACTAAAAAAGATGGAATGATTTAGGATTATACGTAAATAGTGAAGAACGATGCTAAGGAAAAGGTGCCTGCATTATAACGTGCGTGCGTGCGAGTGTGTGTGTACGTGCGTACATATGTGTGTGTTGTGTGTGTGTATGTTAGAGACAGAGAGAGCGAGAGAGAAGAAGACAAAGGAAGAAAAAGAGAGAGAGAGAGAGAGAGAGAGAGAGAGAGAGAGACGAGAGAGAGAGAGAGAGAGAGAGAGAGAGAGAGAGAGAGAGAGAGAGAGAGAGAGAGAGAGAGAGAGAGAGAGAGAGAGAGAGAGAGAGAGAGAGAGAGAGAGAGAGAGAGAGAGAGAGATTCGAGAGATTTATTCATGGTGTGTGTGTGTGTTGTGTGTATGTTAGAGAGAGGCAGAGCTCTCTCTCTCTCCCTCTCTCTCTTATCATTTTTTTGTCGATTTTACTTCTTTTGTCTATTGCTATGTCCATTGTTCGTTTGGTTTGTTGTGACTTTCTTTTCAAAAATGTATTGCTTGTATTTCCTGGTAAAATTCCGCCAATGTTTATACTGTGTAATTCGTTTTGAACTGAGCACGCCATAAGCTCTGCTTGTTGTTGCTTCAGTTATGTCATAGTTGTTGTTCATGTTGATTTGGAAAATAAAACATTTAAAACAGAGAGAGAGAGAGACTAGAGTAGAGAGAGAGAGAGAGAGAGAGAGAGAGAGAGAGAGAGAGAGAGAGAGAGAGAGAGAGAGAGAGAGAGAGAGAGAGAGAGAGAGAGATTCGGAAGATTTATTCATGAAAGGCCAAGGCCCCTTATGAAGGGGATAATTCACAATAAACAAATGACATATGATATATCCAAATAAAGAAAATTACAATCAAGAACACAATGTAGAACGAAGCTTACAGGCTTTGTATAAGAACAAAGCAAACCTTTTTACAACGTTTTCCTGAGTAGGAAACATAAGCAGTACAAGTCTTAACACAGATGGGTGGTTATAATATTTAGAAGCAACGAATTCCTGTCTCAGATCACTTAAAGCAGTACACTTTAGAACAAAATGAACTTCACTCTCAGAAGTTTTCTTGCATAATGGACAAATGAGACCAATCTCAGTGTGTTGCCTGTAACGAAGATGATGAACCGAAATATCCGAAACACCAAATCTAGATCTGGTCACAATAAACTTTAAGTGCATGTCCATTTTCATAGACAAATAAGTCGGAATACAATGTGAAGAATTAATCTGTCTATATAAATCAAATCTGTTACTATCACTTATATGAGAATTCTATTCTTGCCATCTACAGTTCACGAGTCTGGAACGAACAAGTTTCATTTGAGAGAAATACGAAATACGAATTTTTTATTGAGGGTAAAAAGGATAAGCTACAATAGCTCCTTTACACCTTGCCCTCTCACTCACACATTCATACCATGCATCAAGCAGACAATTTGACATAAAACAATCAAGTCAAGAAAATGGAAAAAAAATTGGCACATGAAATAATTGAAAAAGAAATCAAAAATGGGATTTAAAGCAAACATGGATAATACTTAACAATGGTGAACTTGAATTGGTAGGTTAAATTGAGTACAAAAAAAGGGAAACCATTTTGAGACAACGACAATTTTTTAGAATAAACCCAATTTTAAGGCAGAACAAAAAAACACATCATTAGATAACACGGGAATATGAGAGAGGGACAGTGAGAGAGAGAGAGAGAGAGAGAGAGAGAGAGAGAGAGAAAGAGAGAGAGAGAGAGAGAGAGAGAGAGAGAATAATTTGTTCTCACACATTCACGCTCAAATGTAAGAACAAAAGTAATAAAACAGTTTAAGGAAGACATTAAATACAAGTAACACTGTTAATGTTTTTTAATATTTTTTTTATTATAAAGATAGCTTTCACAACAACACACAACGTTATTTAAGCACAACAAAACCGAGTCTTATGTAGCAACATAGTTGTATTAGTTAAAGTATTATTGCCGCTATGAACATTTCTGAATTTGTTTTAGTAAACGACTATTTCATAATTCTAAGAACAAGAGATCGCATACAAATACGAATTTATTATCAGAATCCACTCAACAGTTCATTCTCTCACACTTTCATATGTCAACCAACATGTCCCTTTGCGCAAAAAGATTTCCTCCAGCCCAAGTCGGACTTGCTGGGCCGAACTATTTCTTAGTTAGGCGCATAACGGCAGCATGACGCATCTGCGCTCATAATTGACTGGAAACTGTCTGAGCGATCGAAGAATAAGAATAAGAATAAGAATGGGAGTTGTAAAAAATGCGAATAGGTCAATTTGCGCTACTTTACCTCTATACAATTTGCGCGAACATGAAGTGTACAATTTGCACGACTATCCCACATAGAGAGAGACAGAAAGGGACAGAGATAGAACGCACGCGCGCGCACGCACACATACACACACACACACACACACATATTACACATTTTAATTAAACAAAATCTAATATCACCATTGTTGTGCACTTTTTGACTATCAGACATTCGCGGAAGGGGCTCGCGCTTTTTGACTATCAGACATTCAGCGCATTTTGCACGCAGAAAGTATTCGCGCTTTTTGGTATGTTCGCTCAAATTGACGGTTGCCATTTTCAATCAGTCCTCTTTTCAGGTTCCCAACGTAAGTCACGGCCACCATCGTCATCATACTGGTCACGGTCCCCCTGGGTCATGATGACGTCACTACTGATGACGTTGGAGCCCACGGAGCGTTGCTGACGTGGCTGCTGCCCGCCTGCGTACACCCGCATCACACCTGTACACAACGTGGCGTCATGATAAGAACATCGTCATAATACACAACAATCAATGTCCTTCGGGTCAAGAGGACGCAAAATTTCAAATTTCGCACAACAGTGAAGACCCCAGTACGTTCTTGCTACGCTTAACATTTCTAATAGAGCGTGGCGAGGTCGCGGTGAGATGCGGAAAGCCTCAAAAGTGACGGTTATAATAATAATAATAATAATAATAGTCATGTACATAATGAAGACTCCAGTACGCTCTTATTACGCCTAACCTTTTTAATAGAGCGTGGCGAGGTCGCAGTGAGATGCGGAAAGCCTCAAGCGTGACGGTCATAATAATAAAGCCCCCGTCACAGAAAATAATAAAGACCCCACTAC
>CM065694.1:50325373-50335373 GCA_017654935.2 Phymorhynchus buccinoides
TGAGTGAAAATGTATGGGGACAATGCACTTGCAAAAAACAAGCCTAGGAGCAACTTAAGCACACGACGCATCTTCCATTTCCCAGTTTTTGCTAGCCATGACATGATATAAAAAGAAAAAAATACAGCTTGGAGAGAAAACAAACAAACAACAACAACAGAGTAGATTTATGTTGGTTAGGGAAGATAATTTATGTATGGAAAGAAGATCAGTCAAGGTTTCTTGAGTCAACAAGCCACATGTACATGATCTGAAAATTGCCTAGGGCTTTGGATTGTGGGCTTTAGAATGTAAAAAAATAATTACAAGATTGCAACAAACAAAACAAAAATCTCACCTCGTCAGCAGCATAAGTCCCTGTGTTGGTCAAGGTCAGGGACAAATGAAGGTCATGACCCGGTGTCAAGGTCTTGGGGGTCAGGAGGTCGGAGTAGCGGAAGGTAGTGTAGGACAGACCGTAGCCGAAAGGGTAGAGGGCGGGGGAATGGCTGTATCGGTATGTACGTCCTGACATGGAGTAGTTCACCATTGGGGGGATCTGGAGATAGATAATATCATTCAAAGGACAAAATCTACATAAAATGCTTAGGCCGACTTTTAGAAAAAAACTTTCAGTATGGAAGACATCAGGCTGTAGCAATGTGCACGTGCAGTTCACCATTTGAGGGATCTGACGTTATGTGTTGCAAGCAAAGGCAAAATGTTCGTAAGGACAAAATGGACACTATGTGCATATTGACAAAATGTTTAGAAAAGCCCCCTCCTCTGCCCCAGACGGTTTCGGTTAGAGTTAGGGTTATGAATAGGGTTAGGGATAGGTTTAGGATCGGTTAAGTGCCAATCTGTTAACAAACCATCATATTTTATTTTGTGTGTGTTGATTAGACGGTTTCGGGTTAGGGTTAGGGTTAGGAATAGGGTTAGGGTCAGCTTAGTGTCAAATACATACACAAAAACAAAAGTTGATGATTAAGCTGACCCTAAGCCTATCCCTAACCCTAACCTGAAACCGTCTGAAAGGAAAGGAAGAGGCAGAGGAGGAGGCTATTCCTAACATTTGCCAATGTTTAAGAGGGCGTTCCAAATGGCATAGGTCATGGAAATAGCTGTAGCAGTACGTGCGTCCTGACCTGGTGACTTACTTCATCACTGGTGGGATCTGAAGAAAGGGGACATGTACGTTAGGACAACATGTTTTTAAAAAGATGCTCAAAAGTGTAAAAAGCAGGGGGTGGGGATGATGGTTGTAACGGTATGACATGGAATAGTTCACCAACAAAATGTTCGTATGGACAAAATGCGCATGGACGATTATGTTTAAAAATAATTGTAGTTCGTCTTAAGAAAATCCGAAAGAAGGATAAAGTGTAGATATGATTTAGAAAACAAAATGCAACAATCACCTGGTCAGCCATCAGAGGCCAGGTGTTGGGCAGACGTCCTGCCGGTGACATTTGACCTCCGTAATTGGTCAACACCTGTTGAAAACATTAGCATAAGGTGAAATAACGATTTAAAAAAATTAAATGCTCTAATCATGGTAGACTGGTTCTAAGGTGAAGGCATTCGCGTGGTTAAGTAAAAAAAGAGAAGTCTGGATTCGATGCCAAACAGAAGCAGAATTTTTCTGCAACGTCTTGCCCCCCCCCCCCCCCCCCTCCCGCCCCTATTCTTTCTGAGCGCCCACTTACACGGAAGGGGCGACAAACAGCACTACACGTTTTTCGCTCACTTACAGAATAGACAAGATAGACAAGAATAGACTTACAACATGCAAAAAGTGCGACTCTCTGAATATTCCCATTTGCGCGACCGTACGAAAAGAGCGAATGTCACTGACAGAAAGAGCGAATGTCACTGACAGAAAGAGCGAATGTCACTGACAGAAAGCGAGAGGGTCGTTGAGGATTGGGATGGGGCAAGAAGTACCTTACAAGAAAAAATGTCTGTTACTTTCTTACTATCCCTAACCCTATCCCTAACCTATCCCTATCCCTAACTTTCTGAGTTTTATGCGACTCTCTGAAATTCGCTCTTTTTGTCATTACTGTTCGCTCTTTTCGGCATCTTGTAGTTCGCGCATTTCGTATCGCGATTTTCGAAAAGTCACGCTTTTCGAATGCTCCGCCCAGCTGAACCAACAGCCAAGAACAAAACATAGAAGAATGCTCTTCATTCCCTGGCTGCTGCTACACACACAATCAGTATGCTGATCAGGGCTGCTCTCGTGTTGATAGGGCAGGCGTGGCTCGTGTATCTCTAGGTCCCACCAGCACCTTCGGGTGTTTCTTTTTCGTTCCATACGATGACAATGAATCAGCATCGCGGCAAGCAGCACCGATTCCTGCTCTACCTGTGTAAAGCAGAGCAGCCAATTTCTCGACTCTCTGGTTGCAAAGCGCTTAGAGCCTAGTCTATGATCGATGTATAAGTATTCGATACTTTGCATCATGTTACATGGCATTATTTGAAATAACACACCCCACACCTCTAGCAGTGCCCTTCCCGTGCTCTGGGCCGGAAACCAGCACTCCAAGATGGCCGACACTGAGGCATGCTGGTCCGCCCATGTAATGTTCAGGGGCCCTGCGTTGAACAGCAGTAGAACTACAGGGGCCCCGTCACCTGGATAACGAAAGCAAAGCATGTTGAACTACAGTAGATTATACAGATTAGAAAGCAAAACATATTACAATAAACAGTGGCAGAAGCATAGGGGCCCCAGCAACTGGATAAAGAAAGCACGGGACACAGAACACAAGTAGAAATACAGGGGCCAAGTCACCTGGATAAGGAAATCAACAGTAGGAAAATTGCAGAGTCCCCGCCACCTGTATGAAGAAAACGAAACACAAACCACAGCAGAAGAACTGCAGGGGCCCTGGCACCTGGATAAAGAAAACAATACGCTGAACTGTAGTAGAACTAGAGGGGCCAATCACACACATAAAGAAAACACAACACTTTGGAATAAAGAACTCCTTCATCGTTAAGACTGCCACGGAGTGGAACCAACGAAGCGAAGCCACTGTCACCGCAGGCTCCGTCAACGCATTTTCATCATCATCTGAGCCTGCGCCCACCGACCACTAAACTCAAACATTTTTTAAAGGTTGCTTCTGGAAATGGGGCCTGGGCCTTCCCGGCTGAACTGGGGGGGGGGGGGGGTTTAATGGTCTTAATTAACCCAGTGTAAGCTGTAGGTCTTTCTCCTTCTATATTTTCTGTTAGGTACATGCGTCCTCCTAGTTCCGTCGCGATTCATCATCAGAAGTGGCGTCTGCGACGTAGTATCGATCTAGATCCAGATCCAAAACAGTAGAAAAAACAAGGGCCTGATCACTTGAAATACCTTAGGGTGAAAAATCGTAGAAGTAAAGAAAACCCTGAATAAAGAAATATGTTCAAAAATCTTATTGACAAAAAAGTTTAATACTATTATGTACTCCACAAATTTTGAGAAAATAAATTTTTAAAAAACAATACACAAAAGCCAAAGTAATTCAAGGGCAAAAAGAAAATATATACATTTATACTACATATGAAAAATATCTAGAGGGCAAAAGGCTTCAAAAAGCCTACAGATATGATTTCATAATACGAATACGAATTGTTTAATCAGATTTTAGGCCTAGGCCCCTATCTGATGGGGGCAATTACATCGTAAATACACAAATTTGACACATCCTTACCTACACAAAAAGAAAATAAGGCATGGAATAAACATAACAAACAAAGAAATAAGCATAACATACATTGATATATGATAATAAAACAAGAGAATTGAAAATAAGCGAACCTTTATAACGTTCAGTCATACTCGATCTTACTGGCGCAGGGATACAATTAGGTCAATCTACTGACGCAACTCACTGAAGGTCACTGTGTCCTTGAGAAGCTGCAGCTGTTGCCCTGGCAACTCAAGGTCAGCACGGTCACGGTTTTCCGACTCCACAAGGACACCTGTGGAAATGGACAGAGGTTAGGCCTGAAATCTTCAACGTTCGCAGGACATGCTTCGCGCTAAAATAATTCACCTCACCCACTCACCCTCCCTCAAGAAAAACCCACATGCATACACACAAACTTATTCCGTAAATAATTTACTAAGCCACAGAGACACACATATACATAGACACAAATACACGCACACAAGCACCACACACACACCGAACACACGCATAACACACAGATTATCTCTCTCTTACACACACACACACACACACACACACACACACACACACACACACACACACACACACACACACACACACACACACACGCACACATACACACGCGCTCACACACACACACACACACATGCGTGCATACAAACATATATTTACACTCCTATATACACAAACACACACGCATCTGTCCACAGATGCACCGACACATGACACACGCACACGAACACTTTAATCTTCTTCTTCTTTTGTTCCCAGACAACGCACAACACACACACACACACAAACACCCCACACACACACACACACAGACACACACACACACACACACACACACACACACACACACACGCACATACTCTGTCTCACACACACACACACACACACGTACTCACACACTACACCACACACACATGCCGCGCGCGCGAGCATACAAACATATCTTCACATTCAAACACATACAGACCCGTTCACAGACACGCACACCCACGCACACATTAATCTTATTATTATTTTGTTTCCCGACAACATACAACGCACGCACACGCACACATACACACACACACACACACACACACACACACACACACACACACACACACACACAATTACCCCTCCCCCACTCCAATTCAATTCCAATTCACAATTCCACAATTTTATTGTCTCCAAACAAGTGAAGAAATTTGTTTTTCGGCATGCACAAAAAAAAGAAGACAAAATAAGACATTGTTATAACCTAACAGAAGAGACAATTTGTTAAAATAACATAAAAACACATGTAATAGGGCATTTGCCACGAGAGTTTGAACTCTATGCAAGACTGCTAACTTGCCCGCGCTCGTTTTGCCCGAGTTGCGTTGACCTTTGTAATTCAACTCAGTGAAATCCAAGGTCGTTGGCAGGCGGCAAATGCCCTATTGACATAAAACATAGTTATCCCCCCACCCCCACTATTACACCCCCCACACTATTACCCCCCCTCCCCCACCAAACACACACACATCTACCTACCTGTGCCCAGACAAACGAACACGATACCCGCCCCTTTCACGGCGTCGCGGATTTGGCCAGAATCGTAATTGTGACAGCGCGGGTCGTCACAGCCCTGGGCAGCGGTCAAGGTGTGGCCCAGCGGGGCCAGGCCCTGGGCAGGGGTGACGGTCAGCGACTCGTTGACCGTTGGACTGTAGTCGCCGTACAGCCAGTGAGGGTTCAGGGACATTGGGCCCACCACCTGCCAGGAAAAAAACCTTGATTGTCTCCAGGTACTTCTTTTAAAAAAAAAAAGCGAAATATATAATATACTGAAATACAACGAAATACTCCGAATTATACTGAAAATACTTCGAAATACTCCAAAATATACTGAAATATAACGAAATACTTCGAAATATACCCAAATACTACCCAGATACTAACGAAATACCTCGAAATATACTGACATACTAACGAAATACAACGAAATATAGGCCTACTGAGATACAACGAAATACTCCGAAATACTAACGAAATATACCGAAATACTACTGAAATACACCGACATATACTGACATACCGAAATATATTGACATAATTATTACTTTGAAAGAAATCGACATATTTCGACATAGTCCGTGTTCATCCTTTTACCCCCCCCCCCCAACCCCCCCCCCCCCCCCCCCCCCCCCCCCCCCTATGCACCCCCCCCCCCAAATCCCTCGCCGCACACCCACGACCCCATTCCCCATCCCCGCCCACCCTACGGTCCCCCATTCCCCTGAAGATCTTATGAGGGATATACCCAGGTCAGTAACAACACAGGATCGATGAGGATCGGCGCAAGGATCAGCCTTACTAATTGACAATCACCCCCCCCCCCCTCTCTCTTGTGACACACACACACACACACACACACACTCTCTCTCTCTCTCTCTCTCTCTCTCTCTCTCTCTCTCTCTCTCTCTCACGTGGATGCCTACGTACGCACACACATACACACCACACACACACACACACTCTCTCTCTCTCTCTCTCTCTCTCTCTCTGTGTCAGTGGCATGCCTGCATGCTGCAGGTGCTGCAAGAGAGAGAGAGAGAGAGAGAGAGAGAGAGAGAGAGAGAGAGAGAGAGAGAGAGAGAGAGAGAGAGAGAGAGAGAGAGAGAGAGAGAGAGAGAGAGAGTGTGGCCCACAGACTATGCTTGAAAAAAAAAAGTATATCAGTATATTTCGGTGTAGTTCGTTATATTTCGGTAGTATTTCGGTGTATTTGTCGTGTATTTCATTATATGTCGGAAGTATTTCGGTATGTTTCGTTAGTATTTCGGTATATTTCGGAGTATTTCGTTGTATTTCGGTATATTTTGAAAAAAAGAACTAACGTTGTCTCCTGTTCATCTACAGCTCTTTTGATCAATAGAAAGAACAATTCTGATAATATAATATTGTAATTCACAGCATAAACATCGATCATTTACCGCCACGCGACGCATTGTCCCTGACTAGCAGAAACTGACCCAAGTTCTTCAGCAGCACAAAACTGTTATTGTCATTAGAATAATTAAATCACATTAAAATCCACAATTTCTAAACGTCAATCACTTATGGCCACGTGACTGAAATTGTTTCTGATTGGCAGAAAGTAACCCCTGTTCTTCAACACCATATATTATTACTACCATTAGTATCATGATTAAATCACATTAGATTCAACCACGGATCCTATATTGTAGTGTCCATGATTCAACAACGTCAATCACTTACCGCCACGTGACTGAACTTGTTTCTGATTGGCAGAAAGTGACCCCTGTTCTTCAGCAGCACGAAACTCTGCACAGCGGCCTCCAAGGTCAAGGCCTGGTGGGCGGGGCTTTGGATGATTGACAGTTCCAGACGACTGTAAGGGTTCATTTCCGGTGGGTCAAACTCCCCGAGGCGCATGCGCGTGTAGAAGAGAGGCTTGGCGCGTTCTCTGACGGTGGATTCGTTGAGCAGTCCGGCGTTCACTGCTTTCACTGTTTGTGTGATGGATATAGGTAGGCTTGGGTTAGGGGAGGTGTTGGAAAGAATAATAGTAAAAGCAAACAACAAAAGAATGGCTTGGTAGCTTAGCTTTATTGTCTTTGCCGATCTACGATCGTAAAGGAGTCTAATTTTGTCGCGTTTTTTTCCCTTCTGTCTGTCCCAAGGATGTCTCCCGATCCGCTTGTTTTTCCTGATTCTTTGTCTGTCCTTAGTTACCCCCATCCCCACCCCTTGGAAAACTGTGTCTGTGTGTCTGTTGGTCTGTCCCTCTTTTTGTATCTAAATATATGATTTAGGCTATGTTGTTGAGCAAGAACTCTACTTCATTTATAATTTGATATTTGTTGATAGTTAAAAAATAAATAAATATACCGTTGCACTAATAAAACAAATATATATATATACATTTTACTTAAATCTTGTTACAGTAATAAAATAAATATCGCATTCGAAGAACCGTCATGAGTAGAGATACCGACACTATCAACTTCCCTCCTCGCTCAGCCCCTGAAAAATGCTTGTTGCTTTCTCCACCATTTCTCAATTCTTCTTCGATCGCTCAGACAGTTTCCTGTCAATTATGAGCGCAGATGCATCATGCTGCCGTTATGCGCCTAAGTAAGCAATAATTAGGCCCAGCATGTCCGACTTCGGCTGGAGGAAATCTTTTTGAAAGTGTTTATTGAAAAAAGCGCAGGAGAATGGACCGGAAAGGCATACAGATAGTAGATGACAGCAAGCAAAAGGCAGTCAAAGAGAGTGACAGTTTAGAGGAAGTTACAAGCACAGAACTTCCAGAAGGTGGGGGAACTATTTATACAAAATACCCCCCGGTATCCCCACGTTTTTTTTCCAATTCTAAATGCATCGTTTCATGAAAAAAAATTAAGAAAAGACCCCACCCCCACCCCCATTGCCAAAACCCCCCAGCAGCAAACAAACCAAATCCAAGACAAAGAAAAACCCTTCTCACCAATGTTCATCATAACGTTGTCCACCAGGTTTCCAGAAATCTCCAGATTGACACCAGCATTGACAGCGTCAGCAGCCGCCGTGACGTAATCTGTGACGTAATGGTGCGCGCTGACGATGCGCTCCAGAGCTTTTTCGTCACTGATGACGTAACCGGTGAACCCCCATTGCTCTCGGAGGATTTCCGTCAGTAGTTTGCGGTTAGCGCAGGCTGGAACACCGTTGATGCTGGAATGATAGGGAACCACATGCTGTATTGAGTACAGTCTGGGGCAGTGGGTGGATGCCTTGTGCCTCCATATGGGGAGCTGAACGACCCTGCCCGCTCCACGAGTCTCTCCCCGTGGGGATACCGGAGGGGGGGGGGGGGGTGTCTTTCGTAAAAATAGTTCCCCCACTTTCTAAAAGTTCTGTGCTTTTAACTTCCTCTAATCTGCCACTCTCTTGGACTCTGCCTTTTCCCTTTGCTTTCTATCATCTACTATCTTTCTGATTTATTGGCCCATTCTCCTGCCTTTTTCAAAAGAAAATCTTCCAAATAATGTTTCTCCTTTGAGCTCCTCCGTAATCGGAATGTGTCGGCTGTACATAGCGGGGAGACCAGTGACAACTGAAAACCGGACACATACGTACCTTACCCATTATGGCCATATAGCCTGGGAACGTAGAAGAAGAAGAAGATAGTCAAACCTCAGTATTGCGACCATCCTACAGACTCGCCCAAAACTGTCCGTAATTGCCATGTGGCCGCTATATACTGGAGAATATCTTAGTAATAAGTAAGATGAAATGAGACTGAGTAAAACTGTCCTCAACACCGGGGTGTCCGCGATACTGAGGTGCCCGCTAGGCGGGGGTTCCACTGTGCAATGAAACATATCAACTACGTGTACGCCTACTGCTTTTTGTTGATTGAACTATTATACTCGATCAATAACGAGGGCATACTTATTGTGATGCTGCTACAGGATTTCCGCAATGTCTTTACAACGATCTGTTGTGATTTCAATAACTCTATCGCATATGTTTCGGATTCAAATTCAAAACCACTTTATTATCTCCCAGTTAGAAATTTCGTACAGGTGCCATACAACATACAGCATGAATAAATATAAGCACAAAATCTTCCGTCAAAAAGAGACAATTATCGTCATCTAACCTCAGGAGGACGGCACCGACAAACTGGACCTGTGTGACAACAAAAGATAAACAACAATGGACATAACTTAAATAAACAACCGTGTTGGACAAACTGAAGAAGGCAAAAGTTCCAGACAATTTTAGAATATTAGGTGAGATCGTTCATTTTTTATATAAATAGTACCTCTCTGAAGTTTCCCCCTAACAGACTTCAAAAAAGCGTTTGACAAAGCAAAGCACAAAGCACTATGGACCACGATAAAGAATGCCATACTGAATTTTGATCAATAAAGTCACCCAGCAGCTGTGAGTCTAAACAAAGAAGCAAAGTACCCACTGAAAGAGTGCCCAGATACATAGAAGGGAGTGATTCCATAATTGAATCGGAGTTTGCCAAGGCTACTTTGTGACTCCCTATACCTACCTGCTACTACAAGTGTGAGTGTCTTTATCTGTTGTAGCTGCACATGACGCTGTAGGTTCCAGCCTGCACACAGGCCCTGAAGGCTGGCAGGAAGGTCTGGTGCCAGTCCTCCTCACTCACCTGTTGTAGCTGCACATGATGCTGTAGGATCCAGCCTGCACACAGGCCCTGAAGGCTGGCAGGAAGGTCTGGTGCCAGTCCTCCTCACTCACCTGTTGTAGCTGCACATGACGCTGTAGGTTCCAGCCCGCACACAGGCCCTGAAGGCTGGCAGGAA
>CM065694.1:50340373-50390373 GCA_017654935.2 Phymorhynchus buccinoides
CTCACCCGTGTCATTGTGGGGTTCGTTGTTGTTACTACTAATTCAACATCCACAGAGAAATCTTCAACCTGAGAAGAAAGAAAGAAAGAAAGAAGAAGACAATAAGAAGACAAAATGAAGAAAGAGGAAGAAGAAGAGGAGTAGGAGTAGTAGTAGTAGGAGGAGGAGGAAAAACAGAAACTCATAGAAGTAGAAAATAGGGAGAAGAAGGAGGAGGAGGAGGAGGATTAGGATGCGGAGGAAGAGGAGAAAGATGGGGGAGGAGAGGAAGATGGAGAAGTAGAAACAGAAGAAGAAATGAAGGAGAAAAAAGAAGAGGAAAGAGGAGGAGAGGAAGAGAACAGGAAGGATTATTGTTCTTTTAAATTAAATCTCGAAACAAAAAGACATGTTTCAATCTACGCAAAACTTTCAAGAGCACCCCCCCCCCACACACACACACACACACACGCACGCACGCTCGCTCGCACACACACACACGCGTGCATTCTCTCTTTATCTGTCTCATCGACACACATACAGACAAACAACAGTTAAGAACTTACTTTTTGGATTAACCCCTAACGTGGAATTAACCGAGGACAAACGAGTTAAGAGAGAGCACGTTTTTGTTTATTTGGAATAGCTAACTTTCAATCAGTCACACAAATACACATTGTGTCTGGTCACAAACCAAAGGAATGACGCCCATTACAGGAAGGGGATGCAGGATGCAGTAGCCAGTCGGAAGTCCCTGTAGGGTTGCCTAAGGGAAGCGATATCTAGCGCTCCATTGAGGACATGGGGAAAGCTTTTTTTTTTCTTTCGATAGTGCCATCGCTTTGAAAACTCCGTTCGCCCATAGATACACCGTGGGCTCTTTCAATACAGATAGTTATCCCGCCTTCTGGATGTTCTGTGCTTGTAGCCTAACTTCTTCTAATTTGTCACTGTCTCTGAGACAGCGTTTTCGATCACAAGTATCATCTACTATGTCCCAATTATCCTTCTTTCTTTTTTAAACGAGAAACACTTTACTCTGTGTAGAAACCCCCCACCCCCCCCCCCCCCTTTGAGCTCCTCTGAAATCGAAATGTGGTGGCTGATTATGACAATGGCATGGAATAGGCCTATTATTAGGTATTAGGTACTTTATAGTCACAGAGGCGTCTCTGTGAAATTCCGGTTGCTCCCACCTGGAGAGCGCGTTGCAGCCAGAGGCGCGCCACCCAATTTTTTTTTTTTGCATGCGATTTTTTGTGTTACTGATGAGGAAGGAAAGGGGTGTGTGTGTGTGTGTGTGTGTGTGTGTGTGTGTGTGTGTGTGTGTGTGTGTGTGTGTGTGTGTGTGTGTGTGTGTGTGTGTGTGTGTGTGTGTGTGTGTGTGTGTTTAGTGTTAAATTTGGACCAAATGACAACCTTTTTCGTTGCCACTGGGTTTAACGTGTGCTAAGTGCATGGGCACACGGGACCTCGGTTTATCGTCTCATCCGAAAGACTCCACATTCAGACCGTAAGGCCTAGTGCAGAGTGAGAGGAAAAAATCCCCTGTACCCAGGTTCGAACTCGGGTTTACTTGACACGAGGCGAACGCGTTACCACTGTGCCACTCTACAGAAGAAGAAGAAGACGGCTCTCTAACATCCTTCACAGGTTGATATTTGCTAGCAACATTGCATAAACATAATTTTTGCTTTTGCATTATTCTCTAAAACTTTGTTTTTCAACTTCGATCTCATATAGCCTACTTATCATGTCACGATCAATCCGATTGATTTGTTGTTGTTGTTGTCATTCCCTGGCTTAAAGACTCCAGGGATTATTCAAACAGCCGAAGCAGTTGAACACTATGGTACAAATGGCCTGACTAGGGATGAGAACGTTACGTGTGTGACCGTTTTTGATTACCCCGCCATGTGGGCAACCAGACTCCGACCTCAGGATTCTGGATTGATGATGTTAAGCTAGGAGCTTGCTACGGCTAAAGACAATCCCCGCATAACTATGCAGAACATAACATTTTGATGTAGCCTTGGTGTTCTAGCTTATGTCAATTGGTCTGACACAGCCTTATTATACCAAGGCGAAATCCGATTGATTAAAGTCTTTAAAAAAATGGATCATTGCTTTTTTTAAAAGTTTCTTTTGCCTTTGTTTATGAAGACAGGAAAACTATGAACGCTAATCCAAAGCTTGACAGGTAGGCCTAAAGTTGATCGAAACTTGCGTTCCATGATCGTTGCCTACATGCGTTACTGTAAAGCGGTCTACTCTGACAGAACGTTACGTCCCCGAAACCTTCCTCGTTGTGATGACTAAGTATGTTAATTAAAGTGCTTATTGATTTATTTTGGCGCGTGACAGGAGAAAATCAATCTGATAAGCCATTGCCACCATTCCACCTATTACTTCCATCCGTTTGGTCTGCATGTAAATCGAATTGGAAGCAGCTGTGCATTGAACTTAGAAGTGTGGCCCAGTCAGTGTGTATGTGTGTGTGTGTGTGTGTGCGTGTGTGCGCGTGTGCGTGCGCGGGCGTTCGTGCATATACACGTGCTCACGTGTCAAAAGTCAAAGTCAAAAAGTCTAAATTTTTATTTTGAGATGGTACATTGAATAAGCAATTAAGTTTGCTTTTGTTTTAAATTTTGTTTTTGTTTACATCAAGCCATCTATAAGTTAACACAAAGAAATGAATGAGGAGAAATAAGCATACAGTAAAACAAAATCCAACAAAAAAACAACCCCAACAACAACAAAGCGTAAACAAACTAGACTATATGCTTACAGACATGTCCGCACTCACACAATAATGACCCCCCCCCCCCCTCTCTCTAACACACACAACCTTATAGAGATATACACACAGATAGCGACCGACACAGCGTGCACCCACCCGCACATGCATTATCTAACACACACACTCCTACGTGTGTGTGTGTCCGTGTTGGCGTACGTGTGTGTGTGCGCACGCTTAAAGTATCTGCATATGCGCGCACGCGCGCGTTGTGTAGAATTATCTGTGTGTTGTGTGTGTGTGCTGTATGTGTATACGTGTATAGGCCTTTATGTGTGCCTGTGCGTGCCCGTGTGCACGCGCCCGTGTGTGCATGTCTGTAGAGGTGAGAACGAGATTTATAGCCCCCTTAGCTTCACACCAAAATCACTCCCCCATTCTCCCGATTTCTTTACTTTCGATGTTTAAAGATCACAGACAATGTTTATAAGGCGAGTTTTCTAGATTTCTATTTTGTTTTTGAAATAAAACAATGCTCAGAAATTGAAAAACAAAAATCCTCTGCTGAACGAGACTTTGAACTGAGTCGAACTAGGAAATGACGACATAGACTTGAATTTGAAAGGAAGTACAATCCCATGATGCCAATGTCAATGCGCTTGTATCAGGCGCATGAACAGCACACCGTCACACATGTGTCAAACTGTACCTTTCATTGATTTCCGCTGCAAGACCCTGTTTACTTAAAAATGGCTGCAAAAGACAAAGGCTTGAACTCAACAACCACAACACCTCCGGGAATCCACAAAATGAACAAGGTCGTACTCAAATCAGTATTCAACTAGTTTCTTACGTGATCATGACACAACATATTTTTTGACGTCAGAGTTTTTTTTTGGGGTTTCTAGGTCAGGCGACATGTTGCGTCACAAGTAAGATCTTCTTCTTCTTCTGGCGTAGTGCGCCTGGTGCACAACCAAATAAACTTTGCTGACAAATAGAGCCGTCTTCTCCAGCTCTTCCTTGGACCCGTAGAGCCTGGTAGACAGCGGTGTGCTGACGGGCCACACATTATATCTTGCCTCCTTGTGAAGGAGACATCTCAACAGGACATGTTTTGTTGTTTGGTCAGTAGTAAGATAATTCTCGATTTCTTCTCGACTTCAACTTCGCAGAGCGAGGCCACAATCTAACCCTGCGCTTCAAAATTTTTATTTATTTAATTGCGGCTTCAGACGAGTGGAGACGGAAAAGATCTAGCCAAAATAGGTGAAAAAACCCCACGTATTCTTCAAACTACACTAGTCAACAAAAGCGTATTTATCGCTGAGAGAAAGAAGTTAGTCACCACCACAGAAGAAGAAGAGCCGATCTGAAACGATTTTTCACCAACAAGAGGCCGGATGTATCCTTTAAAGCCAATCTACGTCATCCTATTGACGATTTGACGTCACGCACGTCTCCTTGGCATCTTACAGGCTGCGTCATTCGCTCACCCACCTCTTGTCCAGAGAAACGGCCACACGTAAGTTTCTTCTTCTTCTTATCTATGCGTAGCCACAATCAACACTTTGATTATTTTGCCACGGAACCGGGGAGGTTCTATGCCACTTTTGCCGGAAGAAAGGCTCAAGGCCTGAGAAGAATAGTGTGACAGAAGAGGGGATAGATAAAGAACCATAAGGTTAGCGACGATCGTATTTGTGCCAGTCTCACACAGAGTTACGTCCCTTTCTTTAAATTTAAGCGAATCAAAAAAATAATAAACTTTTCGAGTTTGCAAATGGGCCCAAATGGAAAAAGAATAATTTATTATAGTCGCTGCATTATTTTTACCATAAAATAAGTCGCAACGGGTTTACAGAGGATTCAGGTTCCTCGCTTTCAAGCTGAAATTTTCATCTTTCAGACAGATCACTGATCGGCGGTGCGGAGATTTACCGAGTTGAAAAGCGTTGACAGAATCAGTTGTCCGCTCGCTATCTAAGCCCACCGACCGCTAATAAGCAGTGGCGGGTGTAAGATGAAACCTTCTAGTAATGTTCTCAAAGGTTTAAAAAAAATTCTACCGTGCCAATTTTTTCCTACATGCGCCGCATTGAGCTTACCGAATTGGCGACAGTTTGCCTGTTTACTAACAAAAGGAGTGGCTTCCCTTGCGAAGTGGAAACGATCGTCAAACGCTGAATCTAACAATACTTTGCTCCACACCACTAACTTTATTAGGAAATCACTAATGTTTGCTTCGACGCCATAAATTTAAGCTTACGATGTTGCACACAATCATTTTTTGTGGTTTTAAACTTTTTGAAAATCGTTGGGAACAAAAATGTCTGCTACTGCGCGAGCCTGTCTCACGAGATGACGTCATGGGAAGACGCCATTACTGAAGCGAAAATAGTTTCTGTTCGATTCAAATACCAGTATCGTGAAAACCACAATATTTGAGAGTGTTTTTTCTTATAAAAAAATATGCATAGTTTCTACAGGCAGTACTTGACTTTTGAATGCTTATTTTTCTGTAAATGAATCGAGTTTTGTGGAACTTTCAATCATATTGATTCTTGGAAGGAATTTGCAACAAAAATGTCTCTTCAGCCTTGTATCAGCATTGTATGAAGAAATAGACCAATGTTTCGATACATCACGCCAGTTATTCACAGAAAACGCATTTTTACAGCAAGTTAACTATTTTTATCTCATTTCATAGCAATTACTCTGAGAATTGCTTACATTTTTTTTAAATTCACGTGGCTAATAAGGTTAAGCCTAGCCAACTGTTGATCTGGGTTGTTGGAAGAAGGGGTAGTGGGGATGGGTAGTTTCTGATTTTCTTCAACTTTTTTTCATGTTTCAAAGTAGAATACCGGAAAATGTATGAAGAATTGCTTTCAGCCGCACTGTCTATTCCAGATCGGAACAGCCTTCGAGAAGACATCGTTCGTAGTGACTGCGGTAGCCGGATTGGTATTGCATGGATAATCATACTGCGAAATAAAGGCCTATGGTTCACACTTTTTTGTTTTTGTTTTGCTTTGGGCTTTTTAAAGTTGCCCCTGTGGGCCAGCCTTCACGTGGCGGGGGTGTTCTTGACCAAGCTGTGCCCACCCCTTTTTCTTACCTTTTCCTATTTTTCTGCTTTGGATTTTTAGCTACGCACATAACCTAGGCCTACTACCCTACCCACACCAGTCGTCGCACAAAAAACCAACTCCTCCATCCCAAAATGCCTGAGTTTGCCCCGTACCTACCCAAGGAGATGGAGGACGAGCTCCGCCAGATCGCCAAGACCATCACCACGCCCGGCAAGGGCATCTTGGCGGCTGATGAGTCGGTGGGCTCCATGGGCAAGCGCCTGGAGGGCATCGGCGTGGAGAACACGGAGGAGAACCGGCGCCGGTACCGCGAGGTGCTGTTCAGCGGCGACAAGAGCATGGCCGACAACGTGTCCGGGGTGATCATGTTCCACGAGACGCTCTTCCAGAAGGACAAGAATGGCGTGCTGTTTGTGGACCTCTTGAAGGTTGGTAGATGGGTTTTTGTGTGAGTGTGATGGGTGAGGGGTGGGGGGGGGGGGGGGGGGGAGTGCAAGCGCGGCGAACGCACACTACGCACACGTATGGACGTATGCGCACATACGCATTATACACACACTCGGAACACGTACATGGCATGCTCACACACATGCACGCACGCACGCGCGCGCGCACACGCACGCACACGCACACGCGCACACGCACACGCACACACACACACACACACACACACACGCACGCACGCACGCCAGGGCTCCCAATCATCCCGCAAAACAAGGGGTATCAGTGACTCCTTCACTTACAGTATAGAGGGTCCTAGAGGCGGGATAGAGGGTCCCAGTGGCATTGCGAATGCTACAAAGAATTTTTCTAGTGCATCCCTGGGACCCTCTGCACATTCTTTTAGAGGGTCCTTTAGAATTTGAGTGCTTCATAGACCCCCAAATGGGGATCCCTGGGAGCCCTGCACGCACACGTTGACACACACTACACAGGTTGGGGGGTGGGGTGGGGGTGAAGTAAGCGTGCCAGCACACATAAGTTTGTACTCCCACCTCCATGTTTGCTACATATACCCCCCCCCCCCCACCCACACACACACACACATGCGTGTACATGGAAGATTCGGGTGTTCTGCCAATTGATGCCTGCCAACTGATACTTTGCCTCTTCTCGACCCATCGAATAAAAACCTGTGTGTTCATTCTCAGTGGTCTTTTGGTCACTTTTGTGTCTTTCTCTCTCTGTTTCTTTTTGTAATTTTCTTTGCCACATGATTATTCTGTTTCGTGTGGGGTTTTTTTTTTATGAGGACCAATGATCCAAAGATGATTAAACTTCCTTTATTTAACCCTTTCGTCGCCTCTTGGCACCACAATGATTTAACACCCATGTCACTAAAAGGCATCAAATGAGGGTCTGTCAACCAATGACCTTTTGTTCTTAATTTTGGGAGGTCAGGGCAAGTTTATGTTTTACGTCCTCTCGGCAAAGGTTTTGTAGGTTGGGGAGGTAAGGACAGGCCCTATTTTATGCATGTCACAGAGCAATCCCCAATATTGCGGACGAAATCTTTTCTCTACCTGGGTAAGTTTAATGGTAAATTTTGTCTGAAGAATGGCTGGCGCTGAAAGGGTTCTATGTTATTTTGTTTTACCTACCTTCGTCAAAGATGGTTTCTTTTGGCTTTCGTCTGTCTACCTATCTGTTTACTTACAGGTGCCTACATAATTATTCCAGTTAATATAATGAAAAGTTTACGAATTAATTTAAATCAACTGTCATGAAGGGTTTTCCTCCGAAGTCGGAGTGTGGCTGCCTACATGGCGGGGCAATCAGAAACGGTCACACACGTAATGTTCTCATCCCTCTAGCTGGTGCATTTGTAACATAGTGTTCAAGTGCTTCAGCTGTTGGGATGATCCCTGGAGTCTTTAAGCCAGGGAAGACAAACAACAACATGAAGGGTTAGCCGCTTTCAGCTAGAGAACGTTACTTTCCATTCCGGAGTGTATGTGGATTGTCATTCTGGTGCAAGCATGTTATGTCTTGAAATAGTTTTTTTCAAATATTTTGTTCAGATAGATCTAGTGTAAACATTGCGGACAGGATTTCATTAAACTTTTGTGGACTCCTGTAATCGGTTCTGATTTTTTGTCCTAAAATTTGGAGTGAATCGTAGTTGCTATTTCACTATACTGAATATTAATTACTGTTTATTTTGTTTAAAATAATTTTCATTAATAAGATCGAACGAAGTCTGCCCAAACTGCCCTTGATTGATGTATTTAATTTGTTTTGTTTCTTTCTTTGTTTGTTTGTTCATTTTTGACAATTTCCATGCACCCCCAAGGGACTTTTTGAGAAATTTCAGTAAAATCTTGAAATCTTGACAGCTATCTCTAGAGGAGAATAGAGAATAAAGCAGACCTGTTTACTCTACTCTTTTTGGGTAGTATTCTACTCAATTTGGACCTCTGCTACTCTTCAAACCTGAAAATAATGCTCTTTAATTCTTGATTACTGCTCATTTTCAGTGAACAATGTTTGATGGTTTAATAAATAAAACTACACATTTTGCACCCAAACTACTCATTTCAGTTATCCAGACTACTCAAGACTTGTGTAGGGGGTAAACAGGTCTGAATAAAGAAAGCGGAAAGGCAGTTTTTGGGCAGGCAACCTGCTGACCTTGTTTCGTCCCCAGGAGAGGGGCATCCTGCCGGGCATCAAGGTGGACAAGGGCGTGGTTCCCCTGGCGGGCACCTACAACGAATGCACCACCCAGGGCCTGGACGGGCTGTCGGAGCGCTGCGCCGAGTACAAGAAGGCCGGGGCCCAGTTCGCCAAGTGGCGCTGCGTGCTCAAGATCGCCAAGAACACCCCGTCCTACCTGGCCATGCTGGAGAATGCCAACGTGCTGGCCCGCTACGCCTCCATCTGCCAGCAGAACGGCCTGGTGCCCATTGTGGAGCCAGAGGTCAGAGGTTTAAGTCTACTATTGTAGGCCTACTAGGATCATTGTTAAAAGTTAAGGGGTGTGTATGGGGTGTTTGGATTACTGACTTGGCTAGATTTGCTTCCATCTGCCAGCAGAACGGCCTGGTGCCCATTGTAGAGCCAGAGGTCAGAGGTTTAAGTCTACTATTGTAGGCCTACTAGGATCATTGTTAAAAGTTAAGGGGTGGGATGTGTGGGGTGGGGTAGGTGGGTGTTTAGAATACTGTCTTGGCGAGATTTGCTTCCATCTGCCAGCAGAACGGCCTGGTGCCCATTGTGGAACCCGAGATAAGAAAGAGAGTCCTCTGTTTAAAGCTAAGGTATGGGGTGGGGGTGGAGTACGGTATTGGCCAGATATGCCACCATCTGCCTGCAGAACGGTCTGGTGCCCTGAAGCCAGAGGTCAGACATTTAAGCCTACTACTGTATGGCTATTACTGCATTATGATCATTGTTAAAAGTTAACTGGATTCTAGCCAGGTGAGTCTCCATCTGTCAGCAGAAGGGCCTGGTGCCCATTGTGCAGCCAGAGGTAGGAAAGAGTCTTCAGATTAAAAGTAAGGTATGGGGCGGATGTGAAACAGAGTCTTGACCGGATATGCACCATCTTCAGCAGAACGGCCTGGTGCCCATTGTGGAACCAGAGGTAAGAGCCCTGGGTCTATTGGGATTTCGGTCAGGGTATGGGTTGATGTGGCGTGTGGAAGAGTCCTAGGTCTTGAGTTGAGACAGAGTCCAAGGCACATAATATTGTATTATATATTCGAACACGTTGAACTCGAAACTCTTTTCATAATATTATAATAAAAGAGAACAGACTGAGTAAAACTGTCCTGATTAACCGGGATATTTGCAGTTTCGTGGTACCCGTTAAGCAGGGTTCAACCGTAGGCCTATGTATACATTACACAATTAAGTAGGAAAAAATGAAAGACACAAATGCCTGCACTGGCATTGAGAACCTCCAATCGTTCCCAGGTTCTGCCGGACGGCGAGCACGACCTGGAAACGGCCCAGAAGGTGACGGAGCAGGTGCTGGCCTTCCAGTACAAGGCCCTGGCCGACCACCACATCTTCCTGGAGGGCACGCTGCTCAAGCCCAACATGGTGACCGCCGGCCAGGCCTGCACCAAGAAGTACAGCCACGAGCAGATTGCCATCGCCACCGTCACCGCCCTCTCCCGCACGGTGCCCCCGGCCGTGCCCGGGGTGACCTTCCTCTCCGGGGGCCAGTCCGAGGAGGACGCCACCATCAACCTGGATGCCATCAACAAGTTCAGGGGCAAGAACCCCTGGGCGCTGACCTTCTCCTACGGCAGAGCCCTGCAGGCCTCCGTGCTCTCCGCCTGGAAGGGCAAGGATGAGAACACGGAGGCGGCGCAGGTGAGGCTGGTCTTCTTCTAGGTATTTGGTACTTTATAGTCACAGAGGCGTCTGTGTGAAATTCGGGTTGCTCCCACCTGGAGAGCGCGTCGCAGCCAGAGGCGCGCCACCCAATTTGTTTTTTTGTGCATGCGATTTTTGTGTGACTGATGGATGATTGCTGGTACATTTTGACCAAATGACAAATTTTTCGTTGCCACTGGGTTTAGAGTATGATAAGTGCATGGGCACACGGGACCTCGGTTTATCGTCTCATCCGAAAAGACTCCATGTTCAGACCGTAAGGCCTAGTGCAAAGTGAGAGGAAAAATCCTCTGTACCCAGGTTCGAACTCGGGTTTACTGGACACGAAGCGAACGCGCTACCACTGTGCCACTCTACACCAGTAATGTCCACCTGCCGTTTATCGTCAATTATTGACATATACAGGGGTTCAAAGACGAAGATGCGCAGCACGGGATAAGAGAGGATTTGAGAAATATATTAGATAACAGAAAAGCGTTTGTTGTTTGCAACGATATTGACAGGATATTCTTCTTCTTCTTCGATCGCTCAGTTTCCTATCAATTATGAGCGCAGATGCGTCATGCTGCCGTTACGCGCCTAACTAAGAAATAGGCCCAGCAAGTCCGACTTCGGCTGGAGGAAATGTTTTTGAAAGTGTTGCAAAAAATGGCAGGGTAATGGACCGGGTAAGGCAGAAATATAGTAGATGACAGCAAGCAAATGGAAAAGGCAGAGTCAAAGAGAGTGACCGATTAGAATAAGTTACAAGCACAGAACTTCCAGAAGATGGGGGAACTATTTATACAATAGACCCCCGGTAGAGGGGGGTGGGGGGTGGGGGGGTACAGGGATTCAAAGACGAAGATGCGCAGCACGGGATGAGATAGATTTGAGAAATATATCAGATAATAGAAAAGCGTTTGTGGTTTACAATGATATTGACAGGATATGAAGAGAGTAATTTCTCCTTCTCTCTATCTCTTTCCCCCCTCTCTCTCACTCACTCTTTCTCTGCCTGTCCGTGTTTCAATTCCTATACTTTTTTACACCCCCCCCCCCCCCCCCCCCAAATGACCGCTCAGATTTTGTGATATGTTTAATTAATCACGTAACCAGAGACTGTTTCATTCGAAATTACTGAATACTCTTTCCCCATGATTCTACTTTCAATGTTCACACAATCAACGTTGTCTTCAAAAACAAACAAACACACAAAGGAGTGTGGCCAACCCACGTGGCGGGGTAATAAAAAACAACCGGTCAGTCACGTAATGTTCTCATCTCTAGCTGGTGCATTTGTACCATAGTCCCCCGTGGGGATACCGGGGGGGGGGGCTTCCGTACAAATAGCTCCCCCACCTTCTGGAAGTTCTGTGCTTGTAACTTCCTCTAATCTTCCACTCTCGTTGACTCTGCCTTTTCCCTTTGCTTTCTGTCATCTACTATCTTTCTGCCTTATTGGCCCATTCTGCCTTTTTTTCTCCAATAAAATCTTCCAAATAATATTTCTCCTTTGAGCTCCTAGCTCCGAAATCGGAATGTGTCGGCTGTACGCAGCGGGGAGACCAGTGACAACTGAAAACCGGACACATACGTACCTTACCCATTATGTCCATATGACCTGGGAACGCAGAAGAAGAAGAAGAAGAAGTACCATAGTGTTTAAGGGCATTGGCTGTTGGGATGATCCCTGGAGTCTTTTAGCCAGGGTACGTCAACAACAACTATGTTATATTGTTTCTCTGCACTCACACATATGTAACACATGCTTAAATAAACACTCGTATGCATAAACACATTGAACAGGATGAAAGTGTCAGTACACCATACACTAGGTCAGACAGAAACACAGACATCTTTGTATCAAACATCAACACTAAACGTTCATTGGAAATGTCAATCTTAAAAGTTCATAAAATGTGAGAGTGTGTGTGAAAAAAGGATGGTCTAGATAGTGGACCGAACAAAACAACAAAAACAAACAAAAAACAAAAAACAACAACATTGGTGTTTTGTTCATAGTAAAGTGAGATAGTTATGTTAAAACAAAAAAAAGTTATTAACTTTTGAAATGTGTGAAGGTAATGTTATAATCTAGACTATAGTAAAGTATTATTACAATATTATAGTAAATTATGATGTGTGAAGGTAAAAAAAAAAAAAAATCCCTTTGGTAAACTGTATACAAAATAATAAAAAGGAAAAAAAAGAAAAGAAAAAAACAAAACCTGTTCTGATTCCCCCCCTAGAATGAGCTGATGAAGAGAGCCAAGGCCAACGGGGAGGCGGCCAAAGGTCATTACGCCGGGGGAGTGAGCGGGGCGGCTGGCGGACAGTCCCTCTTCGTGGCCGGACACGCCTACTGAGTCACTGACCAGTTCCTCCACCCTCGACAACCACTGACCGCTGAGAGAGAGAGAGTGACCCCTCTTCTGTCATCGTATTAGTGATATAAGCATATTATAATGTGTGAATATTTTTTTAAAAACCCGCTGAAGGATAGTTTCAGCCTTTAATTTTTTTTTTTGCTATGCCCTTTTCATACTTCTTCTGCGTTCACAGGCCATATGGCCATAATGGGTAAGGTACATGTGTCCGGTTTTCAATTTTCACTGGTCTCCCTCCTGCGTACAGCCAACACATTCTGATTTCGGAGGAACTCAAAGGAGACAAATTATTTGGAAGATAAGTCAGAAAGGTAGTAGATGATAGAAAGCAAAGGGAAAAGGCAGAGTCAACGAGAGTGGCAGATTAGAGGAAGTTAGAAGCACAGAACTTCCTGAAGGTGGGGGCTTAGGCTAAGACCAGCTGTGCTGGGGGAGGGTTAGATTTAGACAAGCATTATTAAGGGTGTGGGTGAGATGGTAGGGGGGGGGGGGGGGGGGGGGGGGGGGGGGGGGTATGGGTTGGGGGATCCCTTCGGGTTTGTTTTTCACAAACCGAGTTCTCTCCTTTTAAAATGGTGAAAATCGGGTCGTCATGACATCGTTGATGTGATGGCGGAGGTGGTTGTGGTGGCATTTCTTATTCCTGGACCATGTTCAAACTGAAAGTTCAGCCCTGCTGTGGGCCAAGTCTGATGTTTTCCCTCAACACCTCCGTAGAACCCCAACATTTCTGACGTATAATTGTCAGTAAAACAGATAGATTTAAGAAATGTAAGAACCTATTTTGTGTCCTTAAAGACCCCCCACGTCACGTGTCACAGTCCCTCTTATGCTTGGAAGCTTTCTTGATTTCTTACCAGCTATAAGAGGGAAAACACGTGAAAAACCATGATGTTGACACGTGACGTGGTGGGTCTTTAATATTAAACCCGTTCTTCTTAGGAAGAAGACGGGAAGGCAAAAATAGAATGAACATTTATAGCTTAAACAGGGTACGTGATTGTTCGATTTCTGAGGATGAGAAATGTTTTGCAGTAGCGATAGTCCAATCTGAAGGAAGGTTCGAGCAGGGAGCGAGAATGCGTTTCGAATCTTCTGTCTGATGTTATGCCATCTGACCTAAACTACACGCATCCAAAATATTGTGTCAGTTCTCTTTTTAATTTTAGTCATATTATAATCTTTGAGCAATTAGCATTTTCTTAGTTTGTTGTTGCATTAAATGATGAAAAAAACACCATGCGATGTTGCGTTGGTATGTCTTATCTTGAGAGAGAGAGAGAGAGAGAGAGAGAGAGAGAGAGAGAGTGTGCATGTGTTTCTCTAACTGCCTTTCTGTCTGTGTGTCAGTCTCTCTTTTATCTCACCGTCCCTCCCCCTCCCTCCCTCTTTCTCTCTAGGGCACACACACATTAAATCCGCGATCCGTAATGTGCACACTCTTTCATATTCCTTACTTCCAGATTTCTTTTTACTGATTGCGCATGGGTTCCGCGTATATGTGCAGTCTTACTCTCTCAGTCTCTGTGCATGTGCGTTTGTGTGTCTATGCGTGTGTCTGACAGAGCTCCCAATCGTCCCGCAAAACAAGGGGTCCCAGGGACTCCTTCACGTACAATACAGAGGGTCCTAGAGGCGGGATAGAGAGTCCCAGTGGCATTGTGAATGCTAAAAAGAATTTTTCTAGTGCATCCCTGGGACCCCTGCACATTCTTTTAGAGGGTCCTTTGGAATTTTAGTGCTTCATAGACCCCCAAATGAGGGTCCCTGGGAGCCCTGGTCTGTATACCCTGTATGTATGACAACGTGAACGCACGCAAGTGCTTGCATGTGTCTGTGCGCGCATAGCACTACTGTGTGAATGCAGACATACTACACACGCGCGTATGTGTGAACGTGTGTGTATATGCGTTTCTGTAGTATGCGTACGGTGTTATTTTTTCCTATCCTGGTACACAGTACATCCGGATTCTCCGCGCGGAAATAATCAATAAGCATAAAAAAGAAGGGAAATTCGGACACGTGCGCTTATTTTTAATTTTTACTTATGGCCGGGTTCACATTAGTAGACGCGTAAGTTCCGTACGGAAAACCCTAAATAAATGGAAGAAAGAAGGATAACAGTTTACGCATATAGGGGAAATTCGGACACGTGCGCAAATCTTTTCCCTTCTTTGTTTCACTTATTTATGGATTGCGCACGGGTTTCCGCATGGAATATCCGCTTTTGTGTGTACACGGCCTATCGATTATTTCCGCGCGGAAAATCCGGATGCACTGTGTACCAGGCCTTATGGCAAAAAGATGGGAAACAAGCAACCTAGCACCCGTTATTCAAGATAACAGTAGGGCCCACATGCGTAATGAACTGTTGCTTGAACTGATCTGTTGATGAGTCAGCTATCGATAGCAGCCACTACACACGTAATTCAATAGACGTGCAGACACGTCATTCACACTTATAAATACATTCGTAGTGCACGCACGCATGCACACATACATATACACACGTACGCACACTCTCTCACACACATACTGACATGTTCATACATGCACAAACACGTTCATGTGTTATTAACATATTATTTACATACACAAGCGTCTAGGTAAAAAAAAAGAAAAAGAAAAATCGCGTGCTAACGTGCGTGTGTGTATACGCGCGCAAATGCACGCGCGCGTGTGTGTGTGCGCTTGCACGCGCGCTTAAATCCATGTATAAATATGCATACATTCTGTGTGGATTTTGTCTTTAATTAGAAAAAAAACCCATTACAAAGAGAACCATGCACCGTCCATCATAATGGCTTGGAGTCAAAACGGACTATCTTTAGATAAGCATAGTCCATTGACTTATTATTGATGTTATTGCAAAAACTAAGAACTTGTATTAAGAAAGACTGCAAATAATATAAAATGGGGATTATGCTTTTTATATTTCTGCAGTCTTTTTTCGAAACAAGTTATTGGTTTTCACAATATGTTCAATAATACGTCAATGGACTATCTAAAGATAGTCCGTTTTGACTCCAGGCCATCGTATCGTAGTGTGCTGTTTGGGACGCCCGAGTCAAGATCCATCAAACCATTTATTGACATCAGTCCTGCATCTAAACCCGATTGATAACATCAGCAGCTAATTACTATATTAGCCCCATGACTAACACAGGTGTCAATGCCCAGCGTGGAGTTAAGCTAAAGGTGACGATCGACGATCCGCCGCCGTTGACTAGTCTAGTAAGGCAAGGCAAGAAATTTATTTCATACCCCATTTGGGCACAGAAATATAAAAACATACACACACATAAATAAATTTCCAAGAATCAACCCAAGAGTGATGTCCAAAATCATTTCAAAGATAACCCATACCATAATATTACAAATAATGTAATGTATTACTAAATTAAAAACAAAATGGGGAAAAAGACATGATTAATAGCATTTATCTGAAAGAACCGTTAACAACTGTAATGAAGTGCTTTAGTTTGAGTAATATTTTCTTATTTTTTGTAGAGAACAAAGCTTTGAATTTATAAGCATTAGGGCGAGTAAAAAAATACTTAGGGAGGTACCTTCTCCTGTCAGTGTCAAAGAAAGGACAAACAAACAAGTAGTGAAACTCATCTGCCACATCATGTACATTACATTTTTCACAAATTCTTTCATGTCTGGGTGTACCAGTATAACGCAACGTGTTCACAGGCAAGTTATTGTTAGTAGTTCTGAATTTTAACACAGTAATCATATAGCTATATGGCAAGACTAAGTAATATGGGTCAACACAAAAAGACGTTTTAAACATTCTGTAGTTTAAATATAATTCGTCATTATCTACATGCATATACCAAGATAGATAGTAGAGAGTTATAGATCGTCGATTTTCGACAACCGCAGAGGGAACCCCAACCGGTGACGTCACAGAAATATGCCAACCATGTCACGCGTAGTCCATTTTTACACACGTTGCTACCGCAAGCATGGCCTCCAGCCGTACTGGACAACAGGGTAGGTTATTTTGTGAATTTAGCCCTTTTCGAACACAAAGTGATACCTAAAAAGATTTACACACTAATAGCCCATACAACCCTCGTTCCTGTGTTTTGGGGCCACAAGAAGTGCTCATGTGGTACTTGTATTGCATTGACCTGGAAACCTGGAATGCTTGGCCTACTTTTGCCGTTTCGTGGATGAATACTGCAGATTTATTGATCAGGTCAGGTCTGTTTCGCGCAGATCTTCCCTAGTTTTACAACGACATAATAGTCAAAAGTGACTGTACGGAAAGAAAGGTCAGACTCTTAGGGAATTCTAAGCCTCACGGCCTCTTGATGTGCCCTTTCTTTTGATGTTTAGATTTTGTTTTGCTTTATAGATCAGAATATGAAAACAAAATGTGTGCATGCATAGACACACACTGTATAAATAGTGTTATGAATGTATGTGCAGGCACACACACACTTGTAAACACACTCTCTCCTCACACACACGAAAGGGAGTTAAAACTCGCGTATTTACCACAATGAGTTACTTCCCTTGTTTACGCGTACTGCGGACCTACGTGAACAAATCTTTACAACTTTGTACATCGGCAACCCATGACGTCACGACTTCTTCGCGCACCCGCTGGCGCTGCCGTAGTACTGGCCACATCTATAACTCTCTACTTGACTAACACAGGTGTCGATGCCCAGCGTAAGCCCTCCAATCAACAACATACAGTATTTATAGTATAAATTATACGGCGCTGAATCTTGATAGAAATCTCAAGACAAAAACATAGTTTCAAAACAAAAAACAAATTATAAAATATACAATAACAATAGTTAAAGAAAAACTATTTTTTCTCTTCCCCCCTCCCCCTCTTCCCAAGATCTAAAATTATTAGAAATGTCCCGTATGGCTATTGTCGAGAGGTGGGGGAGGGGGCAGGTGGGTTTTGAGGTTTAGCTTTGAAAGCAGAGGGTCGGTCGCTGACAGAGGGAAAGAGGAAGTTTGTTCCAGGTCGGCCCTGAGACAGCAAAAGAGCGCCGACCAACAGTTGGAAGCCTATTCGCCCCTGCAACGACCACCTTTTGCAAGAGTGAATGCCCTTGGTGGGTGGGGGAAGATGCTGGAGTACTGGCCAAACAAGGGCATGACTCTCGCCAATAACCCTATTCGATGCCATTGAATGGCTGCCTTTAGCAAGAGTGAATGCCCTTTTGGATACTGACCAACAAGGGCTGAACTCTTGCCGTCAATAACCCTAGTTGCAGTGGCCAATACCTAGGGATCTGGAGAGAAAAACAGCCTTTCACAAGTTATTGTTCTCTATGGGTTGCTTACTACCAGTCTGTGAACATTCTTCATCTGCCCCTTATTACTTTATTATACGACTGGGGGAAAAATTCAATTGAGAACTCAAAAAACAAACCCTCCATTTCTCAAAAATATTAAACAGTCGATCGTTTTGGGGGCAACTAAACATGTTTCGTCAAACACCGTTCAAAGAAACTAATCGGCAATTAATTGTTATATGGTTAGACCGTGTATCGCGGCCTTTAATTCACCCACAAACTGTGGAAGCCTTTTTTTTGTTTGGAAGAGAGGCTTTTGACAAAGAAGAAGATGATGGTGGCGATGAAGATTATAGCAGTGATACCGATAATGTTTGGCTTGCTCTTCTGACCGCGAATAGTGTTGACAAAGCATTTCAACTATATTATTATACAAGTGAGTATTCTTCCAGATACTTTTCTTTTTTCTTCCGATTGTTCGTTTATGTGTCTGTCTCTTTGTCCATCAGTCTGTTCGTGTTTCGGTTTCATCAATCTTTTATTTGCTTGTCTGTGTGTCCTGTCTCTCTCCTCTTTCTTTCTATCTCTCTCTCTTAGCGTGTTGAACGGATGGTGTTTAGGAGTGTGTGTGCGCGCGCGCATGGGTATGTTGATATTGCAAACTATGTGCTGCTGTTGTGCATCTTCTGTGTTAGTGTTTTCTTCTCATGATAGGGGCTATTGGCCTGTCATCAAAATATTTCCGAGTTTTGTCTCTGTATGCGTGCATGTGTGTGTGTGCGTGCCCAATTGTGTGTACGCATGCTTTTGTACACGATGTTTTGTATTCACAGGAATATTTGAAGAAAAAACAAAACTACTCGAGGTAGAGTAGCTTAAAGCCCCACCAGGTCACGTGTCAAAATCACGGATTTCACGTGTTTTCCCTCATAGCTGGTAAGAAATCTTGTTTTGACCAGGTTTGACTCCCATGCAAATGTCCCCAAATTGAAAACAAAGCATAATTTTAAAGAGCAGCCTCAATTTGAAGTTGGGGACATTTGTATGTGGGTCACAGCGACCTAGAAAAAAACAAAGGGACTTAGGCCGGGTTCACATTAGACGCGTAAGTTCCGTACGGAAAACCCTAAATAAGTGGAAAGGAGGATAAAAGTTCATGCACGTAGGGAACATTCGGACACGTGCGCAAATCTTTTCCCTTCTTTGTATCACTTATTTATGGATTGCGCACGGGTTTCCGCATGGAATATCCGCTTATGTGTGTACACGGCCTAAATCGTGGTGGGTCAGTGGGTCTTTAACAGGTGATGTGCTTACAACGTGTTTTGGTTGGGTTCACAGGGGACAATTATTCATTAATCCCATAACACAGATTGTTTTAGCAGTGTGACAAGGCAAGTATTACTGAAGGAAACGAGCAGTATTTTTTTTTCTTCTTCCCTCCACCACTACCACCGCTTTTACTATTTTGGTCTTTTTTTTCCTTCTCTTTTTGTGTGTGTCAAGGCGTCTTGGTTTTTTTCTGGCCGGGTTCACAGTAGACGCGTAAGTTCCGTACGGAAAACCCTAAATAAGTGGAAGAAAGAAGGATAAGTTTACGCGTATAGGGGAAATTCGGACACGTGCGCAAATCTTTCCCCTTCTTTGTTTCACTTATTTATGGATTGCGCACGGGTTTCCGCATGGAATATCCGCTTATGTATGTACACGGCTTCTTTCTTTCTTTCATTCCACTCTCTCTCTCTCATATTTTCGTTTGTGTGAACTACTACGATGGACATTAATTTGTGGTGAAGGTTTAGTGTTTTGTGACAAAAATGTTTGGGTTTCTGTGAGACTTAGTATATTATATAGTGTGTGGTGCATTGACGCCATTCATTCCGTTTGGTGTGTTTATTGTAGCAAGTGAGTGCGCGTGTCAGCGTGTGCGGAATACTCGTGAATGAAATCGTATACAGCCGAACCCGCTTATAAGAAAACTCGCTTATAATCAAGCAATTTTTTTCCCTCTGTCCGAACTCCTTTTCTTATGTATTATCAAAACTCGGATATAAGAAAACCGCTTATAAGAAAACTCGGTTATAATCAAGCAAATTCGTTCTCCCATCCGCGATGTAAACTCGGATATAAGAAAATGATTTCATACAAGGGACTTGGTTTGCAGTTCATTTTCTTATAAACGAGTTTGATTTTCTTATAAGCGATTTTTTAAAAATTAGGGCATGAACTTAAAGGATGTTCCAAAAAATGCAGTCGTTCCAACAAAACAAACAAAGAGGAACATTTACGTCAGAGCAGCTATGTAACACACAGGCACTTGATTGCAACAGTTATTTTTGTTCCTTACATTTCATGCTTTCCTTCAGTATTCTGTACAAAATAAATGCTGAGCAGAAGAAAAAATATGAATGCCTGTACTTTTGTGTTAGTCATAGTGAGACTAGAGTAGCCTACCTTAATATAGAAAAATACATCCGAATCCGCTTATAATGAAGCAAAAAAGAATTCCCTGCCAAACTTCTTTCTTATCTATGATCAAAACTCGGATATAAGAAAACTTGGTTATAAGCAAGCAAACTCCTTCTCCCATCCGCAATGGAAACTTGGATATAAGAAAATTATGTCATACAAGAGAGTTGGTTTGCAGTTCATTTTCTTATAAGGGAATTACCATTGGCATTTTCTTAGACCCACCAGATCACGTGTTAAAATCACGTGTTTTCCCTCTTATAGCTGGTACGAAATCTTGTTTTGACCAGGCTTGACTCTCATACAAATGCCCCCAAATTGAAAACGAAACATTTTAAAGAGCAACCTCAATTTGAAGTTGGGGGAATTTGTATGTGGGTTACAGCTACCCAGAAAAAACAAGGGACTTAATCGTGTTGGGTCAGTGTGTCTTTAAAAGTGAGTTGGCGTATTTTCAAATCAAATGCATTATACAGCACGAAAGGCCCTCATAAACACGCGTTTTACGGTCCCGTGAATATCCATTCAAAAATAAAAACCATTCTAAAAATAAAAAGCGCCCATGCAATGTATGACAGTCATTTAAACGCACTCCCAGAAGATCTATGGCAATGTAGTTTGGAGTTTTGCTGTCGCGGTTATTGAAAATAGAAATGCGGGGAAGAAAGGATAGTTTCTGGTGGTGTTCTTTGGTTTTGCAAGAGTGTACAGTCCGACCATTGTGCCTGCCAGCACTGGAGAGAGAGAGAGAGAGAGAGAGAGAGAGAGAGATTTATTCATGTTGGCCTACGCCCCTCAGAAGGGGTATGTGGACAACATATTTTGTTCCATAATTACCTAAGAAAAAAAGAAAAGGAAAAGGAATTATTGTTTCCCTAGCCATGTCTGCCATGAAGAGTTAGCAGTCCTGAGCATGCGTGTCAAACTGGACTTTTCGCAAAGGGTGCCCTTGCATTGATGTAGGCGTTACCCAAGAACAGGTGAACAAAGTGAAACTTGTCGTGCGGATTGTTAGATAGATCAGCTAAATTTATATTAATTTACAAAACCTGCACAATTCACTCAAAGAAATATTTCCATCGCTTTACCAAAAAAAAGCTGCTTATCTTTTTCGCATGTGTACGCGCCTCGCCCATTATGGCCATACGGACTGAGAACAGAAAAATAAGTGCAGGTGCTGCCAACGTGCGCGCATTAATGTTTGCGCGTGTGCATGCATGTTTCGTGCATGCTTGATCTGCAATTCAAAAGTATTAACTGCAGAAATTGGCAAAGATGTAGATTAGTGCCCCCCCGCCCTATATTTTCTGCATTAAAAATGTTCATTAAGCAGCAACATTGCAATTTTTGGTTAAGGGCTAGGATCAGCCTAGGATTACTTTCATAAAACAAAGAAGCAAACTCGGGACCGAGGGTCATAAACATGAGGGGCGGGGGGTATCTACATATGTGCCCATGTTTCTTTATATGCTTGATCTCTGGCCAGCAACACGTCAACTAAAATCGTGCGACTGTATGATACGATTCGATCACGTGATCTCGAATCACTTTTTGTTCTTGGAGACTCACGTGATCGAATCGTCTCGTGCAGTCGCACGATTTTGGCTGGCCCTTTAGTCCAAACAAAAGTGTTAACTCTAAAATAATATCACCCACACAAACAAATAAATAAACACACTGAAACGAGAGAGGGAGGGAGGGAGCAGAGACAGAGAGAAAGGTTAACTTTAATGCGAATTCAGAGAGAGAGAGAGAGAGAGAGAGAGAGAGAGAGAGATTCGGAATGTTTAATGAACCAGGCCATGATGCCCATAGGGAAGAATAAAAGAATAAATATGAACACTAATAAATGATAACTGAATTAAATAGTTTAAACAAAATCAATCAATTATGTTGAACCAAGCAAGAAAAAAGAATGAATGAGTGGTAAATAGATAGATAAATAAATAAACAAATAAATAAATAGTACCTAACTAACAAACTAATTTAGTTAATTGAACTTTTAGATCAATGAATAAAATCAATCAATTCACCGATTAAATTAATAATACACAAAACACTCAAAGCACAGAGAGAGAGAGGGAGACGGGGAGAGAGAGAGAGAGAGAGAGGGAAAGTGAGAGAGAGAGCGAGATTAATGGGGGGGGGGTGCATGCATAGAGAGAGAGAGACGAACTTTAATGTGAATTCGGCCCAAACTCGTGAACAAAAATGATTGACTTTGCACCCGTCATCAAGAAAAAAGGTAGCTAAACAAAAATGATTGACTTTGCACCCGTCATCAACAAAAAAGGTAGCTAAACAAAAATGATTGACTTTGCACCCGTCATCAACAAAAAAGGTAGCTAAACAAAAATGATTGACTTTGCACCCGTCATCAAGCCAAAAAAGGTAGCTAAACAAAAATGATTGACTTTGCACCCGTCATCAAGAAAAAAGGTAGCTAAACAAAAATGATTGACTTTGCACCCGTCATCAACAAAAAAGGTAGCTAAACAAAAATGATTGACTTTGCACCCGTCATCAACAAAAAAGGTAGCTAAACAAAAATGATTGACTTTGCACCCGTCATCAACAAAAAAGGTAGCTAAACAAAAATGATTGACTTTGCACCCGTCATCAACAAAAAAGGTAGCTAAACAAAAATGATTGACTTTGCACCCGTCATCAACAAAAAAGGTAGCTAAACAAAAATGATTGACTTTGCACCCGTCATCAACAAAAAAGGTAGCTAAACAAAAATGATTGACTTTGCACCCGTCATCAACAAAAAAGGTAGCTAAACAAAAATGATTGACTTTGCACCCGTCATTGAAAAAAGGTAGCTAAACAAAAATGGTTGACTTTGCACCCGTCATCAACAAAAAAGGTAGCTAAACAAAAATGATTGACTTTGCACCCGTCATCAACAAAAAAGGTAGCTAAACAAAAATGATTGACTTTGCACCCGTCATCAACAAAAAAGGTAGCTAAACAAAAATGGTTGACTTTGCACCCGTCATCAACAAAAAAGGTAGCTAAACAAAAATGGTTGACTTTGCACCCGTCATCAACAAAAAAGGTAGCTAAACAAAAATGGTTGACTTTGCACCCGTCATCAACAAAAAAGGTAGCTAAACAAAAATGATTGACTTTGCACCCGTCATCAACAAAAAAGGTAGCTAAACAAAAATGGCATCAAAATAAAATATATACATTTTCTCTGTTCAGGACCTTGGAAACTTCACAACAAATCAAACATCAGAAACGCAACAAACTTGCATCACGTTTAGGTAAAAAGGGCTTTGCAAATTGGACCTAAACATTTTACATCCCTGTACCAAACTGCGGCAGAATAAACGTATGGCCTAATTCTGTTCTGATTATGAAATTGTCAGAATTGTGTTCATTCTATATCGTAATAAAACATCAGTTACATACCCCCAGTTATAACTATGCCAAAGACCTTCTATAAGACACGGGAGTTAACTGTTTTCCCTACAATATTTGGGAAGTGAGGCCAAGCGCCCTGGTTATGTCCCTTTGATTGTCCTGATCAAGTAAAGTCCGACTATGCTAAGATCTCTGTGTACTTAACCCCCTGTGGAGATTATATACACGGCAACACTCGCTAGGGATCAGATATTTAACACGATGTGACGGATAAGGAAACCATTTCATTCACCCAGAAAGTCAAATCGAGTTCTTTGAACATTACTTCATCCAAACAAAATCCATTTAAGAAAATTGTATCGCGTAAAGAACGACAATGAACGAATAACTGAGACTACCCCTGAAATCCATCTGAAACAGGACATGAGGAGAAAAGTCATCAAAAGAAATCAGTGGCCATTGGTGTCAAAATCACAATTAATGGACTGTCAACAACGTGTGTGACCACCATGGACCTCGACCACTGCCCTACAAATCCGCCTCATGCTGCAAATGCGGTTTCTGATCCGCTAATGGGGGGATCCTGTCCCACTCCTGAGAGCCATCCTGAGCTCATGGACGGTACGATAATGCTGCTCTCATGCTTGCACGGCTTGTTCGATAATGTCCCAGACATGTTCAATGGGATTCAGGTCCAGACAGCACGCTGGCCATTGCATTCATACACTCTCCCTCATCCTGCAGGTGCTGGCTGGCATGACGTGTATGATGATGGCGGCCATTGTCATCCATGAAAATGCAGTCCGCGCCAATGATGCCTGTGTGGGGATGGACCATGGGGCAGAGAATCTCGAGCCAATATCTGTCTGATCTTTAGCGTGTACAGAAAAGCCACCCACATCGACCAGTACCTCAAGTTTGATAGCCACCAATTTTTGGAGCCCAAACTGGGGGTCATCCGGACACCGAGCGAAGACCATCTGCTCCACACCTGAAACCCTGAACCAAGAGCAACACCACCTGAAGGAAGTCCTCTCCATCTCTGGGTACCCCAAGTGGACGTGGAACCAACCAGGGAGTAAGATCACTCCCCACCCCTCTAACCAACGACAGACCCCTCGCCGCGGACACGTGTCCACCCCATACGTCCGGGACATCACCGAGGCGCTCAGCCGTAAGATCCAAAACAGTGGGGTGACCGTCCCTGCAACTCGATCCGCAACAAGTTTGTAGCCCCCAAAGACAAGACTGACAAGCTCGACCAGTCGGAGGTCATCTATCGCATTGACTGCGAGGACTGCAACAGGGGGTCTATATTGAGGAGACTGAAAGAAGCCTGAAGAAGAGTCACGGAGCACAGGCGGGAGTCATCACCGGTTGGATCCCACATGGCCAACAACAATGGGTTCTCCCCAGACAACAACACTGTGTGCTAGACCGTGACAGCGGATAGTTCCAGAGAGGGGTGAAGGAGGCCATTAGTCTACATCGCGGCCACCAAGCCCACGCTCAACCGAGATCATGGGAGACACATCTTGCCCTCAGCGTACGCTTCCCTGGTTGGGTCGTGCGATGTGAGTGCAGCCTTGAGCTGTACTAACGGTCGCATGCATTGACCCGCCAGTTGCCAAAGGAAGCTGCAGAAGAGAGCGTGAAGCTATTGGAAGCTACGTTTCGAAGTAAGTTTTCTGCCTGAGTGTGTTAGGTTTATTGTTATTCATATCATCACAAGGTGGTGTTTTCCAGCACAAACAAGTCAGTTTTGCCGTGCATGGAAATGCCACTCTACATCAACATTCTTCACTGTATGTGTCACTGTCTTCACTGCCGATGTCGGTGTCTTCATCGTAGATGTCGAGAATGCTTTTCCTTTTCACTGTAGATGTCGTTGCTGCTGGTTTCTTCAACTGTAGATATGATGCTGATTTCTTCTAAGGGATGGCCTGGGCTGGTTTCTTCAACTGTAGATATGATGCTGATTTCTTCTAAGGGATGGCCTGGGCTGGTTTCTTCAACTGTAGATATGATGCTGATTTCTTCTAAGGGATGGCCTGGGCTGGTTTCTTCAACTGTAGATATGATGCTGATTTCTTCTAAGGGATGGCCTGGGCTGGTTTCTTCAACTGTAGATATGATGCTGATTTCTTCTAAGGGATGTCCTGGGCTGGTTTCTTCAACTGTAGATATGATGCTGATTTCTTCTAAGGGATGGCCTGGGCTGGTTTCTTCAACTGTAGATATGATGCTGATTTCTTCTAAGGGATGGCCTGGGCTGGTTTCTTCAACTGTAGATATGATGCTGATTTCTTCTAAGGGATGGCCTGGGCTGGTTTCTTCACTGCAAAGTTGTCGTTGGCTGAGTCGTCCTTTGCTGTGGGCTGCTCTGCAATCAATCAATCAATCGATCAATCTTTATTATCCCCATCAAAAGAGTAACATTGAAATTCTGCTTGCTGTCACATTAAAACACTACAAAACAATGCTAACGAGAAAGTAACATTAAAAATAAAAGATTTAAAATAAAGACCACACACACATGCACGCACGCACGTACACAAACACACACCATACCATACCTCCACCCACGTATCAAACACAGTATCCCAACACTCAGTTGTATAACACACATTTTAATTACAAGCCATGCATAGATAGATAACAAAAATAAAATAGATAGGATAAATAAACAAGGGCGGTTATCAAAGAAAGGCAATAAGGCAATACAGAGGCGGACCAAGTGATTCGTAAGAGGGGTTTCCGCTGGGGGTCCAGGGAGCTGCACAGGTTCCTATGTTAAGGGGCAGTGCCCTTTTGGGGGCCCAGGGGGCAAAGCCCCCGGAAACGTTTCCAATTAAGTGATTATTAAGGCAAAAATCGAGTCAGGTTCCTACTTTTCCCCTTGTATATGGTACATCTTAGAGTAGAGCCTCTAGAGGGGGGGGCGCCCCTGTAATAAAAAGACTGAAACTGAAGGGCAATAGGAATTGTTCGGAAATAATTAATGGGAGTAATTTCATGGTGTGTGGGTGTGATCTTGCCTAATTCAATCGGTCAAACAGGGGAAATTACTCTACCATCAGGTAGATCCCCAGCTCTCACCTCGTGTGTTTGATTAGACTTACATTACTTAGAACATTGTGCGTCATTTTAAAATTGATGTCATTTACATTTTTACGTCCTATTTTGCAAGTTATATCAGTTTGTGGCTACTGGCCGCCCCTCATTTTTCTAAATTTTTTGTTGCAATTCGATGACTCGCATCCTGCGGTTTCAAGCTTCGACGCCATGCTGTCATTGTTGCTATGGTTTTGACCGAGTAAGTCGAAGTAATCAACTTTAATTTTCACGAAGTGCTCTCCCCTAGTTTTTTTCTTCCGAAAATCGTCTATTGCACGGGCATATAAATCAGCAGAAATAATAAATCATTTGAGGGCAAGCCTGCGCACGCACACGCACACACACGATTCAATATGTTGTTGTCCTTTCACCCCTATTGGGGCATGGAGGATTTCATTAAGCTTCAACTTTAAACAAACATAATATTCAAACTTGTACAACATGGCATGCTTTAACGAATTTGCTTCATTTTACTAAAATCTCTTTTTTAGCAGAAAATAAATTACAAAAAGACAACACATCTGGGATAAAGAAATCTGTTAGGGAGAATTTGCTTTCGTAAATCGGAAAAAATATGAACACTCCATTATAAAATGATACTCATCACCTGAAGTATTTCTATTGCATTTTCTACAGGTTCTTTCTGATCTCGGGATACTATTTCTACGGCCTGTTTCAGCAGGTAGAGAATTATTATTACGTTTAAATTTGATTAATGAAATTGCATACATGTACGGTAATTGACTGATATATGTTTCTCTCTTAAACTCTGTTTCATAGTTTTTATAGAATACACATTTATTACTTTGCTGTCATGATTCTAACCATTCGTTTTCGAAATTATTTTTCAAAGTTTTAATAACATTCCGACACACACACGCACACACAAACATGCGCACGCACACACAAACATGCGCACGCGCACACGCACGCATTCACAACCCCCTACTCACCACAAGGGGTAAGCCGCAAACAGTTGACTCTGGTGGAAAGCATCTCTCTGGTTGTCATCGTTATTTCCTATAAGATGGAATATTAAAGAAAAACGCATAGATCATATAATGATATACATTATTTATTAACCTTTATCAAAATACATGTATAAAAAATACAACAGAATTCCTTTACATGGTTATTATGCAGAGGGCAGATTTTAACTATCCTTATGACCAGTCTGAAACTTTCACAGGCAACTTAACATAGGCCTACATTGTCTTATCCGTCTTATGTCCACTAAAACGCTATGGTTTCTTTATATTACAAACAGATTACGTAACATTCTGCCCCCGTCTCTATGTGTCCCCGTTTCGATATCCTCGTCTTCATATGTCCCCGTCTCTATGTGCCCCCGTTTCCATATCCTCGTCTCTATATATCCCCGTCTCTATGTGCCCCCGTTTATATATTATCGTCTCTATATATCCCCGTCTCTATGTGCCCCCGTTTATATATTCCCGTCTCTATGTGCCCCCGATTCCATATTCCCGTCTCTATGTGCCCCCGATTCCATATTCCCGTCTCTATGTGCCCCCGATTCCATATTCCCGTCTCTATGTGCCCCCGATTCCATATTCCCGTCTCTATGTGCCCCCGATTCCATATTCCCGTCTCTATGTGCCCCCGATTCCATATTCCCGTCTCTATGTGCCCCCGATTCCATATTCCCGTCTCTATGTGCCCCCGATTCCATATTCCCGTCTCTATTTGCCCCCGTTTCCATATTCTCTTCTCTATAATTATGTCCCCCGTATCTATGTGCCCCCGATTCTATATTCTCTTCTCTACATGTCCCCCGTATCGATGTGCCCCCGATGCCATATTCCCGTCTCTATATGTCAACGTCTCTATGTGCCCCCGCTTCCATATTCTCTTCTCTATATGTCCCCCGTCTCTATGTGCCCCCGATTCCATATTCCCGACTCTATGTGCCCCCGTTTCCATATTCCCGTCTCTATATGTCCCCGTCTCTATGTGCCCCCGTTTCCATATTCCCATCTCTATGTGCCCCCGTCTCTATGTGCCCCCGTTTCCATATTCCCGTCTCTATATGTCCCCGTCTCTATGTGCCCCCGATGCCATATTCCCGTCTCTATGTGTCCCCGTCTTACATGCTAGTCACAAGTTAAGGGTCACCCTGTATTATATATACACTGTTATCGGTTCCTCTGTCAAAGACAAAAAGACGAAATTCGGTGAAACGGTTTTTTTTAAACATTGTGTAAAACTGTCAATACGATTTTATTCAATTTGCTTCCTATAAAGTTAACAATGGTCATAGCGGATTAAAACATCGCATTTTCTTAAACCATACTTTACACAAAAATTTAAATCTGTCCAATTTGACGTTAGGGAACAGTTGCAAAGAAATGTTTTAAAAAATGTGCCTTGCAAAAATTAAGCATTGTGAACGGTTATCACAGGCTATTGGGGCGATCAAAAAGGTCTGACATGAATGTCTGAAGAAGCAATGGTTAAGCAACGAAACTGGCATCACTGTAATTATTGTCAGGGCACCAAAGAGACCGACACATCATGGGCCTAGATTCGATCCTTGGATTAATAACACTTCCCCACACCATCACACCATGCTCGATCTCTGGAAATATTACACAGCTCAGCAAATTGACCAGCTCCTGGACACTTAGTTCGCTGGGTCAGCATGTTAATGAACACTGTCCTATTGCAGCTTACAACCGAGCATAAAACCTCCGGTAACATGAGTCGGATATTTCAGTTTATTTAGTAGGAATGTAATGCCATCCCCAAAATGCTTCTGTTGACCCATTATTTATATATGTTACGCCCAATCCGTGAAATTGCCTATTTCGTGAAATGGGCAAAATGCTTTGCCCAATTTATGAAATGGACAATGTATATCACATGTTTGAATGTCCATTCACACATGTATTGATTAAGATCTGGTATCACACTTTTCTACATTGTATTTGCACCCCTATCCTGCCCCCCAACTCGACCAGATGCTAAGCTGGGGCATGCCTGAGCCACATGTATCAAACGTTTTATCAAATTTAGTCTGAATAAAATCATTTTAATTCTTCTACAGATGAGATTGCTCATTCGTTTGAACCAATTCTGGATCTATGTGTACTTAATGAACCAAAACTATTTTCATTCATATTGCTTTCCTCAGTAGCAAGTCATAAATTGGCTATTTCACGAACCGGGCAAACCATTTTGCCCATTTCATGAAATGGGCAATTTCATGGATTGGGCGTAACATATAGACTATGAGCCGAAGCTGTATGGCGTGTGTTGCAGTTAATGGCACCCCCACCCCTGATTAACCTCAGTAACAGTGGTCTGAACGTGTGACTGGCTCAAAGTAGGGTGGGTTTATGTCTCAACATTTGCTATGGAAATATTAAAGAATTATTAAATTAAAACATACTGAAATGTTATTTCCGTCACTTTTTGAGTTCACAAATCCTTAAGTGACTTTACATTTCTTGTGACTAGCTTAATATCTTCCGTCTCTTTGTTTATATTAATCCCTACTCTATCGCTAACCCAAACACTAACCTTATCCCCTTATCCGCAGAAACACATCCAGAGGGAGACACAGAGACAAGGGCATATTGAGGGCATTTGTAGAGACAAGGAAATATGGAAGACAGGGACGCATAGAGACGGGGACAAATTGAGGCGGGTACATACTACATATTACAAAGACGGGGACTTAGAGACGGAGACAGTGGGGGGGGGGGGGGGGGGGGGGGGGGGGGGGGGGGGGGACCGCAGTGACGGGAACAAAGAGGTGGGGGACACACACAGACGGGGACATATTGAAGCGGGTACATACTATTACAAAGACGGGGACTTAGAGACGCAGTGACGGGAACACAGAGGTGGGGGACACACACAGACGGAGACATATTGAGGCGGGTGCATACTATTACAAAGACGGGGACTTAGAGACGCAGTGACGGGAACACAGAGGTGGGGGACACATACAGACGGGGGCACATTGAGGTGGGGGACACACAGACGGGGACACATAGAGGTGTGGGACACACAGACGGGGACACATGGAGGTGGGGGACACACACAGACGGGGAGACGCAGTGATGGGGACACATAGAGGTGGGGGACACACAGAGACGGGGACACATGGAGGTGGGGGATACACAGAGACGGGGACAGATGGAGGTGGGGGACACACAGACGGGGGCACATCGCAGGCACTGATCCCCAGACATACACACCCATGTTATCAGCTGGTGGGCAATCCACATCAGCCACAGCGTGTCAGAGGGGAGGGGGTTACAAAAAGAAAAACAACAATGACAACAAATCATCAGCACAAAGAACATTATAAACGAACATACACACAAAAAGCAAGAATGACAACAAATCATCAGCACAAAGAACTTCATTATAAGCGAACAACAAGCAACATTGACAACAAATCAACATCGCCAAAAGCTGGATTATAAAATGAACATACAAAAAGCACAAAAGATAAATTGACAGTACCAAGAGTTAAAATATGAAGCGAACATACACAAAAAGCATTGATGAAATGGTGGTAGACTAGGTACGGCGAGTGGTTCTGGCCCCGCCCTTCTGGCACAGAGTCCGTTCCTGTGGTTTCAGCTCCAGGCTGTGCCAGGCACAGGTCTTGTGCTGCTTCTTCACAAGAGATAGGGCCAACGTCATGGAAACCTGCAGTGCGACACAGGGCATCACTACTGTCATGTGAACGGCTCCCGGATGATCGGCTTTCAGAGAACGGCTGTCAGAAATTAGGATAGGCAGGCATTAATATTGAGAGAAAGTGTTAGGATTAGGGTTAGAGAGGGGGGGGGGGGGGGGGGGGGGGGAGAGGGAACATAAATAAAATGCTCAACGGAGATCATACTTTTGCTTTCAAATAGAATTTTCAAAAAATAATTTATTGGTCTCATTCTGGGCCGTATTGGCGTTGCTCTCACGCCGCTCATTCAGAATCCCAACTCGCAGCCATTCCCTGGCTTGATCAAGTTGCGAAAATGGAATAAAACTTACAACTTTGTTGTTAAACCCATGACGATCTTACAAATTCAATATCCCCTACCTTGTTTTTTAGCAGTACAGTATAGTAAAACGGATAAATTCATTCTATTTTTCATCTTCATTATTTTTTAAAGCCACGCTCGGTTTCTACTCTTCCTTTTGCAACTGAGCTTTTCTTGCGAGAAATAGACTTACGCTATACACAGTATTAATTCCGCATATCTCTCTCTGTCTCTCTCCCTCTATCGCTCTGTTTCTGTCTCTCTCATCCTCTGTCTTTCTTTCAATGAGTTGAGAAAAGAATTGATTGCAGTTACATTTTACAGAAATCCCCGTTTATTTAAGCTTAGTCTATTGGTGTCTACTAAATGAGAATATGATTAATAAACTGTCCATATATTTGTACAAGGCCTTCAACATTAGAAGTATTGCTTTGTCATAAGTATTGTTTTCTCGCTAAATTTATATTACATCGTTGATAATCTGCTCCTTTACATGTCGACACACACCCTTCCTAGTGGGGCGATGCCTTTTCGGGAATAAAACTATTGTCATTGCCAATGTCTCTCTCTGTCTCTCTCTCCCTGGTTTCCGTTGTTTCCCGTAACTTGCCTTCAATCAGAAGTGAAGCCTGTGGTTGTTCCGGTCCTGACATCCGTACTGCACTCCTCCTGGTTTCTGGAGCTTCTTCAGGTCCTTCCAGCTTGCACAAATGGCAAGCCCAGTCATTGATTTTCACAATTTCATTACTACTGTATATTTATTACTTTCAATTCGATGCCTCTTTATAACGATGTACTTTCCACCCTTTTATGGGGCAGGGGAGGGGGGAGCTTTTTGAGCCATGTCCACTGTGCAGGGAGAAATGTCCAGCGGAAGAACAAAAGAAAGAAAGACAAAAAGAGACAAAAGAAAAACCGATACGAAGGAGAAAGAAAACTAAAGAAAGGGGGGAAGAAAGGAAAGAAGATGGGAAATTGTGATATTGCTCATGAAGGCAAAGAGCACCGTCACACGTTGTCTCAGCAATTCTCTCTCTCTCCCCCCCCCTCTCTCTCTCTCCCCCCCCTCTCTCTCTGTCGAAAATTATCACATAGACAATGCATGCATACCAAAATTGCTTTCCATGTCGAGAGAACATTCTATTTCAATGTTTAAAAATAATAAATTGTATCGACTTTTCTAATTCCCAATTGACCCTATCACAATGGGAAAACAGTCTAATCATTATCCTTTGCCTATTTGTTTTGATCTTCCCGGGCTGTATTTTTGTGAACCACTGGACGGAATCGCTGCAAATTTTGTGTGGTGGTTTATCCCTGTGAACAGGTCCCATGATGACCTTGATCTTGAAGTTTGACCTTGAAAACCGAAATGTCCTTTACACTATATAATTATTTCCTGTCCAAGCTGTGTCATCTGGCATCGTTGGACTTACGATATTTCTCTCTCTCAGGGCTGGGTGTATAAAATGTATGTATAAGTATCTCATTACCCTGTATAAATAAAATTCTGTTCTCTCTCTCTGTCTCCTATTTCTCTCTCTCTCTCTGTGTCTATCCTCTCTCTCTCTCTCTCTTTCTATCCCCCTCTCTCTCTCTCCCCGTACCTCTCCGGCTAACCACTCACCACTACAACAATAGCAACACCACACAGTATCAAATTCACTACAACGCTTAATCGTTAAAGAAATGAAATCCAAACGCGCACACAAATTAGCCTGATTAGCATTAGTAACATAACATCACACACACACACACGCACATACACGCGCGCGCGCACGCACACACACACACACACACAATAATAAACAATAAGCGCTAAAATCTTGAGAAAAAAAATCCCAAAGTGCACTCACATTACATCCATGATGCATTCAAGCAAAAACATTACAAATGAGAAGGGGGGAAAACGGCATACACGCACAATAGCATGCGATAGAAACAAACCTGAAACAAGACAAGGATGTGCCTCATTCCGAAAGAACAAGTTTCACCGTTTGTTTTGAAAGTGGAGAGGGTCGTTCACAGATGGAGGGAGAGTGAAAGCCTGTTTCAGTGGGTTGGTCCTGATACAGCAAAAAAGCGCTGACTACAGTTGGAATCTTGTCAATGGATCTGAAATGGAGTCTGAATCTAAATGCAGTAAGCGGTGGAAATGTCACAGAGGTAGGAGGTAGCAACTTGAAAAAAAAGAGAAATAGCAATTGTCAAGATTCATTGTTTAGTTTATATTCGATCCTATCTTTGATCCTATCGAAATGTTTTTCTCAAACCGAGCACCTATATTGTGAAAGCGTTGTAAACAAGAGAGGAGAAACTGGCAGACCAGAAAGAAGAGCATTACAATAGTCAGGACGAGATATGAGAAATAACGAATTTAGCTGTGGCTGTGTCAGAAAGGTATTTACCCATAATTATAGCCAATCAGACGGAAGTGATGGTGACCTTTCTGAGTGAAGAATCTGCATGGGGAGCGCATTGTTGAGAGTGACAGCTAAGTTTGTGACAGTGTCAGGGAGAGAGATACAGAGTGTGTCCAGTTGGACTCGCTCTCTTCTTGGTTATTATTGCAACTGAAGAGGGTGAAGAGGTTGAAGAAAAAACACAGAGAGAGAGAGAGAGAGAGAGAGAGAGAGAGAGAGAGAGAGAGAGAGAGAGAGAGAGAGAGAGAGAGAGAGAGAGAGAGTTGTACTTATGGTGGGTAGACAGCCAGACAACCGGCCAGACAAGGACCGTTCAGCGGTACCCAGCATGATGCCGGCCCAACCACTGCCTACCCTTGAGTCTGATGTATTTGTTTAGAATTCTGTCAGCAGCCTTCAGAGGAAGGTTTTGGCAGATGAGGACTGGATGGTTTCTGGGTGTAGGGCGTTTTATTCTCTGATGGCGCATGGGAAGGACGCTATGTGCTGCTGGGTGCGACAGGGAATCCTGATGAACTTTAGTGACATGTGTAGTCTGCTCTTTCCACTGTGCTTACATGCATGGTTTTGGGTTTTCATCATTTGATCGAGTTTATTTCAAATCATCCAATTCTTGATGTCGAATACTAGCTGCCAATGTCTGGAAGAATGTAATTTTGATCTCCAGTAATTGTGCTGTTGTAGGGTAGTGTGTCAGGGGAAAGAACAGAATAGCATCCACACATTAGCATAATAGCACGTGACAGAAACAAACCTGAAACAAGACAACAGTGTGCTTCATTTCGAGAGAACGGGTAGGTTTTACAGTTTGTTTTGAAAGTGGAGAGGGTCGTTCATTGATGGAGGGAGAGTGAAAGTTTGTTTCAGTGGGTCGGTCCTGAAACGGCAAAAGAGCGCTGACTAACAGTCGAAAACTTGTCAATGGATTGAAAAGGGAGTCTGAAACCTAACATAGTAAGTGAGCCGATGGGAACATGAAAGTGTCACAGAGGTAGGAGCTTGATGGAAAGAATATCAAAGAATGTTTAATTTGTATTCAATTCTATCTTTGACTGTCAGTGCAGATAACCGAGAAGAGGGCTAACGTGATCATTTTATTTCTCAAACCCAGCATCTGTATTATGAATGCGTTGTGAACAAGAAAAAGAGAGGAGAAATTGGCAGACCAGAAAGAAGAGCATTACAATAGTCAGGACGAGATAATATTAAAGAAATAACGAATTTAGCAGTGGCTTTGTCAGAAAGGTATTTACCCATAATTATAGCCAATAGGGCGGATCTGATGGTAACCTTTCTGAGTGAGGAAACTGCATGGGGAGCGTATTGTTGAGAGTGACGGCTAAGTTTGTGACAGTGACAGGGAGAGAGATACAGAGTGTGTCCTGTTGAACCCCCTCTCTTCTTGGTTTTTATTGCAACTGAAGAGGGTGAAGAGGGAGAGAGAGACCAGAGAGAGAGAGAGAGAGAGAAGAGAAGAGGAGAGAGAGAGAGACCGATGAGAACCGAAGAGAGAGAGCGATAGGCGAGACGAGAAAAAACAGAGAGAGAGAGAGAGAGTTGTACTTATGGTGGGTAGACAGCCAGACAACCGGCCAGACAAGGACCGTTCAGCGGTACCCAGCATGATGCCGACCCAACCACTGCCTACCCCAGAGTCTGATGTGTTTGTTTAGAATTCTGTCAGCAGCCTTCAGAGGAAGGTTTTGGCAGATGAGGACTGGATGGTTTCTGGGTGTAGGTCGTTTTATTATCTGATGGCGCCTGGGGAGGAGGCGGCACTGTGCTGCTGCTGGGTGCGACAGGGAATCCTGCTGAACTTTAGTGACATGTGTAGTCTGCTCTTTCCACTGTGCTTACATGCATGGTTTTGGGTTTTCATCATTTGATCGAGTTTATTTCAAATCATCCCATTCTTGATGTCGAATACTAGCTGCCAATGTCTGGAAGAATGGAATGTTGATTTTCAGTAATTGTGCTGTTGTAGGGTAGTGTGTCAGGGGGAAGAAAAGAATAGCATCCACACATTAGCATAATAGCACGTGATAGAAACAAGCCTAAAACAAGACAACAGTGCGCTTCATTTCGAGAGAACGGGTAGGTTTTACAGTGTGTTTTGAAAGTGGAGAGGGTCGTTCACTGATGGAGGGAGAGTGAAAGTTTGTTTCAGTGGGTCGGTCCTGAAACGGCAAAAGAGCGCTGACTAACAGTCGAAAACTTGTCAATGGATTGAAAAGGGAGTCTGAAACCTAACATAGTAAGTGAGCCGGCGGGAACATGGAAATGTCACAGAGGTAGGAGAGAACAGCTTGATGGAAAGATTAATATCAAAGAATGTTTAATTTGTATTCAATTCTATCTTTGACTGTCAGTGCAGATAACGGAGACGAGGGCTAACATGATCTTTCCCCCCCTCAAATCCAGCATCTGTATTATGAATGCGTTGTGAACAAGAGAGAGAGGAGAAACTGACAGACAAGAAAGAAGAGCATTACAATAGTCAGGACGAGATGAGAAATAACGAATTTAGCTGTGGCTTTGTGAGAAAGGTATTTACCCATAATTATAGCCAATCAGACAGAACTGATGGTGACCTTTCTGAGTGAGGACACTGCATGGGGTGCGTATTATTGAGAGTGACAGCTAAGTTTGTGACAGTGTCAGGGAGAGAGATAAAGTTGTCACCCAGTTGGGCTGACTCTTCCTCTTCCAAGTCGCTAAAGTCATTGTTTACTATTACTGCAAGTGAATAGGATGAAGAGGTTGAAGGGGGAAAAACGAGAGAGAGAGAGAGAGAGAGAGAGAGAGAGAGAGAGAGAGAGAGAGAGAGAGAGAGAGAGAGAGAGAGAGAGAGAGAGAGAGATGATGGGTAGACAGCCAGACAACCGGCCAGACAAGGACCGTTCAGCGGTACCCAGCATGATGCCGGCCCAACCACTGCCTACCCCAGAGTCTGATGTATTCATTTAGAGTTCTGCAAGCAGCCTTGTGAGGAAGGTTTTGGCAGATGAGACCTGGATGGTTTTGGGGTGTAGGGCGCTTTATCCTCTGATGGCATGTGAGAAGGAAGCTATGCGCTGCTGGATGCGACAGGGAATCCTGCTGTATTTTAATTTAAAACCCTTTCGACGCCAGACATTTTTTAGCTTAAATTTTACATCAAACTTACCTGGGAATAGAACCTTTTTATTTGCTATGCGGGGGATTCGTTTTCGGCATGTGTAACATTAGGCCTATCCTCATCTCCCAACATTAAGAAGAAAAGATGATTGCATAACAAACAGACGACCCTGATTAAATGCGTTTTTAGGGACATAGGTGTTAAATCAGTGTGGTGCCGAGCGGCTACACTGGGGATGAAAGGGTTTTAACCCTTTCGCCGCCAGCCATTCTTCAGCCAAAAAATACCATTAAACGTACTTGGGTAGAGAAAAAATAAATCTGCAATATTGCGAATTTCTCTGTGGCATACTCCCAAAATTACGAAAATAAGGTCTTCAGATAACAGGCCCTGATTTGATGCTTTTTAATGACATGGATGATAAACCATTGTGGTGCAAAAATGCGACATTGGTGGTGAAAGGGTTAAAGACATTAGTTTGCTCTTTCCATTGTGCTTGCATGCATGGTTTTGTTTTTGTCATCAATTAACCGAGTCTATTTCAAATCATCCCATTCTTGATGTCGAATACTAGCTGCCAATGTCTGGAAGAGTGGAATGTTGGTTTTCAGTAGCTGTGTCATCTGCATAGGAATGGTGTATCAAGTTGTGCTGGTCGGCAATGTTGGCTACAGATGATGTATAAAATTATAGAGTAAACAAGAGAAGACCAAGCACAGAACCTTGAAGAATTCCACAAAAAAGCCAAACCTGTTCAGACAGTCGACCGTTGACGAGAATTGATTGGATGAGAAAATGGAGTGATCTGCGGTATCAAAGGCAGCGGACGGATTAAGAAGTATTATTAGGTAGATTATGACAGCATCAGAAGCAATAGTTCTTTCATTAAGAGCTCTTTCAGAACTCTGGTTAGCTCAGTGGGTTTGACTGGTACGGACGGAGAAGATTGTTATAAAGAAGATGATCTTTCAGTTGTTTCTGCACAACTTTATCCAGAACATTGGAGAGAAAGGGGAGGTTTCATAAAGGTCTGGTCGTTTTTCGGATTAATGAGATTTTTTTTAATCGTTATTTTTTTCTTCTTGAGAAGGGCCTTACAAGAGCAGTTTTGAGAGCAGGAAAGATGCCTGAAACTAAAGAATTGATATGATGATAGTGGTGATTGATGGTAAAAGGCCAGGGAAGATTTGTGAGAAAGGACAGGCCAGGGTGGAATTCAGATCGCAGGGCTTGGAACATTTGAGGACCTCTGCCCCAGATACTGGTTGGAAAGAGAAGGGAGAACCAGCTAAGGATTGGTCTTGAATTTTGGGGTAAAAGAAAATCGAGTTAAATTTAGCTAACATATCAATAATCTTTTACTCACACACACACTATTGTCACACACACATACATACACACACACACGTGCGCGAACGCATGCACACACACACAAACGTACGCACGCACGCACGTACACACATGCACATACACGTACGAACTCACGCATACCCCCCCCCCCCCCCCACACACATAACCACAGTAAAGATATGTGTGTGTGTGAGAGAGAGGATTGTGTGTGTGTGTGTATGCGTGTGTGTGTGTGTGCGTGTGCGCGTGCGTGCGTGTGAAAACAATATAATTTGTAAGGAGAAAAAGAGTGCGTGAGTGAGAATTTGGTGATTAAATGGAAAAATGTTTACAATATTCAGAGTACTAGAATTATATTATAGTGAAATGCATTATATCATGCTTTCACTTTTTCGTTATTCCTTTTTATTTTGCTTAGTCACATTTTGTTTTGCTTTGACAAGGATGCTCCCCCCCCCCCCCCCCCATGTCATAAGAACATTAATTCTGTTTATGACATTAAACTAAGTGTCGAAGTGTCAACTCTCTCTCTCTCTCTCTCTCTCAACATGCATGTGCATATGCGATTAGGTTTGACTTTATTATCTTACTATGCACACACACTTACTGTGTTACTGTGTTTTGCATGCTCTTTATATTGCTTTGTTTGTCCCTTTTTATTATTTTGTAAGAGGGCTGCATGTAAAAAAAAGCATGTACTATTTGCTTATTCTATTACCGGACCCTCTGTAAATAAAATTCATTCAATTCAACTCTCTCTCTCTCTCTCTCCCCCAGTAATCCACCTCCATGATCAGATCATGAAGCACCGCTTAGCAAAAGCTGCTCAATGTTGTTACTGCTGTCTGTTCCTGGCTGACTCACTCTATCTGGCTGGTTATGCTAACACGATACCGTTGGAACAGACCTATGACCTACGACCCTCACATTTTGCCTACGGATAGGTTGTTACGATATCTAGGCCAAGTTCGAAGATGAAAACCATTGGTGAAATGTCAAAGTCACTGGAGACAAAAATGCTGCCGCGTAGCTGATTGATCTAACGTTTTCACTCTCTATTTGATTCTTGTTCGAAAAATATTGAAGTTATTATGCCCTGCTACTACTACTACTACTGCCCCAGCCACCCCTACACCCGTTTTGATAAGGACAAAAAAGCCTAGTAAATACATTATATGCCTCTTATGATTACACGTGAGAGTCAGCCACACGTCCATTAAAATCATACGACTGTACGATACGATTCGATCACGTGATCTCGAAGCGCGAATCACATTTGTTCTTGGAGACCACGTGATCGAATCGGATCGTACAGTCGTATGATCTTAGTGGATGTGTGGCTGGCCACGCACGCACATAGACATAGAAAGAGTAGAGACACAAGGTCAGAGAGAGAGAGAGAGAGAGAGAGAGAGAGAGAGAGAGAGAGAGAGAGAGAGAGAGAGAGAGAGAGAGAGAGAGAGAGAGAGAGAAAGGGAACATGAAAATTAATGTAGAAAATTCTAAGATAAAAAAACATCCACAAGGTCACCACCCCATCCCAACCCACCCACCCCGATTGTCCAACACTGCCTCCAAAATGAGGTCTTATAAGGGAGGGGTCTTAAAGGGAGGTCATTTTAATGTTTACAAAGAAGGGCAATGTCTCCGAGAAGTAGGTATTAAGTGGGAGGGAGTCTTATAATGGGAGATCTTATACGGGAGGTTATTTTAATGCTTACAAAGAAGGGCAATGTCTCAGAGAAGTATGTCTTATGTTGGAGGCAGTCTTATAAGGGAGGTTCCACTGTAAATCTCGGCGCAAACGTCAGTGGACATGGCTTGGTGGTTACAAGGACCAGAGGGCGGGGTAAACGGGTGGGATAATCCAAACGGTTTTTTAAATAAATTTTCAGTGTTGATGATTGGTAAAACTTACTGGTGAAAACAAAATTAAAAATGTTAGGACCTGAAGAAAGTTCTAAGTCACCCTGTAGTAATCTGCAATCAAAACGATATTATTTCTATTATTTTTACATTGTCCTAAACCATCAAAGTCTAGATAGCTGAAATCTGTAGTCTGGTGCGAAATGTGTAATCCTACTCATTAAAGCCAAAAGGTGGAGCAAAGCTTCCTGGTAAAGACACAGAAAACAATGAGTTGATAGAAAGTGTTAAAAATATCTTCGTCAGAATTGAATTATCTTGGCTATTTTTGGTTTGAACAGCCATTTGAAGTTTAGCATTCAAGATACGTCATTTGTAGAAATCGGACATAGAATACAGAATTTTGGTTCTTATTTTATATATTGACTTGATTTAAAAAAATAACCAAATAAAAATATAATTCAAAATTGTCTTTCATGTTGTGGATACTTGTAATTGTAGAATACGTGCAAACAGAGAACATATCGATGGCTTGGAGTCAAAACTGACTATCTTTAGATAGTCCATTGACATATTGAACTTATTACAAAAACTAATAACTTGTATTAAAAAACGACTGCTGAAATATAAAAAGCAAACTCCCCATTTTATATTTCTGCAGTCATTGTTTGATTCAAGTTAGTTTTTGTAATAAATCCAATAATACGTCAATGACTCCGTTTTGACTCTAAGCCATCGATATAGACTATGCTTTAACAGAAAATTGATATTTGATTACTGACCAGCTCAAAAAACATTCTGAGCGACCTATGTCTATTTTTCTCATGCACAATCACATACTATGCACACGTGTAAGGCCTACGCGCGCGTGTGTGTTATCAGGATCCTACTGCAAACGGCTGACTTACCTTTCATAGGCGAGAAGTCCAGGCGAAATGGACCTGGAATGATCATGATCATGGTTGATTCCTGACGCTGGTGATTGGGTACAGCCGTGGTGGTTTGTACAAGTGCTGGGTCTCAGCCTCAGTTCTTCTTCTCTTGAGGGCCCACGGTCAATGAGCTGACCATTCTGGCACCTTCCTGGCAGTTGGGTGGGTGCTGTCAATTCCATGGAAATAGCAGCATCAGCCATGTACCTATTAACACAAGAAAGCAACACCCGCATTTATTTCCCATAGTTCGTTGACGTACATTTAGTCAATGGAAGCTTTTTCATTGTGTGTGGAGCATCTTCTCTTTCGAAAATGCTGTGATCGAATTTTTGCCCAACTTCCGGTCGAAAACGCTCCTCCCTGCACTCGGCTTTTAATCGATGTTTGTCGTCGTTTACTTACCACAAAAAGTGGTTCTTTCGACTAGTCATCAGAATCAGACTTAGAATCGCAATGATGACCCTTTTCGTTGCATGAAATTATGACCCTAATGTAATTATAACCCTATCCCTTCCAAGCAGAGCTCTCAGTGAAAATGTTTAACAAGAAAATTTGTTGGAGAATGTGTGTGTGTGTGTGTGTGTGTGTGTGTGTGTGTTGTTGTGTGTGTGTGTGTGTGTGTGTGTGTGTGTGTGTGTGTGTGTGTGTGTGTGTGTGTGTGTGTGTGAATTGCACCTTTGCTGGTAGCTGAACCTCGAACTTTTAAAACCAGAGCCTCTGCGTTCCAGACCATTTGGCCATAACAGATGAGGTGTATGTGTCAGGTTTTCAGTTTTGACTGATCTCCCTGCAGCATTCAGCCAACATTCCAATTGAAATGAGAAGAAGAAAAGGCAGAGTCGACTGATAGATTAGAGGAAGTTGCTAGCACAGAACTTCCAGAAGGTGGTGGACTATTTGTACTGAAACATTCCCATGTATCCCCACGGAGGCAAACCAGAACAAAGTCGAAGGCTACATGTAGATAAGAATCAGCGCTAAGATTGTTTAACATAATATATGCACAGCATTGGCTCTGTGTATAAACAGAGGCGTAAATTCAGCAAATACACATTTTTAAAAAAAATCACAAAATTCAGCCTTTTTGTCTTTTTTTGTATTATGTAATTTTATGTTCATTTGTACGCATAAAAAGTAACTGATTCGTTTCATCGAAGGTGCAAGACCCCTAGGGGGGTCCGGGTGCATGCTCCCCCGGAAAATATTTAAATCCGAGAAGCAAAATAGTGCAATCTAGGCATGAAATAAAGGACTAATGCCATTACTGTTCATACACCTATTGAAACAGGTTTTTGAACCATTAAGTACCTATCAACAGGTGGTGCTGATGACTGCCGTTCGGCGACATTCACGTCCACTAAAATCACACGACTGTACGATACGATTCGATCACGTAGTCTCGATGCCCCAATCACATTTGTTCTTAGATACGTGATCGAATCGTTTCTCGGTTAATTTAACCCGAGGGGGGTGGATCTTCACCTTTACCTGGTTTACCACAATTTTATGCGCTGAGCATGTTTTTGGCACTGGAATTAAAAATAGGTATATCAAACTGTGGCTACCCAAACTCTGAGAATCAGATTGCACTTCGGTGTACTTGAGGATTGCATGCCCAAAACACTAACGGCAACCACGCGCGCGCGCGCGCGCACGCACGTACATACAAACACGCACACACACATTAATTTGCCCATAAGTCATAAGAATGCCCAACCTGTCACCTGCACACACACCTACAACGCTTATAAAGACAACATATTACTCGAAGACATACACGGATACACCAACAAAGCACTTACCAGTCATTTCAGTTACATGTTTCATAAAATGAAGGCAGCGGGACAGACAACCGCCACACCGCCGTCTTGCAAAATACTGAGTTCACAAAAATGGGGTCGAGAGAGACGGAGACGGGAAATTTAAAAAAAAAAAGCATCAATACGATTGGCTAGAGACTGAACTCTATAACACCTTATGCACGCATTTCACGAGTTTCACGGCGTGTCATAAATCTCGTCGTCTGCTTCGGAGCCCGGTGTGTGAAGAGAATATCCTACCTCATGAAATAAGTAGGCCTAGCCGGCGCCTAGCCAATCAGAATTGTTTGTTTGTCCGCCGGCTTTGTACATCGATTTCTCAGCAAACATGTAGATTTACACCCTCCTGCTCTATTTCTTGGTTCTTTCCGTGGTTAGGGATAGGGTTAGGGTTGGATGGTTATAGTTCGCATGCGACAGGTAGATATTTCATGGCAGGTACTTATTTCTCGTGACACCGGTGCAGTGTCTAGACTCAAGTTTGTTTTCTAAAGGGTCTGCTACACTACACACGACTTGCTGTCAATGCGATACGATGCGATTGTGACGATGCGAGTCATGATTCACGTGAGTGAAATTCGTGTATTGGGTCTACTTGCGTATATACAGCGAAAGTAGTACAAGGAATTCTGTTTTTAGACGGAAGTATTTTTACGTGAATCATGACTCGCATCGTCACAATCGCATCGCATTGACAGCGAATCATATGTAGTGTGGCAGGCCCTTAACTCTCTTTGTCTCCCAGTTTCTGTGTTTGTCTCTCTTCTCCCTCCCTACCTTTGCCTGTACGTATTTAGCTACCTACACCCCCCCCCCCCCCCCCCCCCTACGTACCCAGTACCCCCCTCCCCCTCGACTTTTCGCGTTGAAAAGTTTCGCTCTGCAAGCAACAATTCATTTGAAAAGTTATCGCTGAGCTGCAAGCAACATTCTTGAGAAAGGTACATGTATTTATAGACCAATATTTCTACTAGATAAACCCGTCATGCTTGCTCGACCTACGGATTTGCGACCCGCCGTCTTAACCATTGAGCCATTAAGGCTCCGACGGTAGCATGAAGCATCTACATTATTGAATATGAGCAATTGTAAGCTCTGCACAGACTTGGGTTTTGAGAGCATTTATTTTACTTTATGGTATGAGCGTAGAGAGAGTCATTATAAGAGGAAGAAGGGAAAGCAGTATGAGCTTCAAAATAATGCCAATTGAAGAGAGCCTTCAAAATCAACTTTCAAAAGAGAGAGAGAGAGAGAGAGAGAGAGCGAGAGAGAGAGAGAGAGAGACTTTAGAGAGAGAGAGAGAGAGAGAGTTTGAGAGAGAGAGAGAGAGAGAGAGAGAGAGAGAGAGAGAGAGAGAGAGAGAGAGAGAGAGAGAGAGAGAGAGAGAGAGAGAGAGATAGGAGAGAGAGAGAGAGAGAACTGAACAATGGAAAACTTTATTTAACAAGGATAAAGATTTTAGGCGAGAGAGAGAGAGAGAGAGAGAGAGAGAGAGAGAGAGAGAGAGAGAGAGAGAGAGAGAGAAGGGTGGGAGAGTAGAGTCGGAGAGAGAGACATGCAAACAGAGAGTGAGAGATAGAGGGAGAGAGGGAGGGTGTGTGGAGAGAAGAAGAGTCGAAGTTTGAGTGTGTTACCCTTTTTTCACACCCAATCAGTTCGCCAATGTTGTTGTCGTTGACATACCCTGGCTAAAAGACTCCAGGGATCATTCTCACATTCGAAGCACTTGAACACTATGGCGCACATGTATCAGCTAGGGATGAGAACATCACGTGTGTGACCGTTTTTTGATTACCCCGCCACGTGAGCCAGCCACACTCCCAACCCCTACCCCTTCGGTTAAAACCAGAACTGTTGTAAAAAAAAACACCACTATATGATTTAAATACGCTGATATTGCCTAAAGGCGTGTTTTGACGAAAAGTTTCTGTGATTTCAGATTCAACGAAGAAGGTTATGTTCCAAGCCAGTGATGAATCCTCCTCGTTCGCTCCTCGTTGTCGCACTCATCGTGCTGTGGACAGCACCCGTCCATAATGTGCCCAATAACAATAGCGATAAAGAGGTGAATCCTAACTACAACTTTGGTGAAACTAAAGCTTTTCCTCAACCGCAAAACGCAGAGACCGAAAATTCGCCCCAAACCGCAGCAGTAGAGGACAAACAAGATCGCTCGACAGAGGGAGATTACCCTTTCCGCAACGTGTCTCTCCCCTGGGCGGCCAGGGTGGACAACTTGGTGTCGCTGCTGTCGCTGGCGGAAGTGACGTTGCAGATGTCACGTGGGGGCCACGGGCGTGACGTCAGCCCCGCCCCGCCCATCCGTCGGCTGGGGGTGGGTCCTTACTCGTGGAACACGGAGTGTCTGAGGGGCGACGTGCAGGCAGGGCCCGCCACGTCTTTCCCCCAGGCCCTGGGGCTGGCTGCTTCCTTCAGGTGAGTCAGCACTTCATACTGAAACAACATGGTAAGCCATATCAATGTAGTCCCTGCCCTGGGGCTGACGGCTTCCTTCAGGTGAGTCAGCACTTCATACTGAAACAACATGGTAAGCCATATCAGAGTAGTCCCTCTTTCCCCCAGGCTCTGGGACTGGCTGCTTCCTTCAGGTGAGTCAGCACTTCTCCATACTGAAGCAACATGGTAAGACATATCAATGTAGTCCCCGCCACGTCTTTTCCCCAGGCCCTGAGATTGCTTCCTTTAACAAAGCGAGTTTCTTTCATATATGACAATAAAATGGCAAGTTATATCGGTGTACTCCCTGTTCCCCCCAGGCACTAGGGCTAGTTGCAATTTTCAGGCGAATTCACTTTACCCTACTGTGATTCTGAAACAAGACGGCAAGCCATATTGGTGTACTCCCTGCTTCCCCCAGGCACTAGGGCTAGTTGCAACTTTCAGGCGAATTCACTTTACCCTACTGTGATTCTGAAACAAGATGACAAGTCATTGCTATGTATTCCCCAACCAACTCCTTCTCCCCAGGCACTGGTGCTGACTGCAACCTTCAAGTATTATTCCATTTATTTTACAAGCCATGTCAACGTACGCTCCCCCAAAAAAACAAAAACAGGGTTGACTGCTGCCTTTAGGTGAGTTTCTTTAGATTAAAACAAAATAGTAAGTCATATGAGTGTACTCACCGCCACCTCCATCCTCCAGGCAGTGGGGCCGGCTGCTACCATTAAGTGGGTTACTTTCGCATTGAAACAAGATGGCATGCACTGCATGGTATCATCTGCCCCACAATCTCCTTCATCTGATTAAAAAAAAATGTTGCTTTTGAAAAAGAAACATTGAACAGGAAAGATTCTTTGAGTTTAAATACTTTAGATCTTGCAGTTCACTTGAAGATGTTCTAGGACAAAGGCAGGAGAATGGCCCAGTGAGACAGAAAGATAGAAGATGACAATAAGCAAAGGGAAAAGCCAGAATCAGAGAGGGTGACAGAAGTATCTTTCTGTCTCACTTGGCCATTCTCCTGCCTTTGTTCTAGAAATTTTCTTACAAAGATTTTCTCCAGCCAAAGACTGACGAACAACGGCAGCATGACGCATCTACGCTCATAATGACAGCAATCTGTCTGTAGTGATCGACGAAGAAAAAACATTCGAGGTTTTTGGCTCAACGTGTTTATTCTACTGATGCGTTCGAGGTGCATAATTATGTGAACCGCACCATTGTAAGTGGATTAGCTGAGGTTTGATAGGACGATGTTTGTTGCAGTGATTATTTTGCGTTGTGCTTTGTTTCGTTCACAGCTGTTCTTGCCGCAACCCTTCAATGTGACTGGATATTGGTCTATAATTTCTGTTTTTTCCGTTTGTTTGTTTTTGTTTTTGTATGTTGTTGTCGTCGCCGAAGGTTTGTTTGTCCGTTTATTGTTTGCTCTTTTTAATTTTTTTTTCTCCATTGATTATATATATTTTTTTTTTTTTTTTTTTCCATGTACCCCAAGGGGCCTTTTTGGAAAAAAACAACTTGAAACCTTGATGACAGCCCCAGTCTGATGGAGCGCGTTGCACGTGCCACGGGTTTGGAGGTGAGGGCAAAATTCAACAACTACACGCGTCACGGTCTCTACGGCGACCACAGGGGTCTGTCCTGCTTCTCTCCCGTGGTCAACATCATGAGGGACCCCCGCTGGGGCCGAAACCAGGTCAGTTCTGATGTAACCGATAATAATGGTTTAACCCTTTCGCCACCAGCCATATTTCAGCCAAAATATACCATTAAGCTTAACTGGGTAGAAAACAAATTTATTTGTAATATTGTCAATTCATCTATGACATGCATAGCAATAGGCCTATCCTTACCTCCAAAAATTAAGAAAATAGGGTCTTCGGATAACAGGACCTGATTTCATACCTTTTAGTGACATGGGTGTTTTAACCATTGTGGTGCATAAATATGACATTGGCGGTGAAAGGGTTAACGTATTCATTGGAATCTGATGACACGTCACCACACGCCCATTATACTCACCCCTTTGCGACTCCCTAATAAGAATAATCACAACAAAGAACACGTTCTCTGGAGAAACTCTTAGGGAGATGCAAAGAACCCTAACTCCGGAGATCGCGTTTCAACCTGTGGATTGGGGATCATTTTGTGTCGTTTAAGGTCTCTGTACACGTGAACATTTTTCACTCTTTCCCCATGGCAACACAGTGATAGCCACCCATAACATTACTTGCATATCCTTCTTTTCTTCTTCTTATTCTGCGTTCCCGGGCCATAAGGCCGAAATGGGTACGTATGTGTCCGCTTTACAGTTTTCACTGGTCTCCTCGCTGCATTCAGCCGACACATTCCGATTTCGGAGGAGCTCGAAGGAGAAAACTATATGGAAGTTGTTGTTTTTTTAGAGAAAAAAAAGGCAGGAGAATGGGCTCAAAAGTCAGAAAGATAGTAGATGACACAAAGCAAGGAAAGAAAGGCAGAGTCAAAGAGAGAGAGAGAGAGAGAGAGAGAGACAGATTGGAGGAAGTTACAAGCACAGAACTTCCAGAAGGTGGGGGAACTATGTGTTATTGGCCACACTCCCTATAGACGGTCAGTGTTGGTGTCTGCGGCTTGACAAACCAGGGTGTGGCTGCGAGTATTCTTCTTCTTCTGCTTCTTCGATCGCTCAGACAGTTTCCTGTCAATTGTGAACGCAGATGCGTCATGCTGCCGTTATGCGCCTAACTAAGAAATAGTTAGGCCCAGCAAGTCCGACTTCGGCTGGGGGAGGAAATCGTTTTGAAAGTGTTTCGTGAAAAAAAAGGCAGGAGAATGGACCCGAGTAAGGCAGAAAGATAGTATAGATGACAGTAAGCAAAGGGAAAAGGCAGAGTCAAAGAGAGAGTGACAGATGAGAGGAAGTTACAAGCACAGAGCTTTCAGTACTTAAGTTTTTATTTGCGTCCTATCGGTTAACAAACCATATGGGACATTACGTTTAATAAAGTTACGAGCTTCCAGAAGGTGGGGGAACTATTTGCACAAAAGCCCCCCCCTCCTCCCCCGGTATCCCCACAGGGGAAGCTATGAGTAGTGACTTGGGATAGTCGGTGTTGGACATGGGGGGACATGCTTAGGCCCCTGAACTCCCTACACGCAAGCTGACGGGGCCACACCCATGTCTTTACTCTCGGGTGTCCCTCTCCTGTCATCATGGCGTTGTTTCTGGGTACACCGATATTTAGGAGACCCCCAAAGATGTCAGTATGACGGGTTATTGTTGTTCACGAAAAGTCCCCAGCTTTGCAATGAATGTCATTCAGAATGTAGAAAACCCCCACATCCCAGGAACCTGCCATTGGTGCTGATAACGATGCTAACCTTTTGGATGTTGTTGTTGTTGTTGTTGTTAATGATGATGATGGTGATAGTGGTAATCGTTGTGGTAATGGTGCGATGGTTTTAAAGAAGAAGACAAATAAGAAGAAGAGGTAGAAGAAGAGAAAAAAGAAGAAGAAAAAGAAGAAGAAGAAGAAGAAGAAGAAGAAGAAGAAGAAGAAGAAGAAGAAGAAGAAGAAGAAGAAGAAAAAGAAGAAGAAGAAGAAGAAGGAGGAGGAAAAGGAAGAAGAAGAAGAAGAAGAAGAAGAAGAAGAAGAAGAAGAAGAAGAAGAAGAAGAAGAAGAAGAAGAAGAAGAAGAAGAAGAAGAAGAAGAAGAAGAAGAAGAAGAAGAAGAAATGAGGAGGAGGAGGAATTGAACAGGAGAAAGACGAGGAAGAGGTAAGGGAAGAAAGAAGAAGAAGAAGAAGAGCAAAATGATGGTACTAATATGTTGTTGTTTTTTAACCCTAGGAAACGTACGGGGAAGACCCTTACCTGACCAGCGCACTGGCCAGAAGCTTCGTGCGTGGACTGCAGGCTGACCACAGCCGCTATGTGCTGACCACCGCTGGCTGTAAACACTTTGATGCCTATGGAGGACCAGAGGACATCCCTGTGTCCAGGTTTTCTTTCGACGCAAAGGTAAATGCACAGTGTGTGTGTGTGTGTGTGTGTGTGTGTGTGTGTGTGTGTGTGTGTGTGTGTGTGTGTGTGTGTGTGTGTGTGTGTGTGTGTGTGTGTGTGTGTGTGTGTGTGTGTGTGTGTGTGTGTGTGTGTGTGTGTGTGTGTGTGTGTGTGTGTGTGTGTGTGTGTGTGTGTGTGTGTGTGTGTGTGTGTGTGTGTGTGTGTGTGTGTGTGTGTGTGTGTGTGTGTGTGTGTGTGTGTGTG
>CM065694.1:50395373-50397873 GCA_017654935.2 Phymorhynchus buccinoides
CGTGGCGGTAAGTGATTGACGTTCGTGATATTGATTTTAAAATGTGACAAGATTTTTTTTTTTATAATGAAAATAAGAGTTTTGGGCTGCTGAAGAACAGGGGTCACTTTCTGTCAATCAGAAACAGCTTCAGTCGCGTAGCATTAAGTGATTGACGTTTATGATGTTGGTTTAATATGATAATAATTGTGTCCCGTTTTAAATGCTGATATGAGTTTTGTGATATTAAAGAACATGTATCACTTTCTCTACCAATCAAGAGCATTTTCAGTCTCGTGGAAATAAGTAATGACATTGTATTTCTGTTTACATGTGTAAGATTTTGTTGTTGAAAACAACTACGATATTTTAGCGAGTATTGTAGGGTGGGTGCGGCCTTGCCATCTTCTGTAGGCTTCTGTTTTAAAGTGGTCTATTGATTTAAGAAGCATTTTTGATTTTATGTTGTAACCCCCTGACTGCCTTATAACGTATCAAGTACCGACTTGATGACATCACTGATGACGTCATCAGATGAAGAGGAATAACTCTGATATGCTGGTTTTTGCTTCAACACAGTCAAGAGATTAACCAAACTTTATTTCGAGGCTTACCAGTTTGTTCTGTGTTGTATGTTGTTTATGTGTAACATATTCAAGATTAGAAGGCTATGCCACTCTTGGACATGTGTTGATTTGTTTGTATGTTCTCCTCTCCACCATTGTTGATGTGCACTGTGTGGGTGAGGGTCATAAAGGCGAGCTTGGCACATTCTTTTTTAAGAATGATGCTTTGCTTGTCTCACTTTGGTTCTGACCCACGCACTGCTAGGTGGATGGTATCGTAATCAACTTTGGTGGAGGGGAGTTAATTAGAAAAAGAGAGTAATTACCCTTTGTTTAATTACAGTCAAGAGAGTTATATCCTCAGACCATTTTGCCAGATTGGCTCTATCAGTTGTCTTTTTCATGGCATGATTTGTACAATGATTATTTTCTTTAATTTACTCTGGCTGTCAAGGGGTTAAGTTGAAAGCAGTTCAGTTCTTCGTCTTCGTCACCTTCTTTTGAAAGCGTCTATAGTGCCTCCATGAACTGTTAATAATGCTTCTGTGTAATGAAAAGGTTGTTCTGGTGGCATACTTCTGAAAGAACTCCAAGTACGGACATTCTCTGAAACAGAAAATATTGTTGCACGAAATAAAAAATATAATGTCGCAAAAGTGAAAAATCCATTTTATTCCTTAAATCTCCTCGTGGGGATACCGGGGGGTCTTTCGTAAAAAAATAGTTCCCCCCACCTTCTGGAAGTTCTGTGCTTGTAACTTCCTCTAATCTGCCACTCTCTTTGACTCTGCCTTTTCCCTTTGCTTTCTATCATCTACTGTCTTTCTGACTTATTGGCCCATTTCTCCTGCCTTTTTTTAATAAAAAAAATCTTCCAAATAATTTTTCTCCTTGGAGCTCCTCCGAAATCGGAATGTGTCGGTTGTACGCAGCGGGAAGACCAGTGAAAAATGAAAACCGGACTCATACGTACCTTACCCATTATGGCCATATGGCTTGGGAACACAAAATAATGATAATAAGAGTCCCTTCAATGGATCATATTTTGTTACATAGCAGCTCTTTATTATGGTAACGTTTGTTATTTTTAGGTTATTTTATATTAGGTACTTTATAGTCACAGAGGCATCTCTGTGAAATTCGGGTTGCTCCCACCTGTATGTCCGTGTACATAATTATGATAATAACAACAGGTGGTCGGACCTTTAGCCAACAATGCCTCACTGATCTACGGCGACCCTCACAAAAGTCCCACCGTAAACGTCACAGCCACCGTGACGCCACTGCAAGGGTTACGTCATCTGGGCAGAGCCGTGACGTACGCCGAGGGCTGCGATGACGTCAGCTGTGACGTGTACGACCGTGAGGCGGTGAAAGCGGCGGTGAAGGGGGCGGAGGTTGTGTTTGTGTGTTTGGGGACCGGTAGGTTTTGGAGAAAAAGATTATTGCGAACAAAGGAACAGTCAAACAAGCAAACAAACAAACGCATAAACAATCAAACAAACGCATAAACAATCAAGCAAACAAAACCACCACACCAAAACACACAAATAAAAAATATGTAACTGCCACAGTGTTTTGTATTAGGTACTTTACAGTCACAGAGGCGTCTCTGTGTAATTCGGGTTGCTCTCACCTGGAGAGCGCGTCGCAGCCAGAGGCGCGCCACCCAATCTTTGTTTTTGCATGCGACTTTTGTGAGACTGATGAGGAAGGAAATGGGGGGTTTGGTTTAATTTTGACCAAATGATAACTTTTTCGTTGGGATTAACGTGTGCTAAGTGCATGGGCACACAGGACCTCGGTTAATCGTCTCATCCGAAAGACCGTAAAGCCTAGTGCAAAGTGAGAGGAAACAATCCCCTGTACCCAGGTTCGAACTGGGTTTACTTGACACGAGGCGAACGCGTTACCTCTGTGCCACTCTACACCTATGACACAGTGATGTTGGCAGG
>CM065694.1:50402873-50407873 GCA_017654935.2 Phymorhynchus buccinoides
GAATGGATGTCTGGTGAGTGAGTGATTGACTGACTGCTTTCTATGCAGTTTTGTCCTTACGAATGTTTGTGTCTTTACATAGACATAAACCTTTTTGACCAGATCCCCCCAATGGTGAAACTAACTCCATGTCATTCGAGATTACTAAACACTGCTGAACCCCCACCCCCTGCCTGCGTTCTATAGATTTTTGTGGAACTCTTACGAAAGTTTGTATGATATCTTTACATACACATAACCTTTTTCCAGATCCCCCCAATGGTGACCTACACCATGTCAGGGCGCACCTACTGCTACAGTCATTCCCCCGCCCTCTACCCTTTTGAGTGCCCTTTTAAGCATATTGTCCACACAGCCTAAACATGTTACGTATATCTTGACCTTTAAATGATAAAATCTATTTCCAGATCCCCCCAATGGTGAACTACTCCATGTCAGGGCGCACCTACCACAATAGTCATTCCCCTGCCCTCTACGAATTAAAAATCCGTTTAACGTCCTCTGGTCTGGAACAGACACATGTAGGACATTGGTGGATAGTAAAGATGGTGGGTGTCTTTACATACACATAACCTTTTTCCAGATCCCCCAATGACCCGGATGCAGTGCAACACCATTCCCCCGTTCTCTACCTTTTTGAGTCCCGAATTTATAAGAATACAGATATTGATAATAAAGACTCTGCTGCCCTCTACCTTTTTGAGTGCCCTTTTAAACGTATTGCTACAGTCGTTCCCCTGCCCTTTACCTTTTTGAGTGCCCTTTTAAACGTATTGCTACAGTCGTTCCCCTGCCCTTTACCTTTTTGAGTGCCCTTTTAAACGTATTGCTACAGTCGTTCCCCTGCCCTTTACCCTTTTGAGTGCCCTTTTACACATATACAGCCTAAGCATTTTATGTAGATTTTGTCCTTTGAATGGTGTAGTCTATCTCCAGATCTCCTCTATGGTGAACTACACGTGCACGTCGCTACAGCCATTACCCTGATGTCTTCCATATTGAAAGTCCTTCAAAACGTATTTTCCACACAGCCTAAATATGCTATGTAGATTTTGTCCTTTGAATGATATAATCTATCTCCAGATCCCCCCAATGGTGAACTACTCCATGTCAGGACGTACATACCGATACAGTCATTCCCCCGCCCTCTACCCTTTCGGCTACGGTCTGTCCTACACCACCTTCCACTACAGTCGCTTCAGTCTGAACGCATCCACAGTGCGGGCGGGACAAGCTCTGAACGGGTCCGTCATCGTGCGCAATACTGGGGCCTTCGCTAGTGATGAGGTGATACGTATGAGAGAGAGAGAGAGAGAGAGAGAGAGAGAGAGAGAGAGAGAGAGAGAGAGAGAGAGAGAGAGATCTTATTATTGCAATATTATTTTCTTCCATACACGTTAGTCATGGCTGATTTCGAAGAGAGAGAAAGAGAGAGAGAGAGAGAGAGAGAGAGAGAGAGAGAGAGAGAGAGAGAGAGAGAGAGAGAGAGAGAGAGAGAGAGAGAGAGAAAACTATATCTTATTATTGCAGTATTATTACCTTCCATACACGTTAGTCGTGCCTGGTTTAGTTTGTATTCTTTTTTATATATAGCAAAATTGGGAAGCACGTTCATTTAACACAAAAACATATTTTCCTTTGAACTAACCAAACAAAAGGTAATTTTTGATGGATAGTTGTCAATACTGGACATCACATCACGTGTTCTAACAACTTTCTCTTTCTCACCCCCTTTCCCCCATCACCCCCTACCCCTCCCCACTGCAAACACCCAGGTGGTTCAAGTCTACCTACAGTGGCGTCACACCCACCCACGATCATCCACCCCCTTGCTCCAACTAGCTTCGTTCCGGAGACTGCACGTGCAGGTTGCGCATGCGCAGCGCGTGCCGTTCACCTTGACCCCTGACGTCATGGCTTTGTGGGTGAAGGATCAAGGTTGGACCGTATCTCCTGGTGAGTTATTTCCCTTGAGACAATATTATGGGATAACGGGCGATCTCTGGAGTTATTGTTCTTTGCGTTTTCCTAGCATTTTTTTGAAACGATTATGTTTGCAGAATCATTGTTCTATGAAACTTGTTTGTTAAGGTACTGAGGGAGACTCAAAGGGAGGTAATTGACGATTTTCAGAGAAAACAAACTAGGGGAGAGAGCACTTCGTGAAAATCAGAGTTGTTTACCTCCATTACTCGGTCAAATACTATAGCAACAGTGCAACAATGGCGTTGAAGCTTGAAACCGCAGGATGCGTGAAGCGACTTTTTGTTGTAAAACGTAGGGGTGGCCAGTGGCCACAAACTCATAAAACTTGCAAACTGTGACTTTGACATTTTCTTAGAATGAGTAGTGTTCTTTAGTGCTGTATGTCTGCTCAAACACAGAAGTCGATAGGCTACGAGAGCTGATGGTAGAGTGACTTGTTAAGGTCCCACACACAGGAAATTACTCAATTATTTCCGGAATTCCTATTGACGGCATGTCGTCAGATCCTAAAGGTCTACAGCGTTATTATCGCACTTGCTCTACATAATGGCTATGGAAGCGCAGCCATCATCTTGATTATCATGAAGATGATGGTGATGACTACCATGACAATACTACTAGCACTACTACCAGTATTATTTCTACCAGTACTACTACTACTACTTCGTCTTCTGATGCTGATGCTGCTCTGATGCTGTAAATACCGCTGCTATTACAACACTTATGATGAGGACGACGACGATGATGATGGTGGCGGTGATGATGATTGTATAGCAATCATGCAATTAAATAACCGGAATGGTGACATCAAAACGTCACCATAAGACACACACGTACACACACGTACACACACGCGCGCGTGCACATGCACATACACACACACACGCGCGCGCGCACACACACACACACACACACACACACACACACACACACACACACACACACACACACACACACACACACACACACACACACACACACACACACACACACACACACACACACACACACACACACACACACACACACACACACACACACACACACACACACACACACACTACACTATCTACACACAAACGCGCTCCCCGCGCCCACGTGGGAGCATTTAAGCTTCAAACATTATTTTTCATCCATTGTAATCTCCGTCAATGGGTGGCGCCGCACTGCGGTGACGCGCTCTCCAGGCGGGAGCAGCCCGAATTTCGCAGACGAGTCTCTGTGACTAGACAGACAAACAATGTGTGTTGCCTGTCTGTCGTTTCCGACAATGACTGCCAGATAGCAGAGAGCGGGGCAGATACTATTCTGGTGGGCTGGGCGAGAATTAGTTTATTAGTGGAGATGCCTTGCCTAGGGTACATCTCCACACTCTCGGCCAAAGGAATTTTAAGGACGAGAGTTGGCGTTGGGGAAGGTCCCCAAAGGCCAACCAATCCCTTTGGCTGCAGCACCAGAGCCGGTGCAAGGGCCCCCTCGTTCGAGTCATAGTCTTCCACGAAAGACTAAGCTGTATCATGATATTCCACAGACAAACATTGCAAAATAATCTAATCGCTCATTATTTTGTGTGTTGGTTCTTGGACAGGCACCGTGACCGTATATGTCGGAGGTCAGCAGCCGGGTCAAAGGCGAAAGGTCGACAGCAACGTATTGGCCTTGAACTTCACCGTTATCGGTCATCACGTGCTTGGGATGAACTGATGATGGCGATGATTAATGACGATAACGAGAGAGAGAGAGAGAGAGAGAGAGAGAGAGAGAGAGAGAGAGAGAGAATGGAGGTTGTGTGTGGGGGTGAGGGTACAGGAGATGAGAATGGAAAGAGAAATGGAGAGGCGTGTAGGTCTTGTCAAGTGTGTGTGTGTGTGTGTGTGTGTGTGTGTGTGTGTGTGTGTGTGTGTGTGTGTGTGTGTGTGTGTGTGTGTGTGTGTGTGTGTGTGTGGTTGTTTTGTTTTTGCTAACCAGACACGTGTGCTGGCAACTGAACTGTTTTCTGTTATTATGAGGTTTTTCAAATGTGATTGACTGTAGTTTTGCTATCGAGTATATGAAAACAAGGAACAAAAAATATGGGTTTTGTTGGAATGTGTTTTCATAAATTATAATATGACAGCCCCCCTCTCTCTCTATCGCTCGCTCGCTCGCTCACACACAAACACTCTCTCATTCTCTCTCTCGGCCCCTCTCTCTATATCTCTCTGCCTCTGTCGACTTGGTTTATGTCAGTTAAATGTAAATAACAGATATTTCCAGAAACCTACGGACTGTCCATTTTGTGAATGTGTTGAGAATGAACATCACTTGTTCTTTATGTGTCCATGTTATCAGAGAAATACATGATTCTGAAACATTGTATAAACCCACATCGACAAGCCATTTTAGTTTTTTGTTTCAGCTTGATGAGAGACGTTGGTAGGTGAAGACGGGGTAAAAAGCCCATGGGCGGGTAAGAAGCCCATGCCAATTATCTCACGAAATGAAGCAAATTTCAGTCACATTTTGCCCATGAGACGAGTGTTAATGTTTAGTATTCGTCTCACGGGCAAATTTTACTGAAATTTTATTTATTTCATGAGATAATTGGCATGGGCTTCTTACTCGCCCATGGGCTTTTTACCCCGTCTAACCCTATAGTTCCGCCAATGTTTATGCTGTGCAATTTATTTTGAACTGAGCACGTCATAAGCTTTGCTTGTTGCTGCTTCAGTTATGTCGTTGTTGTTGTTGATGTTTCTTTGGAAAATAAAACATTTAAACCAGACGTTGCAATGTTTAGTTTATACGCTTTACAATTACGCGAGCAGTTGCTAGCTCAGTGAATACATATCATACTTTAGTTTCATTGTTTGTTCAGATGTTGTTATTCAATTCATATTGTTTGTATTATGTTGGGCAACTCTTTTGTGTACAGGTCGTTGGCCTCACAAGTTCCAAATTCCGAGTTATCTGTCTCTGTCTGTCTGTCTGTCTGTCTGTCTCTCTGTCTCTGTCTCTCTCTCTCTCTCTCTCTC
>CM065694.1:50412873-50417873 GCA_017654935.2 Phymorhynchus buccinoides
CTCTCTCTCTCTCTCTCTCTCTCTCTCTCTCTCTGCTCTCTCTCGTCTCTCTCTCTCTCTCTCTCTCTCTCTCTCTCTCTCTCTCTCTCTCTCGGCTTAGTTGGTCCGTGCCCTGTTGAGCAACCAACGTTATGTGGGAAAGTCAAAGTCAAAATTGTATTTAAAGATGGACATTGAATAAGCAAACATAGATGTTTTTTTTCATCAATCCATCTAACAAAGACAAAATGCAAACACGCATGCACAATACACAAACCATATTGCTTATTTACATAGAAAAAAGAAACACGGAACAGATAAATATTTACAGTAAACAATGGAAATCCTACGAAAAGCAAAACATATCAACAAATCGTGCCACATATTAAAATGGAAATGGGGGCATAAAAGGTTATACGCTCAGATACATTAACACATCTTTTATCTCCCTCATTACTGTTTTGTCTATTTGTGGGAATGGGATTAGGAGACATTACAGACCAATTTTACAAAAGTGACCGCTTGTATACACAATATTGTTTCGTAGTGTATCTATGCATGTTAGTTCTTCTTCTTCCTGTTCCCTTTCTTTTATTATGGCCTACCAATACATGCACACCATTTTCATCATTATTCTTCGTTGTTATTATCATTTGATAGTTATTTACTTAGTCACAGTAACCCAGGGACCGTTTTGGTGTCACAGTCATCTTATGTCATTGAACTATTGTCACGTGCAGCTTTCTCAGGTTTTAATGTGCACGTGCAGGTCTCTCGTCACCAAGGAAATCGTGCTTGTCTCCGTGGTCTCCGTTTTCGTCGCCGCGTCCACAGAAGCGAGCCTCACCTCCAAGGACACCCCCGGGCTCCAGCGAGGGATGTCACCGGTGGTGCTGACGTCCAAGGACCCCCTGTACGTCCTGGGGCTCTATCTGCTGTTGGAGCTGCTCCCCTGGACCTCCGGAATGCTGAGGGGAGGCCACGTGCTCCTGGACTCTCCCTGGAACGGTCTGGCCCAGTCCACCTGCTTCGGTTTCTTCCTGTGCAGCCAGAGCCAAACGTCCGTGATCATGGACACCCTCTCTCTGGAAGGGGCCATGTTCTTCGGAGGGGCGCAGCTGCTGAGGCTGGTTGGGCTGCAGGCTTGCCTGACCACCGTCCGGAATACCCGTGGCCAAGAGCAGGCTTTTTCGCTGTACAGAGAGCTGGTCAAGATGATGGTGACGATGGTGATGGGGGTGGTGGTGGGGATGGTGTGGTGGTGGCCCTCGTCGATCTGGGGTCTGGCGAACCTGGCGCTGTCGCTGGTTTCGGTGAGCGTGCACGTGGGGTGGGTCTGGGAGCACGTTGGCCCCGGTTCCCTGATGGGTCTGTGCGGCACAGCGATGCTGACCCTGTGTCACGTGCACGTCGTGCTCGGCGGACGCGGTCTGCTGCCGGGGACGGCGGCTGCTGTCGTGATGGTGTATTACACTGCGCAGGTTCTCATCGCTCTGAGTGCGGTGCACGCCCACGGATTTTAGTGGGACTTTCAATTCCCGAAGACTTTAACAACCCCAACAAGCGGCACCACCCTTATTATTATTATATTTGCGGAACACTGTGCATCTAACCTATACTTGTCTTTAGCTGTCTTGAGTTTGAGTCTGAAACATTATGCAGATGCGGAGTTACTTAGAACTGGACACATAAAGATTTTTAGTCTTGATTTTATTTTAGTTATGAACTGCAATTGCGGTCGTGTTATCGCTGTGCCGCGCAGCATCAACGTTTTCATCAAGCACTGTGTGTGTGGACTTTTAGGTTCCTAGTCTTCAGTTTAGTTCTGACGTGGTAGATGGCTGTAACAAGCAGGGTTATCATTCTGCATGATCTACCGTGTATGCACGGGACTATTTGACAGTCGTCTTCTGGCCTTGTAGCCATGAGGGCGTCTAAGACATTCAAAACGGGGATTAGTATGTAAATGAGGCTAAACAGCTAATCGTGTTGGGAGTTTAGTCTAATTTACATACTATTCTCCGTGTTGACTTGTCTAATTCATGCTCATGGCTTCAGGGCCTGAAGGCCAGGTTTACGTACATCCACCGTAGAAGCACATGGCACTCTTAGGTGATGCCCGGGCGTTGCTAGAAATGTCAGGATCAGTATGCAAATGCTCTGCATGACTATCAGATTTATTCATGACTTTCAGTTGATCATTTATTCATGACTTTCAGATGATCATTTATTCATGACTTTCAGATGATCATTTATTCATGACTTTCAGATTATCATTTATTCATTAAATCAAAACTCCCACCCTGTTCTGCAACGAAATCTGACAAACTTTTTGAAGAGTTGGGGGTGTCAATGACTAAAAGTGTTGAATTCTAAATTCCGATATAATTTTAATAAAACTCGTGTTTTTAATAAATCTTTTAGTAAGACTATAGGGGGTGGCAAGTCATGGAAAATACTTTGATTTTAACAGTATAATGTATGTGCTTATTTTATGTCGTTTTTCCTGTGTTTGTGTGTGCATCGTTCTGTTGTTTTTTCTGCCGCTTGATATAATTTTAGGGGAACATTTTAAGTAAATATGTTAATTTTTACATCCATTAAAGGCTTCTTCTTGTGCTTCTTCTTGTGCTTCTTCTTCTTGTGCTTCTTCTTCTTCTTGTGCTTCTTCTTCTTGTCTGCTTCTTCTTCTTCTTGTGCTTCTTCTTCTTCTTCTTCTTCTTTCTTCTTCTTCTTCTTTCTTCTTCTTCTTCTTCTTCTTCTTCTTCTTCTTCTTCTTCTTCTTCTTCTTCTTGTGCTTCTTCTTCTTCTTCTTCTTCTTCTTCTTCTTCTTCTTCTTCTTCTTCTTCTTCTTCTTCTTCTTCTTCTTCTCTTCTTCTTCTTCTTGTTCTTGCTGCTTCTTCTTCTTCTTCTTCTTCTTCTTGTGCTTCTTCTTCTTCTTGTTGTGCTTCTTCTTCTTCTTCTGCTTCTTCTTGTGCTTCTTCTTCTTCTTTCTTCTTCTTCTTGTTGTGCTTCTTCTTCTTGTTGTGCTTCTTCTTCTTCTTCTTGTGCTTCTTCTTGTTCTTCTTCTTGTGCTTCTTCTTGTGCTTCTTCTTGTGCTTCTTCTTGTGCTTCTTGTGCTGCTTCTTGTGCTTCTTCTTGTGCTGCTTCTTGTGCTTCTTGTGCTGCTTCTTGTGCTTCTTCTTGTGCTGCTTCTTGTGCTTCTTCTTGTGCTTCTTCTTGTTCTTCTTCTTGTGTTCTTGTGCTTCTTCTTGTGCTTCTTGTGCTTCTTCTTCTTCTTGTGCTTCTTCTTGTGCTTCTTCTTCTTGTTCTTCTTCTTGTTCTTGTTCTTGTTCTTGTTCTTCTTCTTTCTTCTTCTTCTTTCTTCTTCTTCTTCTTCTTCTTCTTCTTCTTCTTCTTCTTCTTCTTCTTCTTCTTCTTCTTCTTCTTCTTCTTCTTCTTCTTCTTCTTCTTCTTCTTCTTCTTCTTCTTCTCTTCTTCTTCTTCTTCTTTCTTCTTCTTCTTCTTCTTCTGCTGCTTCTTCTCCTACTTCTTCTTCTGCTTCTTCTTCTTCTTCTTCTTCTTCTTCTTCTTCTTCTTCTTCTGCTTCTTCTTCTTCTGCTTCTTCTTCTTCTTCTTCTTCTTGTGCTTCTTCTTGTTCTTCTTCTTGTTCTTCTTCTTGTGCTTCTTCTTCTTCTTCTTCTTCTTCTTCTTCTTCTTCTTCTTCTTCTTCTTCTTCTTCTTCTTCTTCTTCTTCTTCTTTCTTTTTCTTCTTTCTTCTTTTCTTCTTCTTTCTTCTTCTTCTTCTGTGTTCCCATACCATATGTTCTGCATGTGTACCCATACCATAATGGGAAAGGTACGTATGTGTCCGGTTTTCAGTTTTCACTGGTCGCCTGCTGCGTATTCCTAGTTTCGGAGGAGCTCAAAGGAGAAAACATTATTTGGAAGATTTATTATTTTTAAAAAGGCAGGAGAATGGGCCAATAAGTCAAATATAGTAGATGATAGAAAGCAAATGGAAAAGGCAGAGTCAAAGAGAGTGGCAGATTAGAGGAAGGTTACAAGCACATAACTTCCAGAAGGGGGGGGGGGGGGGGGGGGAGGGGCTGTATTTATGAAAGACCCCCCGGTATCCCCACTGGGAATTCTATTAACAAACTCATAGTTGTTGTTTGACACAAAAGGAGAGCCCAAGCACAGAACTTCCAGAAGGTGGGGGAACTATTTTTATGAAAGACCCCCTCGGTATCCCCACGGGGAACTCTATTAACAAACTCATAGTTGTTGTTTGACACAAAAGGAGAGCCCAAGCACAGAACTTCCAGAAGGTGGGGGAACTATTTTTATGAAAGACCCCCCGGTATCCCCATTGCGAACTCTATTAACAAACTCATAGTTGTTGTTTGACACAAAAGGAGAGCCAAGCACAGAACTTCCAGAAGGTGGGGGAACTATTTTTATGAAAGACCCCCCGGTATCCCCATTGCGAACTCTATTAACAAACTCATAGTTGTTGTTTGACACAAAAGGAGAGCCCAAGCACAGAACTTCCAGAAGGTGGAACTATTTTTATGAAAGACCCCCCGGTATCCCCACTGGGAATTCTATTAACAAACTCATAGTTGTTGTTTGACACAAAAGGAGAGCCCAAGCACAGAACTTCCAGAAGGTGGGGGAACTATTTTTTATGAAAGACCCCCTCGGTATCCCCACGGGGAACTCTATTAACAAACTCATAGTTGTTGTTTGACACACAGAGAGAGCCCAACTACTACATGCGCACGCACGTGAGCATACAGAGAACGCTTTGTCCGCAAGACTGATTGTCAAATAGAGTCAGGTAGGTCAGTTCGCGCACAACCGGGCATTGTTCCTTTGATAAAAAACAACAAATAATTGTTCTAATGACAAAAATAATCATAAAGAAAATAGTTACAAATACAGACTAATTAAAACAAACAGCAGTAGGCCCTATTAGAGTACTTTTTTGTTTTACTCTAGGCGTTATGTGTTGGTGTGGGGGTGGGGGTAGGGGGTGG
>CM065694.1:50422873-50427873 GCA_017654935.2 Phymorhynchus buccinoides
AATGTGAGGTAGGGAGGTGGGGGTACTCTGCAGGTGAGTGAGAGAGTGAGTGTGTGTGTGTGTGTGTGTGTGTGTGTGTGTGTGTGTGTGTGTGTGTGTGTGTGTGTGCGTGCGTGTGCGTGTGTGCGTGTGAGTGTGAGTGTGGGTGAGTAAGTGTAAGAGTGTGTGTCTGTGCGGGTATTAGAGTGAGAGTGTCTGTGAGTATGCACTAGTGTATATGTATATATATATATATATATATATATATATATATATATATATATATAAAAAGCCATTCTCTTAAAGATTTATCTTTTTATTAGTTTATTGATTTAAGAGACGCAAACCACTAAATAAATTTTGTCAAGTCAAATTCATCGAGAAGGGGCGTAATAAGGGCCGAGAGGCCTATGCAATAGCCCTACATCACCTACCTACCTACCTACCTACCTTGTCCTGTCTCTTTCTTTAATCTTTGGCCTCCTGGCCCTTTCTTCCGTCATATGTGGATGAACCTCCCCGGTTCCGTGACATAATAATCAGTGTGTTGATTGTGGCCACGTACTGCGAAGAAGAAGAAGAAGAAGAAGAAGAAGAGGAGGGCCGGCTCAGTTTGAATCTGATTTGTTTGAAATGACAATGAACTGTATTTGCGCTTGTATGGCTTTGCCATCTTGTTCAGCTTCGTACAACTTTGATTACATTTTGTAGGCCCTTCTCTAAGTCGAGTAGTTTTCAAATTTACCCCACAATTTTGTCTGAAGAACATTACTCAGCCTCTTGCTTTTAACTAGTCAAATATTCTCCTCTTTTGCCCTGTCAAGAAATAATATTGAACCTGTGCTCACCAATGATTTTCTTTTCGTTGTTCTTCTATTAAGTTTGATCTTGTTGTGTCAGTTTTAAAGTTGCTTTCCCCTGATGAAGAAACACTAATAAAAGACAGTTTCGAAGGCTTGAAAACCAGAATGTAGACCTTTTATTTTGAAGTCAAGAGTCATTGTTTGCTTAGTGCCAGTCGAGTTGTCCCCGTCATTAAACGCAGGGGGAAAGGTGACATGCGCAGTAGGCTACCTTCCGCAGACGACAGACTGAGGCAGACGACTAAAACTGAATTGGACAAACAACGAAAGTGAGTATAAGGCCGGGTTCACATTAGACGCGTAAGTTCCGTACGGAAAACTCTAAATAAATGGAAGAAAGGATAACAGTTTACGCGTATAGGGGAAATTTGGACACATGCACAAATCTTTTCCCTTCTTTGTTTCACTTATTTATGGATTGCGCACGGGTTTCCGCATGGAATATCCGCTTATGTGTGTACACGGCCTACTGCAATTTGACACTGTGCAAACAGCAGAAGAATTCAAGAGTATCCGGGTTAGATTTTAAGTTTCGGTCGATAGACGTGCACTGTCGGGTGAGTTACTTTAATTTTGGAGGAAGGAGAGGGGAGGGGAGGTGGGGCTTTTGCTTGGTTGTGGTGACCCCTGAGTGGGGCCACCAGCCGCAGCAGGTGCAGCAGTCGGGTGTCCTTTGAGGAACTTCCAGACTCCGGCTGCGAAGCTCTCTGGAGTTCTGGCCTCCACTGCGGGTGTTGGCAGGTCGTTCCACTCCTTGATTGATCGCTCCGATTCAATGCGTCCTCACCCCTGCGGAACATGGAGCACCAGAAAAGGAATGTAAACAATGTAATAATAGACTTTTAAAAACAATTACCAGGCAGAGGCTCGGGTTACGGGCCCGTATCACTCACATTCTCCAGGATACGGATCCGGCGCTCAATCACGGGACGCATAAATTGTGCGCAAATGTCTTCAAAAACTACTAATTAACTTTGACATGTTCCTAACCTTTGTTACCCTATTATATACCCTATATATTTGTTACTAGATCCTATTCCTTACCAATATGCGTTAAATATACGAAATAAGAAAATGCAATTTGTTAACGAAAAATTCGACTAGGAAGAGTTACTATCACTGAACGTGGTCTGAGTGTTGCAGCAACGCCGTACCCGTAGCCATTGTGAAACTATTATGTTCATGTTGACAAAGGCAATTAAATCAATGGCGAACACATTTGAAATGGAATAAGCTGTTTTCTCCATGTGTTGTCTTTTTGCTTTTTTATGCATAGCCATTTCATACATTTACATAATTATATAGGGGAAGTGCAGCATATTTGAGCAGGTTGGAAAGCATCGCACTGGAATGCATTTCCTATCCTTGCTCAAATTTCCAGCTGCTTTTTGGGCGGCAAGTATTTTAGACTGATTGTGATCACTTTTTACCACATTTGATGTAACATTTCGGCCACCGTCTTGTTGTGACACACGTTTTCATGCTGTGATTTGTGACAAACATTTGTTGTTTCCAAACAAAGCAACCTTTCATCTATCAAACAAAGCCTGCCGTTTTCCGTTAAAACCACACTGGTTTTCCAGAACACCCCCAGACCGAAAGTAATATAGTGTTGCTAATGTGATCCTTTGTTGCCTCCTGCCGCACTCCAATTTCAGTTATTGTGAGGCAAAGATGCAGATCAACACGCATCTTTACCGCTAAATAGTGTAATTACTAAGTCTACACACAGATAAACCAATTAATTTAAATAAAAAAATAATCAGTGGAATGTTGATAACACAGATCTAAACTTAAAGTACAAACACATTTTGCGCAAGAATCTTTGCCCTTCGTGTGTGTGTGTGTGTGTGTGTGTGTGTGTCTCTCTCTCTCTCTCTCTCTCTCTCTCTCTCTCTCTCTCTCTCTCTCTCTCTCTCTCTCTCTCTCTCTCTCTCTCTCTCTCTCTCTCTCTCTCTCTCTCTCTCTCTCTCTCTCTCTCTCTCTCTCTCTCTCTCTCTCTGTGCGAGTGTGTGTGTGTGTGTGTGTGTGTGTGTGTGTGTGTGTGTGTGTGGGGTGGTGTGTGTGTGTGTGTGTGTGTGTGTAGAGGGGAGGAGGGGTGGGGGGACAGGCCTACAGGTTAAATGAGTGTGTTTATGCGCATACGCCCGCGCATACCTGCGTGTGTCGCCCAATCAGTTTCGCCAAGTGCGCTTTGTTATTAACCCTTTCACCGCCAAAGTCACATTTTAGCACCACAGTGATTTGACAACTATGTCAGTAAAAGGCATCAAGTTAGTGTTCATTATCCAAAGACCCTATTGTCTTAGTTTTGGGAAGTAATGATAGACCTTATTGTATATTATATGCCACAGAAGAATCCCCAATACTACAGATGGAATCTGTTCTCTACCCAGGTAAATTTCATGGACATTTCTGGCTGAAATATGGCTGGCGGTGAAAGGGTTAACTTTGTTCGGCGCTGTTATATGTCCTCGCTGTTATCAGCAAGCATGCGTGCTGTCAGGCAAATTAGCTTTCAAAGGCAATCAACGCCAAGCGGATAACGAAGAGAGAGAGAAAGGTAGAAAGGAAGAGGGTGGGGTGGGTGGTGGGGAAGAAGCGAAAGGAGAAGAAGACTAAGATTTTTGGCTCACGTCGTTTTTTAAAAACAAAGTGATGTCTATTGTATCGTACATGTTCTGTGTGTGTGTGTGTGTGTGTGTGTGTGTGTGTGTGTGTGTGTGTGTGTGTGTTGCGTCCGTGGCCCCGACCTTTAACCTTAACTCAAACCTTAACGTTGTCATTTTCTCTAAACATATAAGGCGTTAGAGGGCTAAAGTTAGCAGGATACTTGATTTTGACGTGAGCCTTCAAGTCACGACGATCAAAGCAGTCAGATACATTGATAAAGAACAAAATAAAGATAATCATTTGTTGCAGAGATTACTGTTGTGCAACCTTTAACCTTGACTCAGTCACACTCTTCAAACTAAAGAAGACTCTCACTCTCCACTGAAACTTTAACGTTGTCGTTTTCTCAAAAAAACATAAGATGTTAGAGGGTTAAAGTTAGCAGGATACTTGATTCTGACGTGAGCCTTCAAGTCATGGCGATCAAAGCAGTCAGATACATCGGTAAGGAACAAAAGAAAGAAAATCATTTGTTGCAGAGATTATTGTTGTGTTGTAGGGGAAGACGGGGTAAAAAGCGCATGGGCGGGTAAGAAGCCCACCCCAATTATCTCATGAAATGAAGCAAATTTTATTCTCATTTTGCCCATGAGACGAGCGTTAATGTCTATCATTCGTCTCATGGGCAAATGTGACTGAAATTAACGAAACGAAAATAAAATATTAGGACTAATATAAAATATCTTACAGAAATGTAGATGTGGAACAAGTTTTCATCGCATGAACAATCAGTTTAAATTGGTCACTATGTTTTTCTGAAAGCTTGGTCAATATGCTTTTCAATTTTACTTGTTTGCCAAAATAAAAATAGGGCTCCACTATGTTACATGCGCATATATAAACATACATATAATTAACTTTTAAAGAAAGGGGTAGGGGTAATTTAATGCACAGAAATAATTTAATTTACGCAGTAAAATAAAAATTAATTCTGTTTTCAGATGCACAAGTGTCTACATAACAGTATTCTCTCTATACAGGCATGGGAATTGTCATGGGAATTCCCATGCCTGCTATAGTAATAAAAATCAGACGTGAGCCTTGAAGGCTTTGCCTCTTGTTTTATATTTTTTTTATCCCAGTCCCAGGAAGTAAAAAGGACGAACAAAACTATTTATGTCTCCCTGTCTGTCTGTCTGTGTGTGTGTCTGTCTGTCTGTCTGTCTGTCTGTCTCTCTCTCTCTCTCTCTCTCTCTCTCTCTCTCTCTCTCTCTCTCTCTCTCTCTCTCTCAGAGCACACACACACATGCACACATTCCCCACCCACACTCACACACAGAGCACACACACACGCGCGCGCGCGCACGCACGCACGCACGCACGCGGGCACACTTACACACACACTCCAATACACACACACACACACACTCCCATAGACAGACACACACTCCCCCCCCCCCCTCACACACACGAACACACACACACACACACACACACACACACACACACACACACACACACACACACACACACACACACACACAC
>CM065694.1:50430373-50452873 GCA_017654935.2 Phymorhynchus buccinoides
GGCAAAGGGAAGACAGAAGAAACACAGTGCGTCCCTGTTATTAAAGGGGCACCCTGACGGGTGAGTTTTTGCAAGAAACACGTCGAGATCACCAGAAAGACAGCCTTTCCAAGGATCGGAACACTCACTTTGCTCTGGTTTCCTAGAAATCAAACCGTCAAAACGGCGATTCCTCCTTGGCGGAGATGCCGGAGAGAGAAGCCATTTTGGACGGGGTGGGTGGAGGCCACTTATTGTGGTTGAAGCTTTTTCTTCTTTGTAGTGCAGTAAAAAGAAAATTGGAGCTATTTCGTTTGTTGTGAGCAAAACTCCTTTAGGTAAACTGTATAAAATAAAAAATAAAATAAAAAGGCTTGTATTGTGGACATTTCGTTCTCCGCCAAGGAGGAATCGCCGATTTGACGGGTTGATTTATAGGAAATCAGAGCAAAGTGAGTGTTGTGATCTTAGAAAAGGGTATTTTCCTGGTGATCTCTACGTGTTTCTTGCAAAAACCCATCCGTCAGGGTGCCCCTTTAAGAATCTTTGGGCATCACCTGTAACAGTGCTGCCAATTTCATTCTTTTGCGGAATATGTTCACAATGGCGGAAGTATGTTAATAATGCTTTAGACGATTTTGTTGTTGTTGTAACCTAGGAGTGATAAATCAAGCGGAATGGCTGACGCTCTTAGCGTTGCTTCAATTTATTTGCATACGATTTTGTTGTTGTTGTAACCTAGGAGTGATAAATCAAGCGGAATGGCTGACGCTCTTAGCGTTGCTTCAATTTATTTGCATACGATTTTGTTGTTGTTGTAACCTAGGAGTGATAAATCAAGCGGAATGGCTGACGCTCTTAGCGTTGCTTCAATTTATTTGCATACGATTTTTTGTTGTTGTAACCTAGGAGTGATAAATCAAGCGGAATGGCTGACGCTCTTAGCATTGCTTCATTTTATTTTTCTTCTTCTTCTTCTTCTTCTTCTTCTTCTTCTTCTTCTTCTTATTCTCTTCCATTCTTGATCTTTCCTCTTCCTCATTCTCCTCCTCCTCTTCATCACCACCATCTTCTTGTTGTTTTGACTCCTCCCCCCTTTTCTTACCCCCACTCCCCGTCTATTTTCTTTCCTCCTCCTCCTTCTCCTTCCCTTAGGAGGGGGGGGGGGGGGGGGGTAGATCTGGCTATTGAAGGCTCCCACTGTGGCTGATGACACTGCCACAGAAGGGTGCAGGTTCCACTCGGCAATGGTCCGAGGGAAGAAGGACTGCTGACGGTACACAGTCCTGCATGCTGGCTGTTGGTACGCCTCAGCATGCAGGAAACGAGTAGATCTTGTTTGTATAGTAACTAGGTGTAGGATGTGTTATTGACGTGTTTGATGTTTACTGTGGTGACAGCCCTGAGCCTGAAGACCATTGCTTTTGACGGGACTAGAAACAACGTAGAAAAAAAAAAAAAAAAATGAAATGTTAATACAGTGGAACCAAAATGAGACCTCCTATTATAAGACTCCCTCTCATATAAGACCTACTTCTCTGAGCAATTGCCTTTCTTTGTAAGTATTATTACCTCCTTCATATAAGACCCCTCCCTTAGAGACCTCATTTGGATGAGTGAAGGTTATAAAGTTGGCTCCACTGTCATGGAGGAAGATGTTTAAAATAATGTTGTGTTGTTTGTTTGCTTGCTTGGCAATGGGAGACTTAGTGGGATTTTTGTCACGCCAGGTGTCGTGACACTCGCTAGGGGCTTATCACGCTATATTCTTAGTTGGGCGTAGTGAGAGAGAGAGAGAGAGAGAGAGAGAGAGAGAGAGAGAGAGAGAGAGAGAGAGAGAGAGAGAGAGAGAGAGAGAGGGGGTTGGTCTCCTCTCTATCTCTCGCTCTCTCTTTATCCCCAACTAAGAATATAGAGGGGATTAGCCCCTAGCGAGTGTCACGACACCTGGCGTGACAACAATCCCACTAAGTCTCCCATTGGTTGCTGTTTTCCTTTGTGTTATAATAACATTGTATCAAAGATGAAAATGCCTTCATTTTCTTAACATGCTCAATTAGGTTCACGAGTAGCCAGCCACGAAGTACATTGTTGTTAGGTTCATTCCCAGCTTAGCATTCCCAGTGGGCACATTGACTCAGTGCAAACCTCCGCCAAGCGAGACAGTCTACTAAACTTCGAGGATGCAGCCAAAGGGATGGGTTGGCCTTTGGGGACCTTCCCCAATGGCCAGCAGTCCTCAAATTCCCTTTGGCCGAGAGAGTGGGGATGTACCCTGGGCTAGGCATCGCCACTTTAAACAAATTCTAGCCCAGCCCGCCGGAATAGCGTCTGCCCCCCCCCCCCCCCCCCCTCATCAGTCTGGCAGTCATGGTCGGAAACGACTGACTGGCATAGATACCAGTAATACATACATACATACATATACGAGTATAGCCCTCTTCTGCGTTCTTTGCACTGGCTTCCTGTCGCAGACAGAATTGAGTATAAATTAAACACACTTTGCTATAAATCTATTGATAAAGCTGCTCCATCTTACCTCTGCGACAATATTTCCATCTATACGCCAGCTCGCACTTTACGTTCAGTTTCTGACCCTCTTTCTCTCCAGATCCCTAGGTATAAGCTTTCAACTGTTGGTCGGCGCTCTTTTGCTGTCTCAGGACCGACCTCCTGGAACAAACTTCCTCTCTCCCTCCGTCAGCGACCGACTCTCTCTGCTTTCAAAGCTAACCTCAAAACCCACCTGTTCCCCCGTCATTAAAGCTCCCTCTCTTTATCTTCTCTCTCTTGCCATTAGGTCTGTTTCTGCTATATTCCATTTATGTTATCCGTGTGTGTTCGCTTTGTATTGCGTTTTTGTTTGAATGCGCTTTGAATGCTAACGTGTGTGTGCGCTTTGATTTGATTTCTATCAAGATTCAGCGCCGTATAAATACTGTATGTTGTTGTTGTTGTTATATTCAAGTGATAAACGAAGTTCTTCCACTCTCTTCTTTTTTTCTTTCTTTCTTTCACTCATGGTTGTCCGCCCCCCCCCCTTTTTTTCTTCTTCCCCCCCCCCGCCTTCGCCCCCCCCTACCCCCCCCCCCCCCCTTTAAAAAAAACCTTAATTTCTTTTCTTCTGTCCGCTTCTTATCCGTATTATTAGTTTCTTGATGGTGGTGTCTGCTTCACTCGTATCCTTCAGTTTTCTAAGGACCAGCTCATTTGTTAGGGACTTTCAGGGCCAACTTTGCGCACGATGCAAACTGACAAAGCAGGCAGAAAGATAGACAGGCAGGCAGGCAGGTAAACGACTTGGTGGTGGGTGGGGGGGGTGGGGGGGGGGGGGGGGGGGGGGGGGGGGGGGGGGGGGGGAGGAGCACACGCCCACTCTATATAATAACGTCGCTGGAGGACCGAGGTGCGACTCCGGAAGAGCGGCAGATTGGTGTGCCATCGTAAAAAACTAAACGCCTTGGTGACGGCTCCAATTTTAGTTGCTCGGTTCGCATCCGTCATAGTTCTAACAGCAGCACTAGTAGTAGGAGTGACAGCAGCAGCAGCAGCAGCAGTAGTTGGAGCAAAACGCCATACAAACAAAACACTACAAGTGTCCAGTGAGGTTATTTGGCTAACCGTTATCTCGAGTATAGTGGCTCAACGTTTCCAGCACTGTGTGGACTTATGTGCTGCTATAGGGTGCAATGATGGAGGTGTCACGTTATGAATTGTACTGTATGTTTTGTTGTTTACAGGTTGTTGAACGTTGGTAAGATACATTGATGAGTGTTTTGTACTATATTAAGTGGTCGAACTTTACGCGGTGACAGTCCTGAGATGACCGTGACTGTTGACGGGACTATAATGGAAAAAATAAAATAAAATAAATAAAAAGACTTTAAAAAAAACCGCACGTATAATGTTTCGGCAAATATGCCTTTATCGTACATACAATATAGAAACAAGAAAACACATAGAAAGCAGTATAGTTGGAATTTTGAAAAGTGATTTAGTTGAAGCGATTGTTAGGCTTACCTGAGCTGGTTTTTTTGGTATGTGTGTGTGTGTCGATTTTTGGTAAGTCTGTGCACGTGTGATGTTTGATGTGTGTGTGTGTGTGTGTGTGTGTGTGTGTGTGTGTGTGTGTGTGTGTGTGTGTGTGTGTGTGTGATGTTTGGTGTGTGTGTGTGTGTGTGTGTGTGTGTGTGTGTGTGTGTGTGTGTGTGTATGTGTGTGTGCGTGCGTGCGTGCGTGTGCGTGCGCGCGCGCGCGCGCGCGCGCGCGTGTGTGTGTGTGTCTTTTTGACATTGTCTGTGCCCTTCTGTTAGATTTCTTACTTTTTAGTTGTTGTTTTTTCTCTCTTTTTTATTTTAATTTTATATTTTACATATGTACACGTTTTGCTTTCTTTTCCCCCTTTCTCTTCCCTAATCCACCTTCTCCCTCACCTCCGTCTTTCTGTCTTCTTTTCATTCAACAAATCACTTCTCTGTTGATTTGTAGACTTGTAAAGCCCCTCCATATTCTGTACTGTATGGTGATGACGATGACAACGACGACGACGATGATGATGATAATATTGGTGACGGGGATGATAATGATAACGACGACGACGACGACGACCCTGGTGATGATGATGACGATGATGATGACGACGATGACATGATGACAACGACGGCGACGACGATGCTGCTGCTGATGACGACGATGCTGCTGATAATGGTAACGATGATATTAATGATGATGATGACGACGACGACGACGATGATGATGATGATTTGCGACGACGACGACGGGTTAGGTCTAGGACATTAATGATGATGATGATTATGGATGATGATGATGATGATGATGATGATGGTGATGATGACACCCCCCCCCCCCCCACGACCCCTTAACAGATGATTTTGAATATGACTAATCATCTCTACACTGACCCATCAATACAGTGGGGTGAAATACAGGCTGACATGACAGGTAACACTGGTGCCGTTGCTCGGCCACAACGTTTTGATGCCACTCTAGAACGCTTCAACAGCACAATCCTTTTGGCCGGGTTCACATTAGACGCGTAAGTTCCGTACTGAAAACTCTAAATAAGTGGAAGAAAGAAGGATAAAAGTTTACGCATATTGGGGAAATTCGGACACGTGCGCAAATCTTTTCCCTTCTTTGTTTCACTTATTGATGATTGCGCATGGGTTTCCGCATGGAATATCCGCTTATGTGTGTATCGGCCTTTTGGATAGGGGAAGATGGGGTAAAAAGCGCATGGGCCCCCCCCCTCCCACCCCAATTATCTAATGAAATAAAGAAAATTTCAGTCAAATTTGCCCATGAGACGAATGCTAGACATTAACGCTCGTCTCATGGGCAAAATGAGACTGAAATTTGCTTCATTTCATGAGATAATTGGGGTGGGCTTCTTACCCGCCCATGCGCTTTTTACCCCGTCTTCCCCTATATTTGGAGCAAGAAACCAAGATCCACTATCTGCTTCTTATCCGTATTATTTTCTTCATTGTGGCCTGTCTACTTCTTTCTTGGTTGCGCTTCCGTGAATGAGTCTTTACTACACAAAACTCGAATGAGCTGTGGTTATAAAAATATGTGACCTAGCACCACGAAAGGGACATTAAGCCGCTAGGCTTGCAATGTCAAAAATATAATTTGTTATCAATTTTGAGTTATGGGTATGTTCGTGCTCTCTAACATCTTATCTTTCATATCCATATAGGATCATCTTCAATAGGGCTTCTAAATATTCCAAAAAGTGTTTTTAAAATTAGTAGGTTGGTGCATTTTCTTAGGATAGGCTAGACTTTAGACTGTGATTTCTCAAAATGGCCGACAGTCACCTTACCAACTTTAAATGATCATAACTCTGCAACTGTGATACAAGAATGGTTTTTATATCATTAGATAGAGAATTGCCTGAAAGTTCCCACTGTGCCATTTTCTCAGAATGGTCACGTTGACAATTAATGTCCCTTTCGTGGTGCTGGGTCACAGATGTTTAACCATGTACGCGCAGCACAGCAATAGGAATTGTTCGGAAATAATTAAGGGGAGTAATTTCATGGTGTGTGGGAGTGATCTTGCCTAATTCAATCGGTCAAACAGGGGAAGTCACTCTACCATCAGCTCTCGTAGCCTATCGACTCGTGTGTTTGAGCAGACATACAGCACAGAACACCGTGCGTCATTCTAAAAAAAAAATGTCATTTATATTTTTACGTCACATTTTGCAAGTTTTATCAGTTTGTGGCCACTGGCCACCCCTAATTTTTTCAAAAAAAAATAGTTTGCAAGTCGCTGACTCGCATCCTGCGGTTTCAAGCTTCGACGCCATTGTTGCATTGTTGCTATGGTATTTGACCGAGTAATGGAGGTAAGCAACTCTAATTTTCACGAAGTGCTTTCCCCTAGTTTTTTTTTTTTTTTTCTCTCCGAAAATCGTCTATTCACGTATATTAGTCCTATAAATGTATCCTTGTTCTTAGATTATTGAACGAAATAATTGGTTTTCATGATAAGACTTTTGTAGCCAGCTAAAAACACGCATCTCTGTTGTAGGTAAGCACGGGCAGTCAGGCGTTGCCCGATGATCATAATTATTGTCAGTGCACGCGATCACTACTTTTAACCCTTTCAACGCCAGCCATTTGGACAGAGTTTAGCCATTTCCATTAAACTTACCGTGGGTAGAGAAAAGATTTTGTCTGCAAAATTGGGGATTCCTCTTGTGACATGCATAAAATAGGGCCTGTCCTTACCTCCCAAAATAAAGAACGTAAGGTCACTGGATACCAGACCCTCATTTGATGCCTTTCAGTGTCATGGGTGCTCAATCACTGTGGTGTCAATTGGGCGACAGTGGCTGAAAGGGTTTTAATGTCAAGAAAACTTTTGGACAGAGTTTAGCCATTTGAATCCTAACAAATCCCCGTGGAGACACCGGAGGGGGGGGGGGGTGTCTTTCGTAAACTGAAAAAGTTCCCCCACCTTCTGGAAGTTATGTGCTTGTAACTTCCTTTAATCTGCCACTCTCTTTGGCTCTGCCTTTTCCCTTTGCTTACTGTCAAGAACTACTATCTTTTTTGACTTATTGGCCCATTCTTCTGCCTTTAAGAAAGAAGAAATCTTTTAGAATAAGTTTTCTCCTTCGAGTTCCTCCGAAATCGGAATGTGTCGGCTTTACGCAGCGGAAGGAGACCAATGAAAACTGAAGAAAAAGAAGAAGAGGAACGTAGCACATCGCTCAAGTCTACACAAGGTACACTACCTAGGCAACCCGCACAGGGAATTCTTCTTCTTCTTCGTTCGCTCAGACAGAGGAAGAAGAAGAATGAGCGAAGATGCGTCATGCTGAAGAATGCGCCTAACTAAGAAATAGTTAGACCCAGCAAGTCCGAGAAGCGGCTGAAGAAAAGAAGTGTAAGAATTTATAGGAAAAAAAAGCAGGAGAAGAAGAAGAAGATAGAAAGATAGAAGAAGACAGTAAGAAAAGGGAAGAAAGGAAGAGAGGAAAGAGACATCGCTCAGATCTAGAGGAAGCTACCTAGCACAGAACTTCCAGAATTGGGGGAACTCTTCGTACGGAAGACACCCCCTGGTATCCCCACGGTAGATGAGTCATGCTGGAATTATTACGTGCGCCTCTAAAAATAGTTAGGCTTTATCCTCCTCCATAATTAAGAAGAGAAGGAAAGGAAGAAATCAGACACGGGGGGAATTAAATGAAGCAGGACAGAGTGAATGGGGAACAGGCTTCAAGAACGAAAAATCAATATTAGGGGAAGACGGGGTAAAAGACTAGCATGGGCGGGTAAGAAGCCCACCCCAATTATCTCATGAAATAAAGTAAAATGTCACCCCCAAATTTGCCCATGAGACGAATTGCTAGACAATAACGCTCGTCTCCATAATTAAAAAGAGAAGGAAATTTGCTTCAGACACGGGGGGAATTAAATGAAGCAGGGCTTCTTACCCGGGGAACAGCTTTCAACCCCGTCTTCCCTATCGACACTTCGTTCACGCTGCAGTCCTCCAGAGACGTAGTACCGAATCGCACCAGAAAGGAGTGTAATCTTCAATAATATAAAAGTACGTTTTAAATCCTAAACCGCTTAGGAAATTGAGCGGTTAATTGAACAAGCAGCTTAACGCTTTCGCCGCCAGCCATTTTTCAGCCAAAAATGTCTGTCAAACTTGCCAGGGTTTTGAAAAGTTAGTGTGTGAAACACTGCGAATAGGGGAAGACGGGGTAAAAAGCGCATGGGCGGGTAAGAAGCCCACCCCAATTATCTCATGAAATAAAGAAAATGTCAGTCAAATTTGCCCATGAGACGAATGCTAGACATTAACGCTCGTCTCATGGGCAAAATGAGACTGAAATTTGCTTCATTTCATGAGATAATTGGGGTGGGCTTCTTACCCGCCCATGCGCTTTTTACCCCGTCTTCCCCTACCTCTGTGACATGTATAAAAAATAAAGCCTTTCCTTATCTCCCAAATTGAACAACATAAAGTCATTGGATAACAGATCCTAATTTCGTGCCGGGCTTTCAGTGACAAGGGTGTTCAATCAGTGTGGTGCAGAAACGCGACATTGGCGGTGAAAGGGTTAAACGAAGTCAATTAGATGGCGAGTGTTTGTTTTGTCTGCAGGCCTTGCCAGCTCGCGAATTGAAAAAGATCGATATATTTGCTTTAATTTTTTGTAATTAATGAAGTTCATTCTCGTTCCTTGGGGGTTGTTTTTAATTGCGTGAACTACTCTCTCTCTCTCTCTCTCTCTCTCTCTCTCTCTCTCTCTCTCTCTCTCTCTCTCTCTCTCTCTCTCTCTCTCTCTCTCTCTCTCTCTCTCTCTCTCTCTCTCTCAATGATGGGAGGTGACTGATGTTGAAGATGATGATAAGAATGATGGGAGATGGTGATGATGATGATTGTGAGGAGGGGGAGGGGAGATGGGTTTGTCCTTTTGATTAAGTTCAGAGCTAGTTTATCAATCAAGCATGTATTTTTTATTTATTTATTTATTTATTTTTTTTATTTTTTCTTTTTTTTATTTTTTTTTCTTATTTATCTGTTTTGTTTGTTTTGTTTCTGTATTTAGTATTTATTTATTTATTATTTATTTATCATTGTACGTGTTTACATGTTGATGTGTTTATTCTTTAATTTCTTAAACCTCATGTGTATGCATGCCTGTGGCCTAAACACATTAAATTATCTGAAATCTGAAGTCTCTCTCTCTCTCTCTCTCTCTCTCTCTCTCTCTCTCTCTCTCTCTCTCTCTCTGTGCGACATCAACAGAACCCTGGGCCTGTATTCACGTTGAGATAGCATGAGACTTAGCATCATGCTAACTTAGAAGCTCTTCCAAAAGTCCTATTGAATCCTATAGGACATTGGAAGAGCTTCTAAGTTAGCATCATGATAAGTCTCATGCTATCTCAACGTGAATACAGGCCCAGGTACATATCTCCACCATCCTATCACAGTGTTTGCGTTTAGATAAGACTTAACCTACTCGAGGTTTTTGTCTCTGCTTCGGGATCCTTGCATTCCACACACACACACACACACAAACAAAAACACAACAATCCCATGTTCAAGGGGAAATAAATAGAGGTGGAGGGAAAAACCGGTTTGAACCGAAAAACCGGTGCTACATTTTCGCGGTTCGAAAAACCGGTTCGAGTTGCTTTGAACCGGTTTTTTAGCTGCAAACAGAGTGTAAGTTTTTCTTAAAATGCATTCTTTTCGAAGAACAACACTGATTCTCAGCGCAGATTGGGCGTTTGTAAACCAAGAGTAGCTGTTTCTAGCTTGTGGTGGTGTATGGCTTTGACTTTGACTTTGAGTGTTGAGTTGAGTGTGTGTGTGTCATAAGTCATAAGTTTCTTTATTGTGTGTGTGTATGTGTGCACGTGCGTGCGTGTGTGTGTGTGTGTGTGTGTGTGTGTGTGTGTGTGTGTGTGTGTGTGTGTGTGTGTGTGAATATTCTGACAAATAAATATGTGTTTGCATCTATAGGTAAAACTAGTGATGCGAGTACTGGTTTAAAAGACCGGTTCGATAAAACCGGTTCGGAGAGGAATAACCGGTTTAAAACCGGTCATATTTGTGAACCGGTTCTCAACTCTAGAAATAAACCCTTCAGGTAAAGCAAAGGAATACATGAATTAGGCCCAGCATGTCCGACTTCGGCAGGAAGAAATCCTTTTGAAAGTGTTTCGTGAAAAAAGGCAGGAGAATGGACCGGAAAGGCAGAAAGACGGTAGATGACAGTAAGCAAAGGGAAAAAGTCAAAGAGAGTGACAGATTAGAGGAAGTTACAAGCACAGAAATTCCAGAAGGTGGGGGAACTATATACAAAAGACCCCTCATATTCCTACGGGGGAAGTCCTATTGTGTTAACAAGAGAGACAGTATAGACGTAACACCCCCTACCCCCACCTCCTCATCCTACCTGTTCCTTCCCCGCTTCCATTTCTCTCTCTATAATGCCTCCTGCTTTCTCTCTCCATTTCGTTCTATTTCCTTTGGTTTAAACAAATCTTTATTCATTTGAAAACATAGTCAAACAGAAAGACAATTAGAGCAACAACAAGCTCGAAATTTGCATTGCACAATGGATTGAACAGATGGAGACTGCATTTAAACCAAGTAATGTAACGATGAACAAAATTAAAGGTATTATTAATCAATATCATTTAGAAACTTGTTACAACTGTGAATACAAAAGAAGAATTTAAGGGTGAACAAAATAGAAATAATAATAATAACAATAATAATAATAATAATGATAATAATAATAAATAATAATAATTAATTAATAATAATAATAATAATAATTATAAAAAAATCGTTTCTCAGTGTTCGTTGTACGTCTGCCAATTTCTATTCTCATATTAAAAAACAATAACATTTAATCCCATCGTTTCATTCTCCCCCTCCCCTCCTATCCCCCTCTCTTCCCTTTTTATCTCAACTAGCTCGTGCAACCGCCTTGGTACAGCTCTTATCACATCTCGCCTTGATTTCTGCAACTCTGTTCTCTTCGGTCTTCCAAAGGAAGAAATTGATCGTTTACAACGAATCCAAAACAGCGCGGCTCGGCTCACACTCCGAAAGCGAAGGCGTGACCATGTCACACCACTCCTCAGGGAGCTGCACTGGCTGCCAGTGCAGTTTCGTTTAGAGTACAAACTGGCAGTCCTTGCATTCCGCCACTTTGAACAGACCCTACCATCCTACCTCTCAAGTGCTCTTCACACTTACACTCCTTCTCGCTCACTCCGATCTTCGCATGCCAAACTGTTGAAAGTTCCTAAAGTGAATTTAAAGTCTTTTGGACAACGCAGTTTTAGTTTTTGCGCCCCCACTGTCTGGAACTCCTTGCCTGTTCACCTCCGTCAAAATTCAGCACTTCCCGCTTTCAAAACCCAAATGAAAACTCACTTGTTTCAAAGAGCTTTCTCTCTCTAACTCTTCACATTAATTAGATGATGATCGAATGAATGTGTATGTTAGCCCAATTGCGTGTGAATCAGTGAATGTGAGCGCCTTGAGTTTGATTCTAAAGAAAGGCGCTATATAAATACTATGTATTATTATTATTATTATTATTATCCAGTTACCTTGCTTTAGGCCCAGACTGAACTTTCATTCTTCGTTTTCAGGACATTGGGCGGACAGGAGAAGAGAAGACAGGAGGCGAAGAGCAGCACTGACTTCACTCCAGGAGAAGAGAAGACAAGAGGCGAAGAGCAGCACTGACTTCACTCCAGGAGAAGAGAAGACAGGAGGCGAAGAGCAGCACTGACTTCACTCCAGGAGAAGGAGAAGACAGGAGGCGAAGAGCAGCACTGACTTCACTCCAGGAGAAGGAGAAGACAGGAGGCGAAGAGCAGCACTGACTTCACTCCAGGAGAAGACGACGGAGGAAGGAGACGACAACGACGATAAAACGGAAGAGAAACGACATAGAAGGACGACGACAAAGTCAACAAGGACAAACAGAAAATAACAAGAAAAAGAGACTTCAGACACTTTAATCCCATCCCAAGGAAAAGAATTTAGGCTGGGCCTGGTCTTCCATTCTGTCCTTGGTTCTAAGCATGCAATACATAACTAATAGTATAAATGAACATTGACACACAGGAGAATCGCCAACAGAAAACAACGATTAACAGTAATAGAGTACTAACAGGTCTGCGCGTTGGTTGGGTACGTGCGTACCCCCCCCTTGAAATCGTAAAGGAATCACGTCATGCTTGCGTCATTGTGAGGGGTACGCAACCCCCTTTGGTACTCTATGCCTTTGTGCATATATGGACAATCCAGAATTGATTGATTGATTGATGTAGCAACAACACAGAACAGAAAGACACACACACACAAAATGATAGAATCTACAGTTATAAACGGCGACCAATTCCTAGAGAGGCCGTTCGAATTTGAAAGAGAGAAAGGAAAAGAGGGAGGAAGAGGAGAAGCTGAAGGAGGAAGAGGAGGAGGAGAAGAAGAAGAAAGAGAAGAAGAAGAAGGCAAAAGAGGAGGAGGAGGAGGGAAAGAAGGAGGTGTGGCGAGTGTGGTGGTGATGAGGTGGGGAGAGGACATGGGGAAAAAACCGGTGGTTCTTCCCTTGTTGAAGTACGGGTGTCAGCGATGCATGCAGATGATGAAGCAGAAGTACCATCGCCATTTTCATCATCACCATCGTCGTCATCATCATCATCATCTTCATCAGCAACAGCAACAGCAACCGCAGCAGCAGCAGCGGCGCCTAAGAGGGAAACTGATGGCGGTTGGGGGGTGGTGTGGTGGTGGAGGGGGTGTGACGGTGGAGGGGGTTGGGGCCGCTGTTTCCTCTTTGGTGAGTTGATTCGTGTGTGTTGTTGTTGTTGTTGTTGTTGTGTGTGTGTGTGTGTGTGTGTGTGTGTGTTGTGTGTGTGTGTGTGTGTGTGTGTTGGTGTGTGTGTGTGGTGTGCGCGCGCGTGTGTGTGTGATGTGTCTGTGTTTCTCTATATTTTTTAACCCTTTCACCGCCAGCCATATTTCAGCCATTTAAATTGTTTGTTTTTTTACCTGGGTAGAGAACAAAATCTGTCAGCAGTATTGGGAATCCTTCTGTGACATATATAAAATAAGGTTTACTCTTACTTCCCCAAACTAAGACAATAGGGTCTTTGGATAATAGACCCCAATTTGATGCCTTTTAGTGACATAGGTGGTAAATCACTGGTGCTAAAATGCGACGTTGGCGGTGAAAGGTTTCAAAATTCTCTCTGTCTGTCTATCTGCCTCTCTCTCTTTCTCTCTCTGCCACAATCTCTGTTTAAGTCCGTATGTCTTTTCCGTTCATTCGTACCTGTTCTCTCGTCTATCTGTCCGTCATATATATGTTTTTCTATCCTTATCTGTCCGTTTGCCTGCCCCTCTCTCTCTTTGTGTGTATTAGTAAGCCCATATTCGTGGACATAAAACTACTTGTATGTGTTTAGATTAGTATCATCATCATTGTAGGCCTAAAGGCCTTGTCCGACGATGCTTCCTCTCGCATGCATGCAACTAGCAGTAGCTATGGGTGAACACTCTTGCGAAAGAGCGAGTGATTGCATCATCGGATTTATTCTTAAGTGTGCAGATCTATGTGCTTTTGTGAACATGCATTAGGCTATTAGCGCACTATTAAAAAAAGACCCGTGTTAAGTCCTTTCGCGAACATTTGTCCTCTCGCGGATACCATGACCTACAATAAGCCTAGGGTCTCCCATAACCATATGTATTCTTGATCAGCATGTCACAACCTATTCAGATCCCGAATTTTGAACCGCCAGTGCAAACCTCCGCCAAGGAAGACTCGCAAAACCGAAATTTCCTTCCTTCATGTCCGAGCTGTATCTCATGAACCAGTGGGTAGAATGGCTTCAAGTTTTGTGTGGTAATGTAACATGGCGAGTAATGAAATAAATACTTGCAATAAATACCCCCCAAAAAGAAGCAGAAATAGGGTCATTTTAGACTAATGTCCAAAATAAGGACAACAATTCCACGAGGACTTAACAGACGCGCATGCATAATAGTGTGCATTATATGTTTATGCTGGTTGGCGGGGTTATGTTTGCTAGGAAGAGAAACTTCAGTCCTTCTATGGTTGCTTGGCTGATCAAAAGAAGGAGAATATGATGATGATAATAATGATGATGAAGGTGGTGGTGATGATGATGATGGTGACGATGATGATGATGATTGTGACGATGATGATGTTTTTGGTTAAAGATATAACACGAGCAGTAGGCCTACATGTATATGAGTGTATGAATGCATGGTGTGTGTGTGTGTGTGTGTGTGTGTGTGCGTGTGTGTGTGTGTGTGCGTGCGTGCGTGTGTGTGTGTATATGTGTGTGTTTGTGCGTGCGTGCGTGTGTGTGTGCAGGTTGTGTGTGTATGTTGTGAATATATACTGTTATTTCATGCTTGCGAATTGTGTGACAATGCATACATGTATTAGGCCTACTATAAATAGTAGTAGTAGTAGTAGTAGTTTATTTTATTTATTTTTTCCATTATAGTCCCGTCAACAGCTATGGTCATCTCAGGACTGTCACCGCGTAAAGTTTTGACCACTTAGTACAAAACACTCATCAATGTATCTTACCAACGTTCAACAACCTGAAAACAACAAAACATACAGTACAATTCATAACATGACACCTCCATCATTGCACCCTATAGCACATAAGTCCACACAGTGCTGGAAACGTAGTAGTAGTAGTAGTAGTAGTAGTAGTAGTAGTAGTAGTAGTAGTAGTAGTAGTAGTAGTAGTAGTAGTAGTAGTAGTAGTAGTAGTAGTAGTAGTAGTCACAGCAGTTGTTGTTGCTGATTGCTATGTGCATTTTTACCGGCCAAACGAAGTCTGACCGGTATTGTTTTGTCTGCTCGTGTTATTGGATTTTGGTTTCATGTTTTTATTCCATTTCAATTCTGTGTAAAGCGCCCTGTAGCCTACATAGTAGGATGGGCGCTATATAAAATTTCCTCACTATTATTATTTATTATTACATGGTCTACTATTGCCTGTGGTGGCAGATAATGACAGTTGACAATTATGACGCGGTCAGATAAATCAATGAAAATTGGCCCTTCCTGACCTATTCCTTGCGGCTACTGTGTCTTGAATAGCAGTGCGTGGTTGATACCATGCGTTTACTCTGTGTGTGTGTGTGTGTGTGTGTGTGTGTGTGTGTGTGTGTGTGAGAGAGAGAGAGAGAGAGAGAGAGAGAGAGAGAGAGAGAGAGAGAGAGAGAGAGAGAGAGAGAGAGAGAGAGAGAGAGAGAGAGAGAGAGAGATTTCTCTGTTGCGATTCGATTTATCAGCAAATCATATCATTTATGATATGGGGGATACAATCAAATAAAGTTGATGTTGTTAGTAACCAATAACTATATACGTAAATGGATACCTTGATAACAAGGTCAGATAAATCAATGAAAATTGGCCCTACCTGACCTATTCCTTGCGGCTACTGTTTTTTGTCTAGCAGATAGTTGCTGATGCCATGCGATAACTCTGTGAGGCTCCACTCTTTCTCTTCTCTCTCTTGCCTTTAGGTCTGTTTCTGCTGTATACCATTTATGTCATACGTGTGTGTTCGTTTTGTATTGCATTTTTGTTTGAATGCGTTATGAATGCTAACGTGTGTGTGTACGCTTTGATTTGATTTATATCAAGATTCAGCGCCGTATAAATAATAAGTGTGCGTGCATGTGTGTGTGTGTGTGTGTGTGTGTGTGTGTGTGTGTGTGTGTGTGTGTGTGTGTGTGTGTGTGTGTGTGTGTGTGTGTGAGAGAGAGAGAGAGAGAGAGAGAGAGAGAGAGAGAGAGAGAGAGAGAGAGAGAGAGAGAGAGAGAGAGAGAGAGAGAGAGAGAGAGAGAGAGAGAGAGAGAACATATACGAACATAGAACACAAACATGGCAAGGCATAGAATTACACATACATAATTGAACATAAAGGTAGCAAAGCAGGTATTATGATAAAGACAGGTTGAAATACGAATTTATAGAATTACGTACGCACAGGTATAATTGTTAATACTTGTGCGGGCATACATGCGTGTAACCATACACGCACACACCTGCACGTGCGCGGCACACGCAAGAATACATGCACATACGCACAGATATATGTTGAAGCACGTATAAAAGAACTATACATTTTAGAACAGGGCAAACTAATGCAGCCTATGGTATGAAACCGGTAGCAATTAGCAATAAAGTGCGGACAATTTAAACATTGATTTTAGCACATTGTTGGAGAATAATAAACAAACAGAGTGATGTGAATACATGACATCGTAATTAGCAATATAGCGTATCGGGATATATGAAGAAAAAATAAAATAATGGAGGGTCGAATGTAAGTGTCTCCCGGAGACTCGTTTTGAAGGTTGAGATAGATGAGCATAATCTAATGTCGGACTGAAGGGAATTCCATATGGAGGAACCCGAGAAAGTAAAACTTGACTTGAATTTATCTATTCCTGTGTGTGGTAGAATATAGTTACTTGAACCATAGCGATGTGAGGTTTGTGTAAGTAGATTTTTCAGGTATTGTGGAGCTAAGTCATAGTGTACTTTGTACATGAGAATGGCTTTATTATAGCTAAGCTGTGATTGCAGTGGAAGTATGTTTAACTGGGCTTGTTTTTCTGCTGTACTGAGTTCAGGATCAGGAAGGATTATTGTAGCTCCCCTTTTGTGCATAGAATTGAGTTTTAATAGGTGACAAGTAGCAGCAGAGTCCCAGACTACAGATGCGTAATTAATGTGCGAGAGACAGTGGGCATGAAAAAACATCGTGCGTGCGTCTATATCTATGAAGGGTGTAAGTTTTTTTTTAGTAGGAATAAGCTGCGAGCAAGTTTATGTGTCATCTTTTCAATATGGAGTTGCCATTTTAGTTCGTCATCTATTATCACTCCCAGGACCCGGTGCGAGAGAGAGAGAGAGAGAGAGAGAGAGAGAGAGAGAGAGAGAGAGAGAGAGAGAGAGAGAGAGAGAGAGAGAGAGAGAGAGAGAGAGAGAGAGAGAGAGAGAGAGAGAGAGAGAGAGAGAGAGAGAGAGAGAGAGAGAGAGAGAGAGAGATTTTCCTGTTGCGATTCGATTTATCAGCAAATCATATCATTTATGATATGGGGGATACAATCAAATAAAGTTGATGTTGTTAGTAACCAATAACTATATACGTAAATGGATACCTTGATAACAAGGTCAGATAAATCAATGAAAATTGGCCCTACCTGACCTATTCCTTGCGGCTACTGTTTTTTATCTAGCAGATAGTTGCTGATGCCATGCGATAACCCTGTGTGCGCGCGTGGGCGCGCGCGCGCGCGCGCGTGTGTGTGTGTGTGTGTGTGTGTGTGTGTGTGTGTGTGAGAGAGAGAGAGAGAGAGAGAGAGAGAGAGAGAGAGAGAGAGAGAGAGAGAGAATTCTTTGTTGCGATTCAATTTATCAGCAAATCATACCATTTAAGATATGGGGGATACATTCAAATAAAGTCGATGTTGTTGTTAGTAACCAAATAACTATAATTATGCGTAAACGGATACCTTGATAACAAGCGTGAAAAGTAAAAGGGCTGGTTGGCCTTTAAAGACCCACTGACCCACCATGATTAAGTCCCTTGTTTTATTCTGGGTAGCTGTGACCCCACATACAAATGTCCCCAACTTCAAATTGAGGCTGCTCTTTAAAAAGATGTTTCGTTTTCAATTTGGGGACATTTGTATGGGAGTCAAACCTGATCAAAACAAGATTTCTTACCAGCTATAAGAGGGAAAACACGTGAAACGCGTGATTTTGACACGTGACCTGGTGGGTCTTTAAAGACCTTCCCCAACCCCAGCTGTCCGCAAATCTGTTTGGGGTGAGAGAGTGGGGATGCGCCCCGAGCAAGGCATCTCCGCTTTGAAGTAATCCTTTTCTAGCCCAGTCTGCATCCAGAATAGTCGCCGTCCCCTCTGCTATCGGGAAATAGCAGAACAGCGTACACACCTGTACGCGTGCTCATGTAGGCCTATGTGAGTATGGCATGGATGCAACTGGAGAAAATCGAAAAACAGGCAAGGCAGGGGTCCAGCCCTGGCAGGATACAGGGCTGGGGGGTCAGGGGGCAACCCCCCCCCCCCCCCCCCCCCCCCCCCCCCCCCCCCCCCCCCCCCCCCCCCCCCCTGAAGCTGAAGAAAAAGCAAAATCATACTCAATTTGAAGCTTAGTCCAGGCTTGTAAAGTGAGAATTCAACACTTTTTTGCCCCTTGAACTTTGAATCAATTTGTTTTTTGTGGTTAAAATTTTTCAAAAAAACAGGCGCCGCCTCGTATCCGATGCAAGGTTGCGTCCATGTGTGTGTGTGTGTGTGTGTCTGGATTATATTCATGCGTTTGCAATGTGTGCATACCATTGCATGCATCTGGGCTGCTATCGATCCGTCTGTTGTGTCACTTTGGGTGGACCAAATTGATCTGTTTTTATTCCCCAGTTTGGCCATAAACGGCTCCAGTGCTCCTGAAACGTGTGTGTGTGTGTGTGTGTGTGTGTGTGTGTGTGTGTGTGTGTGTGTGTGTGTGTGTGTGTGTGTGTGTGTGTGTGTGTGTGTGTGTGTGTGTGTGTGTGTGTGTGTGTGTGTGTGTGTGTGTGTGTGTGTGCAGGGCTCCCAGGGATCCCCATTTGGGGGTCTATGAAGTACTAACATTCTAAAGGACCCTCTAAAAGAATATGCAGGGGGTCCCAGGGATGCATTAGAAAAGTTCTTTTTAACATTCGCAATGCCACTGGGACCCTCTATCCCGCCTCTAGGACCCTCTATAACTGTAAGTGAAGGAGTCCCTGGGATCCCTTGTTTGGTGGGACAATTGGGAGCCCTGGTGTGTGTGTGCCCGAGCGCGCGCGCGTGTGTGCGTTTTCGTAAATCTATATATGCATGAATGGACGTAATAAAAAACCCAATTAGAAGTAGCTTGAATTCCTGAGAGTTAATGTAATGGTCATCGATATTTTCCCTTTTTAAACAGTTTCTGTGAAAAAGACACGCGCACGCACACACACACACACACACACACACGCGCGCGCGCGCGCGCGCGCGCGCGCGCACGCACGCACGCACGCACGCACACGCACACGCACACACACACACTGTATGTACTGGGTGGACAGCTCACATATACATTCCACAACAAAAACATACAACAACACTTAATAATATAATAAGGAAAAGCTTATTTTTAATGTTCGCTTTGGCTTCTGGCAAACGCTAGGCATTTATTATTTAAGCAGCATGTATACCGCGGTCTCGTTTCACCAAGCGTGTTTACAACAATAAAAGAATACCAAAGGGCTAACAGGGCCCCCAACTGTCCCGCAGAACAAGGGGTCCCAGGGACAGACATTGTCGATTGACATTTTGCCGATTTTGCTGTATCTTTTTGCCATGTTGGCGAAAATTCGGCGAAATCTTTTAATATTGCAAATTTGCCAAAATAACTGCCCTGTAACTTTTCTGAAATGTTCAGCCAAATGGGACAAAAGAAAGAAGAAGAAGAAGAAGAAGAAGAAGATGAAGAATAAAAATAAGAATAAAAAAACTCTTACAAATGCAATAGTATTGTACCTAAAGGGTAGAATCCTAATTTACACTTGAAGTACCATGCTAAAATAAGTGCAAGCAATACAAATTACTAGTATTAACGCTGTACTTTACAACATATTAAGGTTTTACAAACTGAACCTTCCCGAATCCAACTTATGATACAAAGATTTGAGGTCCAGAATATTATATTTATGTATACTAATGCTCTGGTTGGCGCGTTCAGCATACCGCACGTACATGGCGAAAGCGCGATACACGACGTTAAACTGAACACACATCACAAATTACTAGTATTAACGCTGTACTTTACAACATATTAGGTTTTACAAACTGCGCCTTACGCACGCACTCAAACAACCCGCACATACAATTGATATTACGCACAGAATGACAGCATATTTATGTATGCTAATGCTCAACAACGCATGTATTTGTCACAGTATTGACAACATCATTTCATATATCCATTTGATGCCACACACGTGACTGTACACCAACAGTTGCAAATAAGCATAGACAACCACGTAGCATCACAAACAAGCGCGCATGTACGCACGCACTCAAACAACCCGCACAGTTAATTGATATTACGCACAGCAAATGACAGCATTTGAATGTTGCTAAAACAACAAATGTATTTGTCACAGTATTGACAACATCATTTCATATATCCATTTGATGCCAACACGTGACTGTACACCAACATTTGCAAATAAGCATAGAATGTAGGTAGCATCACAAATTACGCTATTAAATGCCATATTCACAGACAGTAAGCCTAGATGAATCTTAACAATGCATAGTGCATATCAGTCTGACTATAACAATATAACTGCATCACATATTGTTTAAAAATAATTATAGTCCATTAATTACAGTATGACTCAAACAGAATTAAAGAGTATACACGAAGAAACAAGAACCATAACCAAGTATACACAAAGAAACAAGAACCATAACCAATCATCCAAGACAGTACCCAGCCATTGTAAAGCAATCGAGATTTACCTCAACAACACAAGAGGCTGCAAATTCACACCACAACAAGAAGTTCATCGTGCACCGAAATGTCACTAAGTCTGATTACCGTCCTATTGGCCACTGCAACAACCACCTTTGGCTAGAGTGAATGCCCTTGGTAGATGTTTGAACACTGACCAAACAAGGGAATAACTCTCGTCAATAACCCTATTTGAGGCCACTAAATGGCTGACTTTCGCAAGAGTGAATGCCCTTTTGGATACTGACCAACAAGGGCTTCACTCTCGCTGTCAATGGCGTTAATAACCCTAGTTGCAGTGGCCAATAGACTAAATCACTCAAACCTGACACATACCTCGTTACCTATTTCAACTACAACATTGCATATTTTCATAGCACGTGGCGTTGTCAAGACAACAGATAAGTTCCAGTGACCAACTACAACTAGAATAATTACGGTAGGCTACACTGTATAGTCATTGACAAGAATCAATCAAACAAAAATGTCACATGTGCGCGCGCATGTAAAACCCTTTACAAAACCGTGTACACCAAAGTACTTCTTGAATAAATGCTTGTAAATGCATATACAAAGTTATTAATTCAACTATCTATTCCTATAGCACTTCGAGTTGTTTTAGAGAGTTTTTCTATAAGAACACTTTGATCTGTATCATTAGTATTTATTTTTCAATAACAGCAGATACAATTATTATATTTACACTCTGATATGTATGAATTTCTATTTCATCCTATCACCTTATCCTTTTATTTCGTCCTGTCTCCCCCTCACACGTACATGCACACACACACACACACACACACACACATGCATACACACACACACATATACATACACACACACACATGCATACACACACATATATACATACACATACACATACACACACGCACGCACGCACGCACGCACACACACACACATTCGCAGACCCAACCCTATTCTTATCATATTTTGCATCGACCAACAACACAAAAATGTTATTTTAAAACCTATTACGATATGGCTGAACTTACCAACGATTTTTACGGGAATTATGCCAGGCGTCCTATGCCAAAACTTCCAACCTTTTTTTCATTATTCATATTAGATATGCATCTAATAAATACATATTTTACAATTGTGTTGCTCTCTAAGTTACTTTTGTTGGTTTTGGCAAAGAGCTTTCATTTACATTGGTTTGTTCTAAGTATCCAAATGATGAACAGCAAAGAGATACATTGGCGTTGCACGTAAAGGTATACTCAGCTTTTGGTAATAAAATCTTAAATGTGACCCAGCACCACGAAAGGGACATTAAGTCGCTGGGCTAGTTTCTCACAGTCAAAAATCTATTTTTTTGTCAATTTTGAGTTATGGGTATATTCATGTTATCTAACATCTTATATTTCATATTTATAAAGGATAATCTTTAATATGGTCTCTAAATGGTCTTATAAGAGCTTTAAAAAGAGGTCAATGCATTTTCTTCAGCTTGGCTAGACTTTAGACTGTTTTCTCAAAATGGCCGACGCTCACCCTACTAACTTTAAGTGCTCATAACTCTGGAACGGAAAAAGATACAAGAATGGTTCTTGTATTATTAGAAAGAAAATTGTCTGAAGTTTTCAAATGTGTAATTTTCTCAGAACGGTCAGTTTGACACTTAATGTCCCTTTCGTGGTGCTGGGTCACACATTTGAGACTCAAATAAAACCTTGATCACAATTTGTCAGGACAGAATTGTACCCAATAGTCCTGAATTTAAACTGTAACATGTCTTGTGAACCAACCAATATAAGGACAGTGGTGCGTGGAATGAGAATACACTGTAATAACGTGAACTGAAACCCAACTTCTGAAACACAGTTTCATGTAGTGCTGTCACCTTAAAA
>CM065694.1:50457873-50472873 GCA_017654935.2 Phymorhynchus buccinoides
CTATCTCGACATGAATACCGTCCCTGGAGTTTGGACCGCTGGCAGAGTGAGAGCCACACAATCAATGATTGTCTACAGTTCATTGAAAACCACGGTACAGTTCAGAGTTTTGTGAACGACTTATCAAGCAAGACGTTGAGGGAGGGCTGTCCCCGTGGGGATACCGGGGGGTCTTTCGTAAAAAATAGTTCCCCCACCTTCAGGAACTTCTGTGCTTGAAACTTCCTCTAATCCGCCACTCTCTTTGACTCTGCCTTTTCCCTTTGCTTTCTATCATCTATCTTTCTGGCTTATTGGCCCATTCTCCTGCCTTAAAAAAAAAAATCATGCAAATAATTTTTCTCCTTTGAGCTCCTCAGAAATCGGAATGTGTTGGCTGTACGCAGACCGGTGAAAACTGAAAACCGGACACATACGTACCTTACCCATTATGGCCGTATGGCCAGGGAACGCAGAAGAAGAAGAAGAAGAGGGAGGGAGGGGGGTTGAATGTGCATCTTAACCGGGGAATGTAGTGCTATTTGCTGCATTTATGCTATGAAAAAGAAAGGAGGATGAATATCAGAAAGCAGGATCAAACATTCACTTTCTATTTATTTTTCTTATGATTTAAAAAAAGAAGAAGTGTTCTGCCTCTCATTTTCTCACCTTTTATAATCTTCTTGTGGCCCGTTTACCCACCCAAACTTTCTTAGGATCTTTAACCCTTTCACCGCCAGTCATATTTCAGCCTAAAATTTCCATCAACTTTACCTGGGTAGTGAACAACATCCATCTGCAGTATTGGGGATTCTCCTGTGGCATATATAAAATAAGGTCTGTCCTTACTTCCCAAAGCTAAGACAACAGGGTCTTTGGATAATAGACCCCAATTTGATGTCTTTTAGTGACATAGGTGTTAAATCACTGTGGTGCTAAAGTGCGACTTTGGCGGTGAAAGGGTTAAATAAGACATTCAAATCGTTACCCCCCCCCCCCCCCCTACATACCCCCTCATAATACTAACAATTGTCCGGATCACATAATTATTTTCAAACCAATTTGAACAAGATACGAAAGAAAGGAGAGAAAAAAGGAAACTTAGCAAACAAAACTCCCCCAAACCCTAATTTAAAAAAAAAAGTTATATAGAAAAACAACTTTGAAATCATTGACAACATTTCTAACATAACATCAATATCAAAAGAAATAAAAGGAAAGAAAGAAAGAAAAAAAAGAAGAAAAAAGAGATAAAATCTATGACGAATAATGCCCACAATTAGGTGGGAGCAACCCGAATTTCACAGAGACGCCTCTGTGACTGTAAAGTACCTAATAGCTAATGCCAAAACCTTCCTTAGTCCTGGTTCATTTGAAGAAAAGCGTCCCAAGAGGAAGACGAGAATAAACAAGGAATCGTTGGGAAACCAGAGTGTGTTTGTTTTTCTTTCGGAAATTCTGTGTGTCTACGAATAATACTTAGATTGAATTGTGTGGTTTTTTGTGTCCTTCATTCCATGTTCGTAAAGGTAAAGATGTGCCACCCCCCCTGCATTTCTCGGTTAATTCTATTTTTCCGTTTTTGCCTTTCTTACCATACATAAAGCTGTATTTTAGGAACATTTTTAGCTAATAACCTTTTTGGAATACTAACCCAATCCCTAACCCTAAACCGAACCCTACCCCCCACTATGTACTGCAGTACACCGCGATTTGTCACAGTTGTGGTTCGTTGCGTTTTTCCGTCTTACATGGTGGGGGGTAGGGTTAGGTTTAGGGCTAGGGTTAGTATTCCAAAAAGGTTATTAGCTAAAAATGTTCCTAAAATACAGCTTTATGTATGGTAAGAAAGGCAATAACGGAAAAATAGAATTAACCGAGATAGGTAGGGGGGTGTGGCACATCTTGGGGGGGGGGGGGGCACATCTTGACCTTTACCAAAACCAAACACTGTTGTCATAGAAATAAGGTGACCATGACATGTTGAAACCAACAACAACAACAAACCACGTGCGGAATATCAAACCAATCATTATCACCACCAGCATCAATCATTGCAATGCCAATGGACAATAAAGAAACTTATGACTTATGACTTTATGAATAAGCATGGAAACGTTGGGAAATCCGACTGTGGTTTTGTTTTTTTCCGAAATTCTGTGTGTCTACGAATAATACTTAGATTGAATTGTGTTTTATTTGGTGTCCTTTATTCCATTTTTTTCTTTCTTTATTCATGGGTTGGTTTTATTTATTAGAATAATTTTTTGAAACGTGAACTAAATACGTTTCCGCTAAGCTTAAAGACCCACCACGTCACGTGTCAATATCATGTTTTTCACGTGTTTTCCCCTCTTATAGCTGGTAAGAAATCTTAAGAAATCTTCCAAGCTTAAGAGGGAATGTGACACGTGACGTGGGGGGTCTTTAACAGCTGGCAAATCCAAACACTGTTGTCATAGAAATAAGGTGACCATGACATGTGGAAAGCAACAACAACAACAACAACAAACCACGTGCGGAATATCAAACCAATCATTATCACCACCAGCATCATTAATCAACACAGGCAAACTTGCAAGAACGAAACAAAAGAGGAAGGAAAACAGAAATGTCAGAAGAAAACCAAAAGGAACATGAACAGCCCTTCATACCCTTCCATCCCGTTGAATACCCTGCAGGATAGACAGAAGGACAAACGGGAATAAATAAATAATTATAATAATAATAATATAATAATAATAGTAATATAATAATAATAATATTAATAATAATAATAAATAATACTAATAATAGTAATAATGATAATATAATATTAATAATAATAATAATAATAATAATAATAATATTAATAATAATAATATTAATAATATTAATGTTAATAATAATAATAATAGTAGTAATAATAATAATAGTAATAATGATAATAATAATAATAAGTAATAATGATAATAATAATAATGATAATAATAATGATAATAATAATAGTAAAAATGATAATATAAATAATAATAATGATAATAATAATAGTAATAACAGTATCAGTGATGTACTGAGGATCGAAAAGCGATAGGACGATATCCCGTTGCATACCCTGCAGGATAGACAGAAGGACAAACATGAATAAATAAATAAATAAATAATAATAATAATAGTAATAATAATAATAATAATGGTAATAACAATAATAATAATAATATTAATAATAACAGTAACAGTGATGTACTGAGGATCGAAAAGCGACAGGACAAACTGTCCTGAGACGAGATAAATCAATAGGACAATGTCCTGGCTCTTGCAGAAATCAGTAAGACAAAGCGTGCCAGTGTTAAAAATTTAATCAGACATTTGTCCTGACAGGGGAGAACACAATAGGACATTTTCAATTTTAATAGGTCAATGGCCTATGACCGGGGCCTCGGGACATCACTGTAATAATAATAATAATAATAATTATAATAATAATAATAATATTGAGTGTTTTTAATAATAATAATCATAATAATAATAATAACTCATTTTTATGTTGGGTAGTGTGATGTGCTTATAAGTTGGTGAAAGTAAAGTTGATAGATGTGAATTGGATAGCATAAAGTTTACATACAGAAGAATTACCAAATTTCTTTAAAGCATTGTGAAGTTAATGAATATAATGTACGTATGCAGTCTAGTCATTCAAATATAGCCAAAAACAAATGTAATGTAGTATTCTAAGAGCACACAAACAGGCACGCACGCACATACTAAGAGCACACACGCATACATGCACACACACACACACACACACACACACACACACACACACACACACACACACACATCAAACACAAGAACAAAGGCATAAAAACAAAATCAAAGAATTTTTATTATCCCAGTAACATAAACGAAGGACAGAATTTGCTGATTACATAAACAAGAGATCACCGGAAAACATAGTAACAAAACACATAGGTGACCCAGCACCACGAAAGGGACATTAAGTCGCTGGGCTAGTTTCTCACAACAGGCTTGCAAAGTCAAAAATATCATTTTTGTCAATTTTGAGTTATGGGCATTTTAGTATTCTCTAATATTATTATCTTTCATAGTTATGAAGGACAATCTTTAATATTGTCTCTATTAATGGTCTTATAAGCGCTCTAAAACTAGTAGGTTGATGGATTTTCTTCAGCTGGGCTAGACTTTAGATTGTTTTCTAAAATTTGCTGACGCTCACCCTACTAACTTTAAGTGCTCATAACTCTGGAACGGAAAAAAGATACAAGAACGGTTCTTGTATCATTAGGAAGAGAACTGTCTGAAGTTTTCAAATGTATAAATTTCGCAGAACGGTCAGTTTGACACTTAATGTCCCTTTCGTGGTGCTGGGTGACATGTTAACAAAACAACCCCACAACAGATGATAAAATGCAGAATAAGTACTCGTATAAACACTCCTCAATAACAACAGAACAACAATACATGGATGTTTAATAAACAGAATATACCCTTGAATTCATTTTAAAAGTAATCTTATTCCCCTCAGTAAATGAGACACATGCGCTATGATTTATTGTATTAGCAATCTGACTTTTTACAAGTTAAATTATACGCTTATGCTTGAAAGTAAGTTATAGCTTGAAAAAATAAAAACGTTACTCAAGATTCTTGGTGATTTTGTTATATACCTTTATTTAGACATTAAAGTATGTTGTTAACTGAAAATCACACTCATTGACAAACGCACAAACTCATGCGCCTCACACCCACCCCTGTCCACACACACATGCACGCGCACGCACGCACACACACAAAGCACGCACACACACAACGCACGCAACCCACCCCACACACACACCACACTCACGCATGTGCTACGATTTACCACTGAGCTATATATATAGCTCAGTGCGATTTACCCCCTCTCTTTTTTTTTCTTACACTTTAATTCTGCTTATCATGAAACAAGCGCGGATTCGCAATCGTTTGTGGCGTGCGACAATGCATTGAAAACGAAACATCATTTTAAAGAGCAGCCTCGATTTGAAGTGCAGCCTCGATTTGAAGTGCAACAATTTTGTCAGCCTCGATTTGAAGTCCGACAATTTTGTCAGCCTCGATTTGAAGTGCGACAATTTTGGACCGACAGTTTTACTAAGCGGACAGCTAATGACGCCAGTTTTGAGTTGCTACTATAAGAGAGGTTCCGCCCGGTGTCCAGGGAGCTGCATAGGTTTTGGTTTAAGGGGCAACGCCCTTGGGAAAGTGAGTTATAGGTTTGTGGCTTGTGCCACAAACAAAAAGCAATGAAGCATGAATTGTATTCACTATATTTAATTAGACACGCTGCCTTATACGCCATAATGAGCAATCAAATAAAACACTAACAATATATTAGTGATAATATAATAATGAGAGATCGTTACATACAGACATTACACTGTGCATTTCGTTCATCTTTGTCTCATTTGAATCTCTTTGTGAAAAAAAAACCGATATGAAAAGGAAGCATTCGGTGTTTTGCTACAATGATAATATATATATATAGTTTACATTGATAAACTTTTTTGTGTCCAATGTCTGTATTTGTGAACCTCATATATAAACAAACGAACAAAAACGGTATTATGAATTCTGATCGCTTCTCGGCCTTTTGGCTAAGACAGTGATGCAGGAACATACGATTTTTGTTTATACCCTGGTTTGTTTGTTCAGTCCGTCGTACATGGCGAAAGCCGATACGCGACGTTAAACTGAACTTCCATCCACGGTTCGGTGAAAGCATAATATTGATTTGAACACATGAAAATAGGCAACGGGCAAACTATGTGTAGGAGGAGATGGGTAAGGAAAGATAAATGTGTGTGGAAGGGCAGAGGTTGGATAGAGTGAGGACAAGGCAGAACAAAGGAGAGGGAGTGTTCAACTTTTATCAACAACAAAATGTGAGGAGAAAATGGAGTTTTACGTCCTCTTGGTCTGAATCAGACACAAATGGGACATTTGTAAATACAAATATGATGGGAACAATACTGGAGGCAATGCCCGGAGGCAGTACGAAACCAGTAAAGTCCCGATTTTTTTATAATTAATACAGATAGCTGTAGCGGTGACCACGCCTCGGTTGAACCTCATCGGCTATGGCACCGCTACAAGTTGTATTGAGTAAAAACCTGAACATTCTGGAGATGCGGGGTGAACAACAAAATGTCCAAAACGGCTTTAGATTTATACAGTGGAACCTATAAGAGAGGTTCCGCCCGGTGTCCAGGGAGCTGCATAGGTTTTGGTTTAAGGGGCAATGCCCTTGGGAAATTTTGCAATTTTGTGATTATTAATGACACAAATCGAGCATTTTTCTTACTTTTTTCCCCTTGCATAAGGTACATGCTTCGGGCTGAGGGAGGGGGGGGGGAGGGAGGGAGGGGGGGGGGGGAAGGGAGGGGGAGGTTCCACTGTATTGTATATGGGTTAAAAAAAGTTATGCTATTCCGTAGGAAGTCAATAGGTCTGATGAAACAAAATCATTAGCTTTGTCACAGTCAAACCATTTCAAAGTCGATCAGTCAGTATCTAGTCTTATCTATTCATGATACGTTAATTAACTGCTGAAACTAGAACAACATTTATATCATTCATTTATTGATCAGACTTGTCAAGCAATGAAAAGACTTACACGCTGTCGCCTACACCAACATTTTGCATTTGTATTGTATTTTCCTTCCTCATCAGTCACACAAAAATCGCATGCAATTTTGTAAAAACAAAATTGGGTGGCGTGCCTCTGGCTGCGACGCGCTCTCCAGGTGGGAGCAACCCGAATTTCACAGAGACGCCTCTGTGACTATACAGTGCCTAATGCCTAGTATATTCAACACATGTACTCACAACACAAAGCCATAGGTACAAGAAATAGTCATCTTGTTTCAACGTAATTTTCTCTCACTGAATGTTTGCATAAATCAACATTCTATCTAGAAAAAAACAAAGAGAAAGACAGGGGATGCAGAGAGGGAGAGAGAGAGGGGGGGGGAGAGAGGGAGGGAGGGAGGGAGAGAGAGAGAGAGAGAGAGAGAGAGAGAGAGAGAGAGAGAGACTTGAAACTTACTTTATTACGCAAGGATTGAGATTTTAAGGCTAAGCCTATTCTTACAATCTGTCCTTGGGGGGGGAGAGATAGAGAGAGAGAGAGAGAGAGAGAGAGAGAGAGAGAGAGAGAGAGAGAGAGAGAGAGAGAGAGAGAGAGAGAGAGGGAGGGAGGGAGGGAGGGAGAGAGAGAGAGAGAGAGAGAGAGAGAGAGAGAGAAAGAGAGAGAGAGAGAGAGAGAGAGAGAGAGAGAGAGAGAGAGAGAGAGAGAGAGAGAGAGAGAGAGAGAGAGAGAGAGAGAGAGAGAGAGAGAGACAGAAAGAGAGACAGAAAGAAAGAAAGAAAGAAAGAAAGAGAGAGAGAGGGAGAGAGAGAGACAGACAGAAAGAGAGAGAGAGAGAGTTGCATACCCCGTTGCAAACAACAAACAGCCTTGGTACTGACTTAAACCAAACTATACAGGCATGTTTATTAGCAGTTTCTAACCATCAAGATGTGACACTACATGACATGACACTTGCTACAACATCTACGTTTCTGTTAATTTAGCATCGTACATTTGGACACTAGAAGTAGAACATAACAACACACCGCAGAGTATTCAAAGACATCAAAGCCACATTTCATCAACACTTAAAGGGAAAGCTACCGATCCCAGGGATCGGGTGTAGACTGCTAGCCTAGTCGCTGCGAAGTTCTGACTCGCAGTGGCTCGAGCAACAGGGAAAAAAGAACGGTTCAACCGTCTCTCTCTCTCTCGCCAGCAGCGATAAGAATGACGGCGCGCGCCTCGCGTGAACGCTTTATATATGCCGGCTGTGGGTTTAAGCGAGCGAACATGAACTTAAAGACCCCCCACGTCACGTGTCACATTCCCTCTTATGCTTGGAAGATTTCTTAAGATTTCTTACCAGCTACAAGAGCCAGTGGGTACTGTCGAGTATCAACCTTCCCTATTCCGTTTGTGACAGTAGGCCTACCTTCTGACTTCAACGCCTCGGAATGACCCCTATGGTCAGCGTCGAGTCCTCACTGGTAAGTTCAAGATGCCAACAATGTAGTATAGTAGTAGTAGTAGTAGTAGTAGTAGTAGTAGTAGTAGTAGTAGTAGTAGTAGTAGTAGTAGTAGTAGTAGTAATGTAATAGGGCTAGAAGTGGGCCTCTTGGCCCGTTTACGCCCTTTCTTGATTGTTTAATTTGATTAAGTTTCACAATGATTGCGCAAACCTAAGCTAAACTAGTCTTAATTAATTTTGTTTTCTTTTGGAATGGACTTTCATTTTTAATCATCAAAAACATTGAAAGCTCTTATATCAGGATCTGGGTCCAGAAGATTTGTAAAAGTGTTAATATTAGGTACTAGGTGCCTGTTTGATGTTAGTTGGTAAGTTATTCCAATGTTGAACAATCCTGTTAGAGAAGAAACATTTTCTTTTGTTAGTATTTGAACGTCTTAAAAAACAACTTGTCCATACTATTTCTTGTTTTATCCACTGTACTCTTGACAAAGAAATCACTGAATTCAATATCATCAGAATTGCTTATGATTTTTTATGCTTGCATGAGATCTCCTCTGAGTCTTCTTCCCTTGAGAGAAGGCAAATTAAGAAATTCTAATCTTTCTTTGTAGTTCTTGTTTTTACATAGTTAGGAAATAGGCCAACATTCGGTAAAGGTGCAGATCAACACCCCACCCCCCTTCGATTTCTCGGCTCTCCCCGCATTTTCAGACTTGCCTTCCTTTCTTAGCAAATATTAAACTGTATCTTATGAACTTTTGGGGCTAATTATCTTTGTTGAATAATTAATAGCAGTCATAATAAAGGCCTTTATTTATTACCCCCTCCCCCCTATGTAGCGCAATACACACAACAGCCGCAGAGCGTTGGTCAGTCCTGGTTCATAGCGTTCTGTCCGTCTTGCCTTTATCTTCTACTATTATTGAATGCATATTTTTAATGATGTAAATGGATGGAAATTAACGTTAAATATAGCAAATGATAGAGGTTGAAGTGCTAAATCTGCAATAAGAAAGGCAAGACTAAAAAAACACACGAAAGAACCGAGAAATGGAGGAGGGTTTGTGTGGATCTGCAGCTTTACCCAAAATTCCATTCATAGCCCAAGCTGCGAAAAAAAAGAAGAAGCGTGAAGCAGTAATCAAATTCATGGGCCAACATTGCCAAGGATAAAATAGGCAAATTGTCAGTGTGGCAACCCAAGCTGTAGCAAAACATCATTTTGTGGACTTTTCAGTACCAAGTTCTCACTCACATGCCTAAGAAGTACAGTTGAAGTCGTGGTCCCGATAACCCAAGCTGCAACACAAAACCCCCCAAGTTTGCTAAGCAACGAAATTTAATTATCAAAGGTGACCAGAATGTCAGAGATTCCATCCAGTTGCATCACCCCCCCCCCCAATAATTTGTTTTTTTACTCTGCACAGCATCAATTACTCACATGCCAATCAATAATGCCTTGAGTGCTACATGCATAGCAGGGCCGGACCAAGTGATTCGTAAGGGGTGTCTGCCCGGTGTCCAGGGAGCTGCATAGGTTCCGGTTTAAGGGGCAATGCCCTTGGGACATTTTGCAATTTTGTGATTATTAATGACACAAATCGAGCATTTTTCTTACTTTTTCCCCTTGCATAAGGTACATGCTTCGGGCTGAGGGGGGAGGGAGGGAGGGAGGGAGGGAGGGAGGGAGGGGGGGGGAAAGGGAGGGGGGGAGGGGGGAAGGGGTGTCCAGAAACCAAGAAACCCCCCTAGATCTGGCCCGGCATAGTGATGATGGAAAAAAAATCAAAACGCTTTTGATAATCAAAGTTGCTGCGCATTAAACGGAGGAGTACAAAGCCAAAGGTTATCATCAGCCTTCTTTATTCCCTATGAGATAATACAGTACCCTCTGGCTTTCACACCTGCAGTAACTCCTTTGCTCAGCATCGAGATAGTACCCCCAGGCCAGTCAACGATGCCAAAGACGTTAGTAACTGGCATCATCATGGAATACGTTTACACTTTTCTTAACTCGGAAATGTCAGCTACCTACAAATATAAAAGTTTCAGTCCCTTCATTTTTGCCTTATTCAGAATTGACTAGATTTTTAAAAAAAGAAAGCCACAAAAGAACCAAGCAGTGATGAAAAATAACCCACTTTGCTCAGCATCGAGTACTCAAAGTCAAAGTCATTTTATTTCAAAAACCTCCCCCAGCAGGCCAGTAAGCTAGAGGCCCAGGATGTTACCGTCATAGTCGTGGAATAGATTAAAACGTCTTGGATAACCCAAGTTACTGCACAATAACTTGGGTGTGGTGTGAGAGTTACATTTTGTTTTAATGTAAATTTATGTTTCGTATTTTTATTTCATATTTTGATTTTGATACATCTCATCTTTATTTTACACGGTGGAAGACCAGTTCCCGTGTGCGTTGTACAATGCCAATGGACAATAAATAAACTTACGACTGATGACTTATAAATCAAGGAGTAAAACACCCAGAGGTTACTCACTGTACCAACCTTCTCTTCCGTTTGAGATGCAGTGGAACCTCCTTTATAAGACCTTCAAAAATCATCCAAAATGAGGTCTTATAAGGGAGGGATGTTATAAGGGAGGTAATCTTAATACTTACAAAGAAGGGCAATGTCTCAGAGAAGTAGGTCTTACGTGGGAGGGAGTCCTATAATGGGAGGTCTTATAAGGGAGGTTCCACTGTACTACCTTCTGGCTTTCACACCTGGAGACAACCCAGCTTGGCTCAGCATCTGGTACTCACAGGCCAGTCAAAGATGTCTGGGATGTAGCAGGCGTAGTCGGTGCTGTACTGCAGGCCCTGGATGAAGGCCTCCTTGTCCCTGGGCTCCGGCTGCAGCAGGGCCAGGTCGTTGCGATACGCGTACTCCGCCACGTGGGCGGCGATCTTGAGGGAGGCGGAGCGGATGGTGGACAAAGGGGGATACACCCTGCCCTCCGCCAGGTCTTCCTTGGTCACCAGGCTGGCTAAACTCTGTGGACATAGAGACAAAAAGATTGATTGGGTACATGTGTTTGGTACTTTATTGTCACCAGGCTGGCTAAACTCTGTGGACATAGAGGCAAAAGGATTGATTGGGTATTTGGTACTTTATAGTCACCAGGCTGGCTAAGCTCTGTGGACATAGAGGCAAAAGGATTGATTGGGTATTTGGTATATTTGCTATATGGTATAAATTTGGTATTTGATATATGGTATATTTGGTACTTGGTATATTTGGCATATAGTCACAGAGGAGTCTCTGTGAAATTCGGGTTGCTCCCACCTACCTGGAGAGCGCCGTCGCAGCCAGGGGCGTGCCACCCATTTTTGTTTTGTTTGTTTATAATATAATTTGCATGCGATTTTTGTGTGACGATTTTTGTGTGCGATCTCAACACATTGAAGAAAAAATGTGCATAAAGTTGAAGTTTGATTCTGAGAAAAAGGTAGCAAAACTGTATATATTTCAACGAGAGTTCATCTGTGTCAGAGGTGACCTTTTTGTATTTAGAAATAAGATGCTTAGAAGTTGAACAGACAAAAAAAGACAGATACACAGCCAAAGAAACAGACAGACAGACAGACAGGGAGACAGCTGTCAGCCTCTAGATATATGTCCTCAGGAATATGTTTGATATCCACAGCAATAACAGACAATAGACAGACAGACAATACACAGACAGACCCTGGCAGACTGGAGGAATATGTCCTCCTGAATATTTCTGATGTCCACAGCAATAACAGGCAATAGACAGACAGACAATACACAGACAGAAGACAATACACAGACAGACCCTGGCAGACTGGAGGAAGATGTCCTCGTTGATGGTCCTGATGTCCACGGCGATGACAGCCAGGGCGATGCCGGGGAAGATGTAGGCGTTGTTGCCCTGCCCCGGTTTGTACGTCCGACCATCGTAGGTCACCGGCCGGAACGGACTGCCACTGGCAAACACCACCTTGCCCTGGAGCACACAGAAACACCGCACACGTCTGTCTTCTTCTTCTTCTTCTTCGATCGTTCAGACACTTTCCTGTCAATTATGAGCGCAGATGCGTCATGCTGCCGTTATGCGCCCAACTAAGAAATAGTTAGGCCCAAACATCAAGTCCGACTTCGAATTGTTTTTTAGAAAGTGTTTCTTTGAGAAAAGGGCAGGAGGATGGACCGGTAAGGCAGAAAGATAGTAGATGACAGTAAGCAAAGGGGAAAGGCAGAGTCAAAGAGAGTGACAGATTAGAGGAAGTTACAAGCACAGAGCTTCCAGAAGGATGGGGGAACTATTTATATTTATGTGCCGTACTATTCTGCGTTATGTTGCGATAAGCTACACAATATTATGCTATGGTTTACTGTCTGTGCTATTCAATGATCTGCTCTACTCTTCAACCATTATGCTATGCTATGCTAAACCAAGCTCTGCTAAGCTTTGTTCTTCAGTCCTATGCTATGCTAGGCCATGCTATGCTAGGCCATGCTATGCTATGCCATGCTAGGCTATGCCATGCTAGGCTATGCCATGCTAGGCTATGCCATGCTAGGCTATGCCATGCTAGGCCATGCTATGCTATGCCATGCTAGGCTATGCCATGCTATGCTAGGCCATGCTATGCTATGCCATGCTAGGCTATGCCATGCTAGGCTATGCCATGCTAGGCTATGCCATGCTAGGCTATGCCATGCTATGCTATGCCATGCTAGGCTATGCCATGCTATGCTATGCCATGCTAGGCTATGCCATGCTAGGCTATGCCATGCTAGGCTATGCTGCCCTATGTTCTCTGCTGTGCTGTGACTCTACCCACCTTGGTGAAGGTATAGGCGTCCTCCGCCGTGCACTCGGCCTTGCTGGTGGGGTTGCTGAGGGCGAAGATGATTGGCCGATCGTTGAAGGACGCCATGTCTTTCAGGATCTCCTCCGTGAAGGCGCCCGGCACGGCTGCCGCTCCTAAGACAATAATAATAATAATAATAACAATAGTGAATCATTTATATAGCGCACTCCTCCACCAAATGTGGAGCTCTATGCGCTTAACAACAACACAAATTGAAAGGAAGAAATTCAACAAAAAAAAACAAATAATCGCTCACACACATGCAAATAGGCATACACATACATCCCCCCCCCCCCCCCCCCCCCCCCCCCCCGTGCGCTGGGGAATTAGCGCACGTACACAGTCCATCCGGATTTTCAGTGCCGAAATCATCAATAAGTAAAAGAAAGAAGGAAAACAATATAGGGGGAAATACGGACGAGTCTGTATATTTTTTTTCTTCCTTCTTTCTTTTACTCATTGATGATTTCGTGCGTGGAAAATCCGGATGTACTCTGTATGTGCCCTTAGTCTCTACACAAAATCGCTTCATTCTGAGTTTGGTTAATCTGATGATAATGTGCAGTTGATAGGGTCGCTTCGTGGCATGTTATAATAAAGGAGACTTTGTGGAGAGCACCACACAGACAGACAGATACAGACAGACACAAGCGCATGTGCACATACACACAAGAGCGAATACACACAGAGTCATGCTTGTGCAAGTGCGCTTGCAAGCGCGCATGCACACACACACACACACACACACACACACACACCAGACCTGTTCAGCCCCTACACAAGTCTTGAGTAGTCTGGAAAGCTGAAATGAGTAGTTTTGGTGTGAAATGAGTAGTTTCATCAAATAATGTTCACTGAAAATGAGTAGTAATCAAGAATTAAATAAAGAGCATTATTTTCAGTTTTGAAGAGTAGTAGAGGTCCAAATTGAGTAGAATACTACTCGAAAAGAGTAGAGTAAACAGGTCTGACACACACACACACACACACTAAAATGATACAGGGAATCAAAGGACGAAAGACAACAGACAGTAAGAAAACTACAAAGCTCTATCTTGAACAATGTGCATTGGAATATGTGATGAAACAGATTTTTTTTTTTTGGGGGGGGGGGGGGGGGGGGGGGGGGGGAGGTGCGGGATATGATTTAGGGGGGGGGAGGTGCGGAGAATATGATTTTTATTAGCTTTATGGTATGAAAGTGAATGCAGATGTTTGTGTTAGCTTGTAAATAGGTCTATGTTGTTTGTGTATGTGTGCGTGAATGCATGTATGTGCGCAACTATGTGTGCCAGTCGGTGTGTGTGTGTGCGTGTGCGCGCGCAAATAAGCATGAAAGGGCGTAAACGCATGATGTTTTCATCTAACTCTTATTTGTTACATAATACTTCGATACTACCCCCCTTGACCTAAGGACTGTATTGCTACCGACAATAAACTATCACATTGTTTGTATTGCTACCGACAATAAACTATCACATTGTAAATCGTAACTCATTGTTCTTTTCCAACAACGTCACTGCCCCATACACACCCCCTCCCCCCAAAATAACACCCCAAAAGTTACTCTGTCACTCTCACTATCTAACTCTCTGTCTCATTCTTTCTCTCTCCCCCTCTCTCTCCCTGGCACTGAGTTTGTTTGTTAGACCGTTGCTTATAGTCAGATAGATAGATAGGCTTAGATAGATAAATAGATACACACAGTCTTGATTCAAAATATTTCTTTGACGTCACCTTGACAAAGTGCTGTTCAAATTGGCACGAAATATTGGACCACAGACTACAACTTGTTCGGGTTTTTTTTAACCCTTTCGCCGCCAGCCATTTTTTCAGCAAACAAATTCCATTAAACTTACCTCAGTAGAGAAAACAAATCTGTAATATTGGGGATTCTTCTGTGACATGTTTAAAGTAAGGCCTACCCTTACCTCCCAAAATTAAGAGAATAGGGTCTTTGGATAACAGGCCCTGATTTGATGCCTTTTTAGTGACATGGGTGTTAAATCATTGTGGTGCAAAAATGGCGGTGAAAGGGTTAAATGTTTATTCTTGTGAGTGTGTCTAGATAGATAGATAGATAGATAGATGAGATAG
>CM065694.1:50485373-50490373 GCA_017654935.2 Phymorhynchus buccinoides
CCACGACTCTCAAACTAGGGGGCATTTTGCACTGGGTCTTAGTATTGCAGCCAAAGGGATTGGTTGGCCTTTGGGTATCTTCCCCAACGCCAGCTGCCCTCGGATCGTTTTTGCCTTAGAGAGTGAGGATGTACCCAGGGCAGGGCATCTTCACTGCAAACAAATTCTACACCTGCTCTCCAGAAAATCGCCCCCCCCCCCCCCCCTTTCCAACCAGCACCCCCCCCCCCCTTTCCCCCTCCCTCACATATCTCTTATATAGCAGGCATAATCGGAAATAAACCCGAGCAGGTGTAATTTCCCTTGCTTCAGTTGCTTCCCTTTGATCGTTACTTTGACGACGGACGGACGGACGGACAGGGACAAAAACAATAGTTCCCTGTGATCCGCCATCTGTAAAATTATTCTATAGCATAATTATGTATTAAAAAAATCATCCTATAAACATAGGATGCACATTCTATAACATATTCTTTGGTATAGAAATAAATGAACAATGCTCCTACATTATAGAATGCATTGTGCTTATAGAACATGCATTCCATAATATAGCATGCTATTCTATAATAGAGAATGCCACAACCTCATAGAAAGCCCCCTAACATGATAGAATCGCTTATTTATTACAGAAAATATTCTATATTATGGAAGAGCATTCTGTATTAAAGAATGTTTGGAAGAAATTCTTTATCAGAATAATAAATCCTATATTTCAGAAATAAACAACAATGCTTCTATATTATGCCATATATTTTGTATTATAGGAGGGCTTTACAACATAAACAACAGACTGGCCATACAGGAGAACTTATAAAAGTCGTTGTGGTCGTTGTCAATAAATCTCACCTTGACGTCTTCCATGGGCCAGTTGCAGAAGATACTCTGAACGTGCCCCAAGTCGTGGATGGTGATGTACAGACCCCTGTCAACAGACATTGTAGTGATCATAATATGCTCTGAACGTGCCCCAAGTCGTGGATGGTGATGTACAGACCCCTGTCAACAGACACCGTAGTGATCATAATATGCTCTGAACGTGCTCCAAGTCGTGGATGGTGATGTACAGACCCCTGTCAACAGACACCGTAGTGATCATAATATGCTCTGAACGTGCCCCAAGTCGTGGATGGTGATGCATAAACCCCTGTCAACAGACATTGTAGTTATCATAATATGCTCTGAACGTGCCCCAAGTCGTGGATGGTGATGTACAGACCTCGTAGTGATCATAATATGCTCTGAACGTGCCCGAAGTCGTGGATGGTGATGTATAAACCCCTGTCAACAGACATTGTAGTTATCATAATATGCTCTGAACGTGCCCCAAGTCGTGGATGGTGATGTACAAACCCCAACAGACATTGTAGTGCTCATAATATGCTCTGAACGTGCCCCAAGTCGTGGATGGTGATGTACAGACCCCAACAGACACCGTAGTGACCTTAACATGGTGATGATGATGAGAAAAAGGAGAAGGAGGATTAGGAGCAAAGACAAGCTAAGTGTCTTCGGTTGGTGTAAGAAGTAAGAAGAAGGGGATGAGAAGAAAGAAAAAGTAAGAGAGGAAGAAGAAGAAGAAGAAGAAGAAGAAGAAGAAGAAGAAGAAGAAGAAGAAGAAGAAGAAGAAGAAGAAGAAGAAGAAGAAGAAGAAGAAAAAGAAGAAGAAGAAGAAGAAGAGAGAGGAGAAAGAGGAAGAACAAGGAGAAAGGAAAGGAAGAAAAAGAAGAAGAAGAAAAGAGAGGAGGAAGAAAACGAAGAAGAAGAAGAAAGTGAAGAAGAAGAAGAAGCAGAAGAAGAAGAAAAAGAAAAGAAAAGAGGAAGACGAAGAAGAAGAAAAGAAAAGAAGAAGAAGAAAAGAGAGAAGAAGAAAAGAAGAAGAAGAAGAAGGGAGAATGGGATGAGAATAAATAAAAAGAAGAAGACGACGAGGAAGAAAGAAGGAGAAGACGAAGAACTTAGAAGAAGAGGAGGAAGAGAAGAAAGACAACCATGATTATCATCGTTGTCGTAGTTATTGTCGCTGTCGTCACCATCCCCATCATCGTATTCAGAATGGCCGCCACTCTTCACGTCTCGCTCAATTGAACCTCTTTCCTCGACATGAATGCGATGCAGCGAAGCATGGAAATGATCAATTGGCAGAAGCCGAAGATTCCAAGAAATAAAAGAAGAAGAATTCTCTCTCAGTCACTCAGTCTGTCTGTTTGTTTTTCTGTCTATCTCTCTCTGTCTGTCTGTCTGCTGTCTCTCTCTCTCTCTCTCTCTCTCTCTCTCTCTCTCTCTCTCTCTCTCTCTCTCTCTCTCTCTCTCTCTCTGTTAATTGTGTTATATTAGTTGCCATTTTTCACATGATTTATTACATTTTTGCTTGTCTTGTTTTGCCTGAGGGCATGGTGTAAAAAATCTGAGCTTATCTAATTTCCATCATTAAAAAAGTTCGTATTCGTATTCGTACTCTCTCTCTCTCTCTCTCTCTCTCTCTCTCTCTATGTTCGTATATGTACCAAGGACAGATTGGAAGACTAGGCGTTGCCTAAAATCTTTATCCTTGAAAAATAAAGTTAAAGTTTTCAAGTTTTCAAGTCTCTCTCTCTCTCTCTCTCTCTCTCTCTCTCTCTCTCTCTCTCTCTCTCTCTCCCTCCTTCTCTCTCTCTTTCGCTCACCTCGATGGTGCACGAGGCACATACAAAGAGAGAGAGAGAGAAAGACGGATAGACAAGACAGTAGTCAGAGAGACAAAGTCAGAGGGGAAGAGCACCAATCCATATCGACCAAATGGAACAAGCATAGACAATGCAATCAGAAACAGAAATAACATTCAAATCATGCACAAAAAAGATAGATGAAATCCTTATAACAAGTGCAACTCCGAGCGGCTGCAAAGTCGCCTCGCAGCATCGCCGAGCTACTCCAAAATCGGAATGTGTCGGCTGTACACATACATAAAAACGCATCAAAACAGCACATAACTACATAAAAACGCATCAAAACAGCACGTAACTGAATAGTTTTTGATATATAGCCTTGGGGTTCGGACCCGTGATTTGAGCGCGCGCGATCATGCGCACACGCGCACACAGAAAAATTCGTGACAACTGCGTCAAGAAATGTTCTGAAAAAAACTGCATTGAAATACATGCAAAACTTCGCGAGATATTAGCGATTATGTGTTTCGGGGTTTGAACCCCGTAACTGGCGCGACCTTGACCTTAATGTAAAACTAAATACATCAGTGGATAGCTTGCATCTTGGCAAACTAGTATACCAAATTTGATGATGATAAACTGAATAGTTTTTAAGAAAAACTGACGAATAGCCGGACGGAGGCACGCCGGACGGACGGACGGACGGACCAGACAAAAACAAGAGCTCCCCGAACCTTCGGCTCGGGGACTAATAAGGAAATGAACTTTCAAACCTTTCAATCTGTTCAATGCGTGAATAAGTTGTATAAATAAAATTAGAGTATAATTCGTGTATAATTAGTTGAATGGGTGCTATCAACAGCTAACTGGACTAGCATCATTAGACGGGGTGAGTGAAAGAGAATGAGTTAGAGAGAGAGAGAGAGAGAGAGAGAGAGAGAGAGAGAGAGAGAGAGAGAGAGAGAGAGAGAGATATTAATATATATTTTTAGTTTGCAATTGCAGTCCTGTTCAATATCTTTGTTATTTATTGCATTTCATTTTTTGCTACACTTTTTTTCCCAATGGGTACTGAAACTTTTGTAGTTAATCTAATAAATTGGTTCCAGTCCAGTGTGTGTATGTGTGTGCGCGTGTATGTGCGTGCGCGTGCGTGCATGCGTGTGTGTGTGTACGTGCGCGCCCGTGTGTGTACATAAAATAAGTACGTATGCTCGCGCGTGAGCACGTGTTTTTAGTACAGTGTAAAGACTGCGTTTATGCTTGTGTATGTAACTGTTTATAAGCGTAAGTTTGTGTGGGTACGCGTATAATACTATATGTATGCGTATGTTGAGTACACGTGTATTTATGTGCGTGCGCCTAGTTGTCTGTATGTGTCTACTCTTTCATGTTGATGAACAAATGTGCCTCCAACTAAGTGCGCGTGGAAACGCATCTCAAGGGACTATTCTACTAAAATCACGACCATGCGAGTATCAATCATTGATGTCTCTAGCAAAAATGTCTCTCGCTTATATTCCAGAAAAGGCATTACTATTTAAATACTAATAGGGCTATTTGTTAGGATCCAAACCAATCCTGAAACGCTTTATTTGCCATTTGATGGGCTTCTAAGCTTAGAGAAAATGAATAGGAATTGTTCGGAAATAATTAAGGGGAGTAATTTCATGGTGTGTGGGAGTGTATCTTGCCTAATTCAATCGGTCAAACAGGGGAAACTACTCTACCATCAGGTAGATCCCCAGCTCTCGCCTCGTGTGTTTGAGTAGACCTACATCACTTAGAACACCGTGCGTCATTCTAAATTTGATGTAATTTATATTTTTACGTCACATGTTGCAAGGTCTATCGGTTTGCGGATAAAGTCGCTGACTCGCATCCTGCGGTTTCAAGCGTCGACGCCATGCCGTCATTGTTGCTATGGTTTTGACCGAGTAAGTCGAGGTAATTAACTCTAATTTTCACGAAGTGCTCTCCCCCAGTTTTTATCTCTCCGAAAATCGTCTATTTAACGCATCCAACTGTTTATTAATGAGAAAGGCATATTATACTTGTGGCGGTGCCATAGCCGATGAGGTTTAACCGAGGCGTGGTCACCGCCACAGCTATCTGTATTAATTTAAAAAAATCGGGACTTTACTGGTTTCGTACTGCCTCCGGGCATTGCCTCCAGTATTGTTCCCACCATATTTGTATTTACAAATGTCCCATATGTGTCTGATGCAGACCAAGAGGACGTAAAACACCATTTTCGCCGTCGCCATTAAGGAGAAAGGTTGTCCACGAAACACCTCTTTCTCTGCACGCTATAAATCAATCTCAATGACTATAGGTTGTCCACGAAACACCTCT
>CM065694.1:50500373-50502873 GCA_017654935.2 Phymorhynchus buccinoides
CATTGGGCATTCCCCTGTCAATAACCTATCAGTCTGTTCTTCTGTGGTTCAGACAGAGAGAGAGAGAGAGAGAGAGAGAGAGAGAGAGAGAGAGAGAGAGAGAGAGAGAGAGAGAGAGAGAGAGAGAGAGAGAGAGAGAGAGAGAGAGAGAGAGAGAGAGAGAGAGAGAGAGAGAGAGAGAGAGAGAGAGAGAGAGAGAGAGAGAGAGAGAGAGAGAGAGAGAGAGAGACAGACAGAGAGAGAGGGAGAGAGAGGAAGGAATACGAATACGAATACGAATACGAATGTTTTTTAATGAGGGTAAACAGATAAGCTTTCGCTTCTTTACACCATGCCCTCAAGGAGGAAAAAAAACAACCCATGACTATCAAATAACAAGAAAACAAGAAACAATGCTATTAAGCAAAAATGGGGAAAAACACATGAAGTTTTCAAGATCAAGCAAAAATACAAACATTTATCAAAATTCAAATATCATAGACCACACACACACACACACACACACACACACACACACACACACACACACACACTACACTACACTACACTACACACACACACACACACACACACACACACACACACACACACACACACACTCAAGTACAGAAAAGAAAATACATCACAGAGTTACTTAATCCGCGGCGTACAGGAAGCAAAAACATTGTAGCAAGTATGCTCATAATTAATGCATACATGTACTAATTACTTGTTGTAATTGTTATGAGTACGAATATTTTAGTAAGTCGTTTTTTTTCAACACCAATAGATATGGAAGTGAAATAAATATGATCATTTAGAGCTTGTTTAAGAGGTGTTTATGGTATGTTCTCTTAAAAGATGAGACACTTGCTATATTTGTATTGATATTTTCCATATCATTCCACAGTTTGCTACCAGAGTAGGTAAGGGAGGTCATAAACAGGTTTGGGAAAGGGAGGGAGGGAGAGAGAGAGAGAGAGAGAGAGAGAGAGAGAGAGAGAGAGAGAGAGAGAGAGAGAGATATTCTGGTTTATTGTTGACCTTAAAAGTCTGCCTCTAGCACACGTTAATCCCAGTGGCAACGAAAAAGTTGTCATTTGGTCAAATATGACCCACCCACCCCACTCCATTCCTTCCTCATCAGTCACGCAAAAAATTGCATGCAAAAAAAGAAAGAAAGAAAAGTGGGTGGCGCGTCTGGTTGCGACGCTCTCTCCAGGTGGGTGGGAGCAACCCGAATTTTACAGAGACGCCTCTGTGACTACAAAGTACCTAATACCTCTCGGTGGTACTGACCGCAAGGGATTCTGTTCCACGTTCGTGCAGTTCCCTGCCATTCGCCTATTATCATCATTATTTTTCTGTTCTGTCCATTAAGCCGCCATGATTGTGTCCTCCTGTCTATGACTCTTCGCTGGAAACAGCACACAGTACAGTGATTTGGACTTCCTTCTTCTGCGTTCCTGGGCCATAAGGCCACAACGGATAAGTGTGTGTCCGTTTTCCAGTTTTCACTGGTGTCCTCGTTGCATTCAGCCGACACATTCCGATTTCGGAGGAGTTTGACTTCCGTCCATTCGCGTTTACTGAGTCTGCAACAACAACACCTCACCCCACCCCAACACACATTCTCTCTCTCTCTCTCTCTCTCTCTCTCTCTCTCTCTCTCTCTCTCTCTCTGTGTTTGTGCACTTCTCAATTTGTGAATGTTAAAGATGAGTGTGAAAAGTAGGATTGGGTTTTATTTTCCCGTGTGTATGCGCTTACTTCCCAAATTTTGAATGTTAAAAATGAGTATAGTCAATAATAATAGGTTTGATTTTGTTATTGATGTGTTACGATATAGGGATGTATTTTGCATGCTTTATATTACTTTGTCTGTGTTTATTTTCGTTTTCTATTTTCTACTTTTATATATGCATTTTGTCCAGAGGGCTGGATATTTTAAAAAAAGCATGTTATTGCTTACTCTATTACCCTCTATAAATAAAATTCATTCATTCATTCTTTCTGTGTCTGCCTTTGATCTGATTTGACTGATTGTTTTAAAAGTCTGTTAACACAATGGTGATATAGTAGACTGAAAAAGTGCTTCGTGAGTATGTGAACATGTGTGCTTGCATGTGCACAATACGCGCGCGCGCGCGCGTGTATGTGTGTGTCAAAGTCAATGTTTTTATTTTCAGATGGTACATTGAATAAGCAATAATGTTTGCTTTTTTTTTTTTACATCAAGCAGCGTGTGTGTGTGTGTGTGTGTGTGTGTGTGTGCGTGTGCGTGTGCGTGTGCGTGTGCGTGCGTGCGTGTGCGTGTGTGTGCGCTTGCTTGCTTGTAGGCTATATATGTGACTGTCTGTCTGTCTGTCTGTTACAACGTTATACTGCTACCACTAGAAAACTAGAAAAAGACAACGCAAATGCATTAAAACATAATAATAGAGTTTGGGCCTCCATCAATAATTCAACTTGCACCGTTTGACTGCAGGGCTTTCGCAAAACTTGGATCTAAAACTAATTT
>CM065694.1:50507873-50510373 GCA_017654935.2 Phymorhynchus buccinoides
TCTTCACTGTTAATGCCTTTTTTTTGTTTTCTCCTCTCTCTCTCTCTCTCTCTCTCTCTCTCTCTCTCTCTCTCTCTCTCTCTCTCTCTCTCTTACTGATGTTGATGCTCTGCCTACCATGTCGTTGCTATATCACTGTTGTTGTCTCTGTTGGCGATGTTCCTGTGTCTCAATGTTCATTTATAGTATTAGTTATGCATTGCATGCTTAGAACCAAGGAAAAAGCGTTTGAAGTCTCTCTCTCCCTCTCTCTCTCACGTTCTTTTATAGTACTAGTAATGTATTGCATGCTTAGAACCAAGGACAGAATGGAAGACTAGGCCCAGCCTAAATTCTTATCCTTGTAAAATAAAGCGTTTGAAGTCAGTCTCTCTCTCTCTCTCTAACTCTCTCTCTCTCTCTCTCTCTCTCTCTCTCTCTCTCTCTCTCTCTCTCTCTCATTATTGATCAGAGACACGGCATCAATTCTCACTGCGTATTTCTCTGTCTATCCTCTCTTTTTTTCAACCAGCTTTTTTTTCGGCTGGTCTGGAAAAACATTTCTTCCTTTTTTTTTCTCCTTCTTTTACTTTTTTCTCCTTTCCTACTTTCTTTCTTTCCTTTCTTTCTTCTCGACTTTTGTCAGTCCATCCACATAGCTGTCAAATGCAGCAAGGAAATCAAATAATTATGTCCCTCGCCTTGGCTTAAGGCTGTGTCAGACCCATCGACATAGGCTAGAACACCAAGGCTACATCAAAATGTTGTCATGCTCTGCACAGTTATGCGATGATTGTCTTTAGCCATGACAAGCTCCTATAGCATAACATCATCAGTATCCCAAATCCTCCGAAGTCGGAGTGTGGCTGCCCACGTGGCCGGGTATTCAAAAACGGGTCACACACGTAAAGTTCTCTTCTTTTTGTTTTAATCCCTAACTGGTGCATTTGTACCATAGTGTTCAAGTGCTTTCGGCTGTTGGGATGATGATCCCTGGAGTCTTTTAGCCAGGGTGCGACAACAACAACAAATGTGTCCTTTGGTAAAGGCCCAAGCTTTGAAAGAAATGTCTCATTATAGAGGTGGGGGGGGGGGGGGGGGGGAGGGGGGGGGGGGCTAAAAGCAATGGTAACTCATTTCTCAGCTGGCTTAAAAAACCCACACCACGTTGAGGTCAAATTTACAAAATGACAGACTGGAATTCATAAAAATTCTGGTCTTTGTCATTTCATACCCAGATATTCCCCGAAGTCGGAGTGTGGCTGCCCAAGTGGCGGGGCTATAACGAAAACGGTCACACACGTATAATGTTCTCATCCCTAGCTGCTGATGCGTTTGCATGCATCATCAGTATCCCAAATCCTCCGAAGTCGGAGTGTGGCTGCCCACGTGGCGGGGTAATCAAAAACCGGTCACACACGTAATGTTCTCTTCTTCTTTTTAAATCTCTATCTGGTTTTTTTTTTACCATAGTGTTCAAGTGTCTTTGGCTGTTGGGATGGTGATCCCTGGAGTCTTTTAGCCAGGGTACGACAACAACAACTATACCCAGATAAAAATTTCATATATTTGGAACGGGTGATATTCTGTCCTGCTACACCAGTTGCAATGCAAAGGGGGGAGAAGTCGTACTGATGTGAAACGGTAACCGTCAATTTGAGCCAACATACCAAAAGCGCGAATACTTTCTCTATACAAAATGCGCGAATGTCTGATAAGTCAAAAAACGCGAACCCGTTTTACCGTGAATGTCTGATTGAAAGTCAAACAGTTCACGACAATGGTGACATTAGACTTTCAAAATAAAATAAAATAAAACAACAAAAAAATAATGATTTAAAATGAGGGGGACGGGGGAGAGAGAGAGAGAGAGTGTGTGTGTGTATGTGTGTGTGTGTGTGTGTGTGTGTGTGTGTGTGTGTGTGTGTGTGTCCGTCCGTCCGTTTGTTTGTGCGTTCTTACTTCTATAATCTGTCTCTCTCTTTCTGTCTCTCTCTATGTGGGATAGTCGCGCAAACTGTACACTTCATGTTCGCGCAAATTGCATAGAGAAACGTAGCGCAAATTGATCTATTCGCGCTTTTTTTTTGACAAACTCCCTGTGAAACACCCCCCCTACCCGTGTGAAAACCACCTGTCATTTGGTCGTGTTCAATGTTCCTTTGGTTCCAGGGAAGAATCGAGTGGCTGCCAGTCGATGTTAGATGAGAGGTCTCACCCACCACCTCCCCCCATCCCACCCAGTTACAAAACACAGGGAGACAGAGAAAGAGAGAGAGAGAATACGAATACGAATGTGGTTTTTTTTAATTTTTATTGAGGGTAAGCAGATAAGCTGGGTAGCTTCTTTTTTTTTACACCATTGCCCTCAAACAAATAAACAACAATTAATGAAGAAAATGATGAACAGAAATAAAAACACAACAAAAAACTGGCAACAATAGTGACAAAAATATACCAAGTAATGTAATACAACGAGGCAAAAATGGACACACACCACAAGAGAGAGAGAGAGAGAGAG
>CM065694.1:50515373-50527873 GCA_017654935.2 Phymorhynchus buccinoides
CACAGCACAACACAGCGCAGCACAGCACAGCACAGCACAGCACAACACAACACAACACAACACATCACCATACCGTGGTTTCCTGAAGATCATGCCGAACTTCTGGCAGGCCAGGCCCACAGTGGGGGTGTAGATGACGGGCATCATCAGCTCCACGTTCTCCGTCACCACCCGGTAGAACAGCTTCTCGTTGCGGTCCTGCAGGCCCATCAGGTAGATGTACCGGTCCAGGTTGTCGTCCCAACGGTAAAAGTTCTGGAGAATAAAAAAAAGTTATAGTATAACAAAAAATTGATAGCATTTCTATAGCGCCTTACTATAATTATTTTACACTCAAGGCGCTTCCATTCACTGATACACCCGCAGTCACACAAAACATTATTACCCAATCATTCACCCAAGAAGGAACATTCACAAACCGAATGAGCTTTGAAAGTAGTGAGTCTTGAGTTTAGCTTTGAAACTAGAGATAGTTGGTTCATGGCGGAGATCGACTGGGAGGGAATTCCAAACAGCAGGGGCACTGAAACTGAAACTGCGGTCACCAAATGATTTTAGATTTGTTTTTGGAACTTTCAGAAGTTTTGTGTTTGAGGACTTGAGTTAGCGGGAAGGAGTGTAGGTAGGTAAGGCGGAAGGGTCTGTTCAAAGTGACGGAAGGATAGGACAGCCATCTTGTACTGAAGACGGGACTGCACAGAGAGCCAATGGAGCTCCTTCAGAAGTGGCGTGACGTAATCACGCTTGCGCTTACACCATTGGACGTGCTACCGCGAAGATGAAACAAAGAAGATGAAAGAAGAGGAAGAGAAGAAGATTGCCAACGAAAACGAAAGAAGAAGAATGGGGAGGAGGAGGAGAAAGAGGAGGTAGAACAGCTTCTCGTTGCGATCCTGCAGGCCCATCAGGTAGATGTAGCGGTCCAGGTTGTCGTCCCAACGGTAAAAGTTCTGGAGAAAAAACCCCCAGTTATACAGTGGAACCTCCCTTATAGACTTCCCATTATAAGACTCCCCACCCACATAAGACATACTTCTCTGAGACATTGCCCTTCTTTGTAAGTATTAAAATTACCTCCCTCAAAGACCCTTCCCTAATAAGACCTCATTTGAGATGATTTTTTGTAAGGTCTTATAAGGGAGGTTCCACTGTAGTTACACCGCTGGACGTGCTACCGTGAAGATGAAACGAAGAAGATGAAAGAAGAGGAAGAGAAGAAGAATGCCAACGAAAAAAGAATGATGATGAGGAGGAGGAGGAGGAGGAGGAGGAGGAGAAAGAGGAGATGGAACAGCTTCTCATTGCGGTCCTGAAGAGATTCGTCCCGTTTGACAGTATGTGGAGGGTGGAGGAAGAGGACACAATAAGGATGAAAGCAGGGCTCCCAATCGTCCCGCAAAACAAGGGGTCCCAGGGACTCCTTCACGTACAGTATAGAGGGTCCTAGAGGCGGGATAGAGGGTCCCAGTGGCATTGCGAATGCTAAAAAGAATTTTTCTAGTGCATCCCTGAGACCCCCTGCACATTCTTTTAGAGGGTCCTTTAGAATTTTTGTGCTTCATATACCCCAAAATGGGGGTCTCTGGGAGCCCAGGAAAGAGACAAAGAGAAAGAGACAAAGACCAACAACAAGCAAGAAGAAGAAGGAAAGGAATGTATGACCGTCCATTATTGTTGTCCAATTTAAAAGTTCTGCCTACTTATAATTATATTATATTATATTATAGGATCCCATTTCGACAGACTAGGAAGAGATTGATTATATCAAAGACGAGCAAGAAGAACAGCTTCTCGTTGCGGTCCTGAAGACCCGTCAGGGCGATATAACTAAACGGTTCTGGTGGTGATGAAGAGGAGGAGAATGAGGAAGAGGAGGAAGAGAAGAAGAAGAAGAAGAAGAAGAAGAAGAAGAAGAAGAAGAAGAAGAAGAAGAAGAAGAAGAAGAGGAGAAGGAGAAGAACCAAGACAACAAGAACAAGATAACAGAATCGTTTATCACAAAGAAAATGATCGAACATGGAGGAAACCGCTTTCAATCCATAGGTATTTATCGCAAAGATACTCGTTCTTCCCCTTCCCTTGGCGTGTGCCTCTGATCAAAGATGAGATAGACAATATCACAGAGCGGTGGATTTACAATGAAGAAGGCACAGTGAACGGGATCGATGATATTACTATCTGGGGTGCCATCTACAGGAGATGTCATCGCTGACATTTCATCATTATTCACGCTGATGGGGTTTGCGTGGAGGAAGAGGGGTAGGAGTATGGTTGAGGGGTAAGAGAAACTGGAGAAAAAGAGTTAATTGGATAAAGGGTTAATTTGATGAGGATGCACTGATAGGAGCGGATGGAAGGAAGAGGTCACTTTGGAAGGTTATCACTTTGTGCATTGTCTTCCATTCCATTTAGTGCCATGTTCTTGCTTTTCCCAAGTCACACGTACTTGCTACGTTTTTAACCCTTTCACCGCCAGCCATATTTCAGCCAAAAATGTCCATTAAATTTACCTGGATAGAGAACAAAATCCATCTGCAGTATTGGGGATTCTTCTGTGACATATCTAAAATAAGGTCTATCCGTACTTCCCAAAACTAAGACAATAGGGTCTTTGGATAATAGACCCCAATTTGATGACTTTTAATGACATAGGTGTTAAATCACTGTGGTGCTAAAATGCGACTTTGGCGGTGAAAGGGTTAAATTCATTTTGTACATTCAAAAGTGGTACTGTAAGCCCCATATAAGGCTTGCTTAAATGAAATCATTTTTAAATTACTATGTGTATGTATGTATGTAAGAGAGAGAGACAAAGAGAGAGAGAGAGGCTTTTGAGAGAGAGAGAGAGAGAGAGAGAGAGAGAGAGAGAGAGAGAAAGAGAGAGATGGGGGGATTTGGGGTAGGAAGAGAGACATAATACAGACAGATAGACACACACAAACTTTCAGGGAGACGTGGGCTACTCGTGCAGGTTTCCGCTGATTCTCCAATATTATCTAAAAGTAAACCTGCTCTAACTAAACAGAATACCACGATCACCACACTGTACTACTGTACAGTAATGGGACCAACCACAAGAACACTGTACCAAGCTGTCCCAGAATGTGGACAGTACAGGGTATGCTTAAAAACTATCATTCTGGTCTTCTGCTATCACTTTCCATCATCTAGAAGGCTATTTTATATGGATAAATACTTCCACAACTAGATGCTATTTTTAAACATGATCTTCTAAGCACACCTACACAACCTGATACTACTACACCTATTAGTTATGCTCTCCAACAGACAGGAGGCATCTATCCTAGGACAAATCGAGACTTACAGTCAGTTACATGCCAGAAGATACATACATGCACTCGAGACTTACAGTCAGTTACATGCCAGAAGATGCATACATGCACTATCATTCTTCTCGGGTAAAAGCTAGAATGATAGTATCGACCTTCAGTAATCCTTTTAAAAAAATGTATTACATGTATTATTGCTTTCTGGTCACAGAGACCATCTCTTTGAAATTCGGGCCGCTCCCACCTGGAGAGTACGTTGCCGCTAATGCAGCGTAACCCATTTGTGTGTGTGTGTGTGTGTGTGTGTGTGTGTGTGTGTGTGTGTGTGTGTGTGTGTGTGTGTGTGTGTGTGTGTGTGTGTGTGTGTGTGTGTGCTACAGTGGAACCTCCCTTATAAGACTCCCTCCCATATAAGACCTACTTTTCTGAGACATTGCCCTTCTTTGTAAGTATTAAAATTACCTCCCTTATAAGACCTCATTTTGGATTATTTTGTAAGGTCTTATAAGGGAGGTTCCACTGTATTTCAATGTGTGTCATCCATCACACGGGCACAACACATCGTTCTCTTACCTGCATGATCTGAAAGACCTGTTGGTTCTGGTCCAGCAGAACTGGAGGCATCAGTCCGTGGATGCCCAGGATCTGACGCTCATGTAGCGTGAAGGCCAGGCCCTGGAATGAACGAATGTATTATTAATCATCATCATCATCATCATCATCATCATCATCATCATCATCATCTTCTTCATCATCATCATCTTCTTCTTCATCATCTTCTTCTTCATCATCTTCTTCTTCATCGTCTTCTTCTTCATCATCTTCTTGAACGAATGTACTTCTTCATCATCTTCTTCATCATCATCTTCTTCTTCATCATCTTCTTCTTCAAAGTCCGTGGATGCCCACGATCTGACGCTCATGTAGCGTGGAGGCCAGATCCTGGAATGAACGAATGTATTATTAATCATCATCATCATCATCATCATCATCATCATCTTCTTCTTCATCAGTCCGTGGATGCCCACGATCTGACGCTCATATAGCGTGAAGGCCAGGCCCTGGAATGAACGAATGTATTATTAATCATCATCATCATCATCATCATCATCATCATCATCATCATCTTCTTCTTCTTTTTCTTCTCCTTCTTCATCAGTCTATGGATGCCCAGGATAATAATTTATGATGTTCATGATAGCGTGAAAGCAAGACCCTGGAATGAATGAATATACTAGTAATTATCATCATCATCATCATCTTCATCATCATCATCATCTTCTTCATCTTCATCATCATCATCATCATCATCATCTTCATCTTCTTCATCAGTCCATGGATGCTCATCATCGGACGTTCATGCAGACCTGCTTACCCCCTACACAAGTCTGGATAGCCGAAATGAGTAGTTTGGGTGTAAAATGTGTAGTTTTATTCATTAAACCATCAAACAATCTTCACTGAAAATGAGTAGTTAGAGCATTATTTTCAATTTTGAAGAGTAGTAGATGTCCAAATGGAGCAGAATACTACTCGCAAAGAGTAGAGTAAACAGGTCTGTTCATGTAATGCGAAGGTAAGAAACCTGGAAACTTAAATATCACATACAAGTTTGACACCACAAAAATAATGATCAGCATCAGCAGCAGGAACAGCAGCAGCAGCAGTGTTATCATTATCATGATCGTCAGGGCCATCGTTGTTGTCGTCGTCGTCGTCATCACCACCATCACCATCGTCATCTTCTTCTTCCTCCTCGTCACCATTACCATCATCATCTGCTTCAGCACCACCACCACTACCACCACCACCGCCACCACCACCATCATCATCATCATCCCATGGATACCCAGTCCTACTGACAGACTAGAATCTACCGACTAAGTAGCCTTGCAGTCTTGGCAGTATAGACAGGCGACTATAAAATTATTATGCAGCGTGTTCGCCTCGTGTCAAGTAACCCCGAGTTCGAACCTGGGTACAGGGCATTTTTCCTCTCACTTTACACTAGGCCTTGCGGTCTGAACGTGGAGTCTTTCGGATGAGACGATAAACCGAGGTCCCGTGTGCCCATGTACTTAGCACACGTTAAACCCAGTGGCAACGAAAAGGTTGTCATTTGGTCAACATTTACCCCCCCTCCCTTTCCTTCCTCATCAGTCACACAAAAAATCGCATCAGTCACACAAAAAATCGCATGCCCAAAAAAAAATTTGGGTGGCGCGCCTCTGGCTGCGACGCGCTCTCCAGGTGGGAGCAACCCGAATTTCACAGAGACGCCTCTGTGACTATAAAGTGCCTGATACCTAAATTTGTGAGATGGCCTTTATTGTGAGAAAAGCCTGAGCTTTTTTTTCTACTCGCACAAATGAGCAAAAATAATGCTAAAAAGACGTGCGTTGAAATAACATAAGGACTTTTTAATGCAATTAACCCTTTCGCCGCCAGCCATTTTGTAGCCAAAGAATACCATTAAACTTACCTGGGTAGAGAACAACAAAACAATCAGCAATATTTCAAATTCCCCTGTGATATGTAAAACATTAGGCCTAACCTTACCTCCCCAAATTACGAAAATAGGGTCTTCGGAAAACAGGCTCTGATTTGATGCTTTTTTTAGTGACATGGGTGTTAAACCATGGTGGTGCAAAAATGCGACATTGGCGGTGAAAGGGTTAAGGAGAAAATGCCCTAGAGCAAGACGGAAGTGAAAGGCGAGTGCACCCAAAAACTTCCCCAGAAACTTCGCAAGCCCTTAATACATACACCCTTTTTTCAGATAGGATTTCAAAAGGTATATTGGACAGTTTGCTCTCTTTCGTATTGGCCACTGCAAAAAAACACCTTTTGCAAGAGTGAATGCCCTTGGTGGGGGGGGGGGGAGATGGTTGAGTACTGACCAAACAAGGGTATAACTCTCGCAAATAACCCTATTTGAGGCCACTTAATGGCCGCGTTTTGCAAGAGTGAATGCCCTTTTGGATACTGATCAAGCAGGGCTTAACTCTTACCGTCAAGGGCGTTAATAACCCTAGTTGCAGTGGCCAATAGAGCACGCTGTGTGTGTCTTTACAAGCAGGTACAAAGTCTACGTTAGATGACGTGCAGTAGGCCCTAAGCCTAAAGGCCTAGCCTACACCGCATACGATTCGATTCACTATGATCCGATTTTGACATTTGTGAGACATGATTGACGTAAAAATCTACTGTCTAAATAAAATCTGATGAAATCCTACTGGTTATGTTCACTATATTTGTAGTCTCCCGTACACGAATCTGAAAACAACATCTTTTTTTGTATGTTTTGTATCGGATATTTGATTTGATTCGTGTATTGCGGTCTACATGAGTAGAGTGAACGAAAAGAGTAGTTATTTTCAGACGGAGGTATTTGTCGTGGATCATGGCTCACTGACATCGTCACCATCGTATTGGGGTCAAATCGTATGCAGTGTGGCTGGGCCTTAACGCAAATCGAGCAAGCTTGTGTGTGTGTGTGTGTGTGTGTGTGTGTGTGTGTGTGTGTGTGTGTGTGTGTCAAAGTCAAAGTCAAATTTTTTATTTTCAGATGGAACATTGAATAAGCAATAATGGTTTGCTTTTTTACATCAAGCCATCTATAACACAACAGTTAAAGAAGGAAATAAACATGAGAACACCCCCACCACCGCCACCCACACACACACACACAGACACAAACCAAACCAAAACAAACAACAACAAAGACATTAATCAGTTCATGCACGCACACACCCGAGTACTCGTATACACACACACTCTCTCTCTCTCTCTCTCTCTCTCTCTCTCTCTCTCTCTCTCTCTCTCTCTCTCTCTCTCTCTCTCTCTCTCTCTCTCTCTCTCTCTCTCTCTCTCTCTCTCTCTCTCTCTCTCTCTCTCTCTCTCTCTCTCTCTCTCTCTCTCTCTCTCTCTCTCTCTCTCTCTCTCTCTCTCTCTCTCTCATAAACAAACATCTATACGCTCAAAATACATATATACATATATACATATACAAATACATATATATATATAACAAGATAAGATACACAGGCACATTAATACTTCGAGTAATTTTCAGTGTGATAGAGGATCAAGATAATGATTCGTGCGCGCGTGTGTGTGTGTGCGTGCGTGTGTGTATGTGTGTGTGTGTGTGCGTTAGTGCGTGAGTGTGTGTGTGCGCGTGTGCGTGCGGGGCGGTGTGTGGTGTGTGTGTGCGTGGGTAGTTAGTGCGTGAATGTGTGTATAAAGTGCTTGCATAGCTATAGATAAAATCGAGGGGTAAAAGCCACAATGTAAGCCTACTGTCGCAAAAAGAATCATTATAGAGGGATGATAGAACGTTCTGGCAAACACCCAGAGACACACACACACACTTTCACGGAGATGTGTGCAACTCGTACAGGTTTGTGCTGATTCTCCAACATTATCTAACACTAACCTGCTCTAAATAAAGACCACGATCATACGAAAATAGCACGATCATCACGCTGTACCGTACAGTAATGACATTAACCCTTTCGCCGCCAGCCATTTGTTTCAGCCCCCAAATACCATTAAAACCTAACTGGGAGGAGAGAGAAAAAAATGTATGTGCAATATTAGGGAATTCCCCTGTGACATGTCTAGCATTAGGCCTTGTCTTTACCTCCCCAAATTAAGAAAATATGACATGGGTGTTAAACCATTGCGGTGGAAGGGTTAACAAGAAGAACACTGAACCAAGCTGTCTGGAATGGGGACAGTACCAGGGTATGTTTAAAAAGCTATCAGTCTGATCTTCTGCTATCACGTTCCATGTTCTAGAAGGCCAGCTCTGGCAAAATACCCCTAGAAATAAAATGTGGGGATCATCCATGACTACCACGCCGACCTTTTGATTTAATCTACCTCTTACCATTTCATGCCAGAGATTTTTTTTTTTTATAGCTAAGAACATTACTAAGGATCATGAATTCGGTTCCTATTTTCCCCCGGAAGGGGCCTCCAGTGGGTCTTTTACATTCAAATTATTGTCATAGTTTTAGCTGAGAACATTAAGGATAATGAATTCGGTTCCTATTTTCCCCCCGGAAGGGGCCTCCAGTGCGTCTTTTACATTCAAAGTATTGTCATAGTTTTAGCTGAGAACATTAAGGATAATGAATTCGGTTCCTATTTTCCCGGAAGGGGCCTCCAGTGCGTCTTTTACATTCAAATTATTGTCATAGTTTTAGCTGAGAACATTAAGGATAATGAATTCGGTTCCTATTTTCCCGGAAAGGGCCTCCAGTGCTTCTTTTACATTCAAATTATTGTCATTATTGTCATAGTCTTAGCTAAGAACATTAAGGATCATGAATTCGGTTCCTAATTTCCCCGGAAGGGGCCTCCAGTGCGTCTTTTACATTCAAATTATTGTCATTATTGTCATAGTTTTAGCTGAGAACATTAAGGATCATGAATTCGGTTCCTATTTCCCGGAAGGGGCCTCCAGTGCGTCTTTTACATTCATGAATTCGGTTCCTATTATTGTCATTCAGGCCGGTTCCTATTTTGGAACTCCAGTGCCCCCCCCCCCCCCTCTCTTCTTGGTTATTTGATCCACCCATCAAAAGCATTTTAGAGCTGGCACTAATTAAAATCGTAACACGTGTTTTCATTTCCAAACGTATAAATGTCAATATTAATAATTTCCCCTTTTTCTTTCATTTTTAATCTTGTTGCCTAGAGGTCTTCTTTGTTCGGCAGTATCTAGTTGAATATTATCTTGTTATACATTATTATGGAACTAGTTCTAATGAGTTTACAAATTACATTCGGAAATGAAGTTCATTAGAAGTTTTAGCAGTTACTGGCTAAGCTGTTCGTATTGTCAGCATTTAAAAACTGCAAAATTGCAAATTAATACACAACAGATGTGTGTGTGTAGCATGTGTGTGTGTGTGTGTGTGTGTGTGTGCGTGCGTGCGCGTGTGCGTGTGCGTACGTTCGTGCGTGCGTGTGACTGTATTCCAAATAGTGTCATAAGTTTAGCGCACTACCTCTCTCTCTCTCTCTCTCTCTCTCTCTCTCTTCTCTCTCTCTCTCTCTCTCTCTCTCTCTCTCTCTCTCTCTCTCTCTCTCTCTCTCTCTCTCTCTCTCTCTCTCTCTCACACACACTGACATAAAGGCACCGTTGGCCTATCCATGGACCTAATGTAAGTTCGTGGCCTATCAGGACAGAATTGGGAAGTGCATTGTTATTGTCCGTCACCGAAGGTGAACGGACTTTGTGATGGGCTGGTTTGTATACCGAAAATCTATTTTTAGCCATATCTCGGGCACCGATCAACATAGGATGTTGAAACTTGGTATGAAGGTGGTTTGGCTTATGCCCGTTCTGATGATGGCATACCGATCAAGGTCAAGGTCAAGGTAAAAAAGATCGCTGGAGCCTGAAAATCGGAGGGTCATTTTTTTCTCATTCTGTCTGTCCCAAGGATATCTTTCGAACGTTTTGACAGAATCACGTCAAATTTTGTGTGCTGGTGTGTCACCATGAGAGGAAGGCATCCGCGCAAACCATTTTGCCGTCGTGACCTTGACCTTGGCGTACGATCTTGAAAACCGAAAATCTTTCAGGGGCCATAACTCCCACACCGTTAGTGTTAGAGTCTTCAAATTTGGCATGAAGGTACTTTGGCTTATGCCCGTTCTGATGGTGGCATACCGATCACGGTCACAGTCACGGTCCGGGCGATCAGTAGGCCTTGAAAGTGGTAGGGGTCTACACATTGGGTTTTAAGCCATATTTTCCACATTGTACTTGACAGAAGCGCTTCAGATTGTGTGTGGTACTGTATACCCTAGAGAAGAAAACATCCGAGCATAAATTATCACCATGCTGACCTTGACCTTGAAGTGTGACCTTGAAAACCGAAATTTCCTTCTTTTCGCTATATGTTTCTTCTTCAAGCTGTATCTCGTGAACTAGAAGACAGAATCCCTTCCAATTTTGTGTCAGGATGTGACACTCTACGGGGTGTCGCAAGTGCGTGGCATTGCTGGTGACGGACATGTCTGCCGCTCGGCGACGCCCTTGTTGTATATTATGTTAGAATCTACTTACACGTATCTCTGTGTGACGTATTTATGGGGTTAAAGTACGCATGCTTCCTAGCGTGAATATTAAAGAAAATAAGATGGCAACGCCATGCAAACGTAGTCCCAGTACAAGCAACACCCCCACACATATACTCCCCCTCACACACACTTACTCAGTCTGATGAAAGTGGGTGCACACCCTTAATCGGTGGGGTGCACACCCTTAATCGGTGGGGTGCACACCCTTAACACGGAGACATGTCTGCCACTCGATGACATTTAAACCCCACGTGGCATAATTTGTACTGCAATATATTATATTCTACTCTTAGTATTACACCCCACCCCCACCCCCCACAACATTTGAAGTGATTCCATGCATATTTCACGATATATGAGGGTGAAGAAAAACGGAAACATGTCTGCCGCTCGGCGACATCTTATTACCGGGGCATAATTTATGTCAATGTATTGTACTCTAGGTAGTACACCCTCGTACAAACTTTGAAGGGATTCTATCGTCTAGTTTACATAGCTCAGACGTGAAATATACAGCGCAAAGAAGGAAATTTCGGTTTTTAAGGTCAAACTTCAAGGTCAAAGTCAGCACGCCAATAATTTATGCTCAGATGTCTTCTACTCTAGGTGATAGACCACTACACCAAATCTGGAGCGCTTCTGTCAAAAACAAATGTGGAAAATATGACTAAAACACCCATTTTTAGACCCCAAACACGTTCACGGTCTACTGATGTCCTTGGCCTTGACATTGACCTTGATCGGTACCCCATCATCAGAATTGCTACAAACCAATGCACCTACATGCCAAGTTTGAAGACTGTAAGTCCAGCGGTGTGGGAGATATGGCCCCTTAACCCTTTCACCGCCAAAGTCGCATTTTAGCACCACAGTGATTTAACACCTATGTCACTAAAAGGCATCAAATTGGGGTCTATTATCCAAAGACCCTACCGTCTTAGTTTTGGGAAGTAAGGGTAGACCTTGTTTTATATATGTCACAGAAGAATCCCCAATACTGCAGATGGATTTTGTTCTCTACCCAGGTAAATTTAATGGACACTTTGGGCTGAAATATGGCTGGCAGTGAAAGGGCTAAAGATTTGGGGGTTTCAAGGTCATATGTCAAGGGCTAGGTCAGAACAGCGATAATTCACGTATCGCGTACAGCATCTAGGCACCATAAAGAACAATTCTGCCATTTTATGTTCAGATTCGTTCAGTGGTTTAGGCGCTATGAAGTGGAACAGTTTGGTCACACACAGACGCACACGCACGTACACACATACACACAGAGTACACACATACACCCACACCCACACCTACACACACACGCACACACACGCACCTACACACACACACACACACACACACACACACACACCACACACACACACATACACATACACACATTTACACACACGCACACACTCATACCTACACATCACACACACACACACACACACACACACACACACACACACACACACACAGTGACACACACCCACACACACACCTACACACACACACACACACAGACAGAGAAGAGAAACGCACATCCCTCGTCCCCATCGTAATGCAGTCCCGTTCTTATAGAACTGGGACTAGACAAAGGCCTGCAGGCCTACTACTGTACTAGCAAACAAAACGTAGGAAGGGAAGAACAGAGCTGACGAAACATGAACAAAACAAATACTGAAGTTGTACTTTGTCATCCGACGCCCTCATTCCTTCTTACACACAAACGCGCGCGCGCACACACACGCACACATACACACACGCGCGCGCACACACACACACACACACACACACACAAGTACACGCGCGCGCGCGCACGCACACACACACACACGCCTTTGATCGACTAACACCATTTTCCCCACCTCCCATCCCCCCATACCTAATTCAGTGTCCTCCATTCACCATCTTTTAGCCCCCTTTCTTCCCCCTCCCTACCCTCTCACATCTCCCCCCCCCCCGTTGTGTCTTGTCGTAGACATGTTTCTCTCATGTTGTTGTTGTTGTTGTTGTCGTGCCCTGGCTTAAAGACTAGGGATCATCCCTACAGCCTGCAACACTTGAACACTATGGTACAAATGCAACAGCTAGGGATGAGAACATTACGTGTTT
>CM065694.1:50543373-50578767 GCA_017654935.2 Phymorhynchus buccinoides
GCAACTTGAGAAAATCCAAAAACAGGCAAGGCAGGGGTCCGGGGGCTGAAGATAAAGCAAAATCATACTCAATTTGAAGCCTCTTCCAGGCTCGTAAAGTGAGAATTAAACACTTTTCCCCCCCTTGAACTTTGAATACATTTTTCTGTGGTCAGAATTTTGAAAAACAGGCGCCGCCTTGCATCCGAGGCAAGGTTGCACCCATGTGTGTATGCATGCCATGCACACAAGGACACGAACGCACCAAGACACACACACAAAAACACAGTACTCACACAGACGATCTTTTTGTCGGAGGTGCCGGCCACAAACAAGTGCTGCTTGTCTTCTTCAGGGTGGAAGCGCACGCAGTAGGGCACCTTGCGACTGGTGAACCGCCCTTTGCACTGACCTGAAACGAACAACACAAACCATTCATACAGTTACAGACCTGCCTACACTAATAAACTCTAAGGTGAGTAGTTTTTCAGGGCTCCCAGGGACCCCCAGTTGGGGGTCTATGAAGCACTAAACTTCTCAAGGACCCTTTAAAGAATGTGCAGGGGGTCCCAGGGATGCACTAGAAAATTCTTTTTTAGCATTCGCAATGCCACTGGGACATTCTATCCTGCCTCTAGGACCCTCTATGTTGTAATTGAAGGAGTCCCTGGGACCCTTGTTTGCGGGACGATTGGGAGCCCTTAGTTTTTAACTTCAAAATGATACCGTATTTTTCGGACTATAGGGCGATACTTTTTCCCCCAGACTGAGACCCCTGTGCCTTATAAGGTGACTAATAATATAGTAAGAAAATACAATAACATTTGTTTTTCTCTTTAATCCGAAAAAGTTTGAAGGATTACGGTGAAATTCTTATATCCAAGAAGAGTTCTCCAGTCTGTAACTATTTCAGAATGGCCCACACTACTGAGCACAGTCTCAGCAGAGGAATTCCTTCACATCACTGCTTAACTGTATGTATGACACGATCTCAATCTTTGTGTGTAACGATGATCATTGATGGCGATGATGATAATGATGATGATGATGATGACAATGATAATGATCACAAGGATGTTGATTATAATGATGATGATGATGATGATGATGACAATTGATGATCATGACAAGGATGATGATGATAATGATAATGATGATGATGACAATGATAATGATCACAAGGATGCTGATGAAAATGTTGATGATAATGATGATGATGATGACAATGATAATGATCACAAGGATGCTGATGAAAATGATAATGATAATGATGATGATGACAATGATAATGATCACAAGGATGGTGATGATAATGTTGATGATGATATTTACTTGATAATGATGATGATGATGATGACAAAGATAATGATCACAAGGAGGGAGATGATGTTGATTATAATGACAGTGATTAAGATAATGATGATGATGATGTTGATGATAATGATGATGATGATGACAATGATAATGATCACGAGGAGGGAGAGGATGTTGATTATAATGACAGTGATAAAGATAATGATGATGATGATGTTGATGATAATGATGATGATTAATGATTATGATCACAAGGAGGGCGAGGATGATTATAATGATGATGATGGTGATAAAGATAATGATGATGATGTTGACGATAATGATAATGATCACAAGGGGGAAGAGGATGTTGATTATAATGATGACGATGACGACGGTGATAAAGATAATGATGATGACGACGATGTTGATGACAACCACGCAATGGCGATGACAATGATGATGAGGATGAGGATAATTATGATGATGATTATGAACAAAAATGATCGAAGGAGGAGGAGGAGCATAATCATTTTGATGAAAATGTTGAATGATGATGATGATGTTGACGATGATGTTGATGATGGTGATGTGACAATGATGATGATGATGATGATGATGATGATTGATGATGACGATAATGATGATGATGATGATGATGATAACGACGATGATGATGACGATGATGATGATAATGATTATGATGATGATGATGATGATAATGATGATGACGATGACCCACCTGTCTCTGTGTCCCACAGCTTGCAGTACCTGTCGTAGGCGCAGCTGAGGAACTCTTTCCCGTCGTTGTTGAACTGCACGTCTCTCACCGCCTGCTTGTGCCCAAGGTACGTCCGCACACACCGGCGGTTGTTGTACACCTCCCAGATCTGAATCGTTAATAAATATTGTACTTCAAATGCAGGTCATCATCACGAAAAAACGGAACAACAGTTGCCCCCTTTGCTATCTCCTGATCCGCCAGTCATTGTCGGAAACGACAGACAATCATACACATACATAGACTTTGTACACGAAACACATACATACACATTCACCTCTCAGGGCTCCCAATCGTCCCGCAAAACAAGGGGTCCCAGGGACTCCTTCACTTACAGCCATTTAGAGGGTCCTAGAGGCGGGACAGAGCGTCCCAGTGGCATTGCGAACACTAAAAAGAATTTTTCTAGTGCAATCCTGGGACCCCCTGCATCATTCTTTTAGAGGGTCCTTTAGAATTTTAGTACTTCATAGACCCCCAAATGGGAGTCCCTGGGAGCCCTGACCTCTGTCTTTGTGAGCAAGTGTCCTGTGAGCAAGTGTCTTGTGAGCATATGTCTCCCAATCAACCAGCACATTGGCGAAACACTCTTAATGAATAATATAATTACAGGCGCAAACACTCTCTCTCTCTCTCTCTTTTTGTCTCACTTCCCCCCTCTTTCCCTCCCCACTAACCCTTCTCTCGCACACCTTTATCTTGCTATCCATGCTACACAACAGCAGCAAACAAGCGAATCGAGGAAACCAGCGAATCGCCGACACACCCTTGATGAACTTACACACAGGCACACACACTCTCTCTCTCTCTCTCTATCTCGTTCTCCAACCCCCTCGGCCTCACCCCCTCTCTTCTCTCTCCCTTTCCTCCCCCCCTAACCCTTCTCTCGCCCACCTTTATCTTGCTATCCATGCTACACGACAGCAGCAAACGTGCGAATCGAGGGAACCAGCGAAACACTCTTGATGAACTTACACACAGACACACACTCTCTCTCTCTCTCTCTCTCTCCAACTCCATCCCCCCCCCCCTGTAATTAATTAGCTTATCTCATTACCCTGAATAAATAACATTTTGTTTGTTTGTTCGTTCTCGTTCCCTTCCCCTCTCCCCCCCAGCTCACATTTCCTCAGCATCAGAAAGTTAGACCCAGATTTCACTGCCTAGGCCCCTAAGCTTTCCCATTTTCCAGCAGCAGTGAGCCTGCCAAAATTAGACCTCTCCCTTTTTTTCTTCTCCTGCTGCCTTCCAGGCCTTTCTGACCTTTTAGTTACCTCTCCCTTACTGGCTGGATAGAGATAACAGTCAGTCAGTCTCTCTCTCTCTCTCTCTGGTGCATAGGTAGCGAGTTTAAAATTAGAACAGCAGTGGTGCTGGCTCAGATGAGAAGCAGGCAGGAAAAAGAAAGGGTAAGTGGCTAGAGTGGGCCAAACTTTATGAAGCCAGAATGCGGCAGAAAATCATGCTGTGTCCCCTAACCCTTCTCTCGCCCACCTTTATCTTGCTATCCATGCTACACGACAGCAGCAAATGCGCGAATCGAGGGAACCAGCGAATCGCCGACACGCCCTTGATGAACTTACACACAGGCACACACACTCTCTCTCTCTCTCTATCTCGTCTCCAACCCCCTCGGCCTCACCCCCTCTCTTCTCTCTCCCTTTCCTCCCCCCCTAAACCTTCTCTCGCCCACCTTTATCTTGCTATCCATGCTACACGATAGAAACAAATGCGCGAATCGAGGGAACCAGCACATTGGCGAAACACTCTTGATGAACTTACACACAGGCACACACACACACTCTCTCTCTCTTTGTCTCAAACCCCCTCTTTCCCTTCCCCCATAACCCTTCTCTCGCCCACCTTTATCTTGCTATCCATGCTACACGACAGCAGCAAATGCGCGAATCGAGGGAACCAGCGAATCGCCGACACGCCCTTGATGAACTTACACACAGGCACACACACACACACTCTCTCTCTCTTTGTCTCAAACCCCCTCTTTCCCTCCCCCCCTAACCCTTCTCTCGCCCACCTTTATCTTGCTATCCATGCTACATGACAGAAACAAATGCGCGAATCGAGGGAACCAGCACATTGGCGAAACACTCTTGATGAACTTACACACAGGCAACACACACACTCTCTCTCTCTCTTTGTCTCAAACCCTACTCTTTCCCTTCCCCCATAACCCTTCTCTCGCCCACCTTTATCTTGCTATCCATGCTACACGACAGCAGCAAATGCGCGAATCGAGGGAACCAGCGAATCGCCAACACGCCCTTGATGAACTTACACACAGGCACACACACACACTCTCTCTCTCTCTATCTCGTCTCCAACCCCCTCGGCCTCACCCCCTCTCTTCTCTCTCCCTTTCCTCCCCCCCTAAACCCTTCTCTCGCCCACCTTTATCTTGCTATCCATGCTACACGACAGCAGCAAATGCGCGAATCGAGGGAACCAGCGAATCGCCGACACGCTCTTGATGAACTTACACACAGACACACACACACACTCTCTCTCTCTCTTGTCTCAAACCCCCTCTTTCCCTCCCCCCCTAACCCTTCTCTCGCCCACCTTTATCTTGCTATCCATGCTACACGACAGCAGCAAATGCGCGAATCGAGGGAACCAGCGAATCGCCGACACGCCCTTGGTGTGGCCGGTCCAGGTGAAGATCTGCTTCTTGGGCAGGAAGCACTTCTCAGGCGGCTCTTCCGACTTCAGGTTCACCCCCACGTCCTGAGGAGGGTGCAGAAAGGAACGGCCCTGGTAGTCGAAAGGATCCTTGACTGAAACACACAGAAAAATGCTGCTGTCACGTTGTCCAATTCATGCTAAAAAAAAAGAAAAAGAATCTGTAACATATTACACACTGTATTTTTCAAACTTTAAGAACTGTGATGCTTTTTTTCTTCCAGACAGAGACATCTGCGCCTATTTGGATGACTAATAAAATAGTTTTAAAAAATATAACAACAAAATCTGAATATAGCGTAAAATTTGGCGGGTGCACCTTATAAAAAGGTGTGCCTTATAGTACAAAAAATACGGCAATCATTTCATTCCTGTTACTTTCAGATCCTTGGTACATATTCTCAACTCAATCGCATTGCAGCCATTACACTAAGCTGCGAACCTAAAGATCGCAATAACACCCACGGTGCTAACACACACAGACACACGCACACGCGCATGCGCGCACGCACACACAAGGTCCATACTATGCAGTGTGGTTTTCTCCTCCAAAGGTTTGTCGTCTGTGGACCGCCCGGTCTTGTTGCTAACGCACACGCACGCAGAATTACCTATAAATGCTTGTAAAATATTACTTTGTGTAGATTCGAAATCAGCATTACAAGCTATTAAAGGTCAAACTGTTAACATACGCCTTGAAATGATATTAGAGATCAAACATTTAATTAATCAATTATCGAGTAAAGACATTAGTGTAACTTTTTATTGGGTTCCCTCCCATTGCGGAATATACTCAAATGAATTGGTTGATCGAGCAGCTAGAAGTGCAGCACGTAATTCCGAGGGAGCGATTCATCTTAATGTGAATTTAGATCTGCATGAATATTATAAACATATTGAAAAATTAACCAAAGAAAATTTTTGACAGCATGTTAATGACTTCAGACAGTCAATATTCACGCTATTGTATAAAAGGCTCAAGTACAATGAATTCCTACTTAATTTTAAAACAGCTCAAAGATACAAGTTTAAGACAAATCGTATCTTTGATGCTTAAACTTCGTTTAAATGCTTTTAAAACCAAATTTTCTAAAGATGTTAAGTGCATATGTGGAAATCAAATATCTATAAATCATTTGCTCCTATATTGTCCTAGAATTAAAGAACAAATCAACAAAACTGATGGTGAATTGCTGAACCATCAAACGCCTTTAACCATTGAAAAAATATTAAACAACTTTAATCTCCTTAAACGTTTTTCAGAAATCCTGCACACAAGTCCTGTTGGTATTTTTCTTTGAGTTACTAATTAATTGTTGGTTTAAATTGTGTTATTATATTTTTGTTGTTAGCCATTTATAAATTAAGACACACTTGTTTAACTCTTCATGTTACATACGTCAGTTTGAAATGTTACTGTATGTCCCCCACTTCCTCCCATCTTATATAATTTATTATCTGTTAATGTAATTTTTATATGCACTCAGTTAGATTTGTATGAATAGATGTGTAGGGAAAACACATAATAATACTACCATCCACGCACTCACACACACTCTCACTTCAATACTTTTTATTTTTTTTTTATTTTTTTTATAATTTTTTATTTTTATTTTTTATTTATTTTGTTTTTGTCTAATATCACTTGCGGGTGAACAGACGTTAAACTAAAGAACGAACAGACACACACACAGACACACACACACACAAGGTCCATACTATGCAGTGTGGTTTTCTCCTCCAAAGGTTTGTCGTCAGTGGACCGCCCGGCCTTGTTGCTAACAACACACACACACACACAGACACACACACACACAAGGCCCATACTATGCAGTGTGGTTTTCTCCTCCAAAGGTTTGTCGTCAGTGGACCGCCCGGCCTTGTTGCTAACACACACACACACACACACACAGACACACACACACACAAGGTCCATACTATGCAGTGTGGTTTTCTCCTCCAAAGGTTTGTCGTCAGTGGACCCGCCCGGCCTTGTTGCTAACACACACACACACACACACACACACACACACACACAAGGCCCATACTATGCAGTGTGGTTTTCTCCTCCAAAGGTTTGTCGTCAGTGGACCGCCCGGCCTTGTTGCTAACACACACACACACACAGACACACACAACCACACAAGGCCCATACTATGCAGTGTGGTTTTCTCCTCCAAAGGTTTGTCGTCAGTGGACCGCCCGGCCTTGTTGCTAACACACACACACACAACACACACACACACACACACACAAGGCCCATACTATGCAGTGTGGTTTTCTCTCCTCCAAAGGTTTGTCGTCAGTGGACCGTCCGGCCTTGTTGCTAACACACACACACACACACACACACAGACACACACACACACACAAAAGGTCCCTACTATGCAGTGTGGTTTTCTCCTCCAAAGGTTTGTCGTCAGTGGACCGCCCGGCCTTGTTGCTAACACACACACACACACACACACAGAAAACACAACACACACACACAAGGTCCATACTAGTTGCAGTGTGGTTTTCTCCTCCAAAGGTTTGTCGTCAGTGGACCGCCCAGCCTTGTTGCTACACACACACACACACACACACACACACACACACACACACACACACACACACACACACACACACACACACACAAGGTCCATACTATGCAGTGTGGTTTTCTCCTCCAAAGGTTTGTCGTCAGTGGACCGCGCCGGCCTTGTTGCTAACAACACACACACACACATACACAAGGTCCATACCATGCAGTGTGGTTTTCTCCTCCAAAGGTTTATCGTCGGTGGACCGCCCAGCCTTGTTGCTAACACACACACACACACACACACACACACACACACAAGGTCCATACTATGCAGTGTGGTTTTCTCCTCCAAAGGTTTGTCGTCAGTGGACCGCCCGGCCTTGTTGCGTTTGGACAGAATCTCATCCAGCTCCTTCTGCTCATCCTGTGCACAACACCACCAACATCATTACTTTAATACATAATCACTTCGATTTTGATTTTACAAATTTGCCAGATTTGTTAGGTTTGGGCTGCATTTTTCCCAATTCTCTTTTCATTCTCTAATTTCTTCCTGTTTTACACAACATCAATCAAGAAAGCAGCTACGTCATTAACCCTTTCGCCGCCAGCCATTTTTCAGCAAAAAAATGTCCATTAAACTTACCTGGGTAGAGAAAAAACATTGTCTGCAATAGTGTGGATTCCTCTATGACATGTGTAAAGTAAGGCCTATCCTTACCTCCCAAAATTAAGAAAATAGGGTCTTTGGATAACAGACCCTGGTTTGATGCCTTTTAGTGACATGGGTGTTAAATCATTGTGGTGCTAAAATGCGACATTGGCGGTGAAAGGGTTAAGTTTCATCTCGTTTGTTTCTGTTCATATGCTCTGGACCTTAACCCAAACACACCGGCATACACATTACACATTACATAATTAATGCAGACCTTTAACTAAAGTATCTAGTACAAAAATTAATGCAGAGGTTTTTGCACACTTTTGAGTTTCAATGTGAACATGTGGAAATTAAACAAAGCTGGCATAATTCAGCTAACTGACCCTTTTGTTTTAAATTATTATTAAAAAATATTTTTAAAAGTCCCAGAGGGACGCTGTTTGGCAAGGTTGTCATCATACCAAAACCATGCAGCTCCTAATCTTCTGCAAAGCTTTGTTGCAAAGAACAAATTGTTCACGAGGCATCCTCATCACTTTCACAATCACTGCACGAACCCTTCCAATCATAATCTCAATATCTGTCACCCCCAACGCCATGCTACAAAAAATGCACTGGACAAAAATTCTGTGGCCTTGCACACCCTGCTTTCATGGTGACCTCAGTTTCGATTTCCAATCCAGATCTATGTCCTTGGTGCGTTCGGGTCAAAGTCATGGGGATCAGTATGTTCTTGGGAGCTGTCGGTGGACGGACATGGTGGCGCCCACTAAGGAGGACGCTGGCTCCGCTATTGCCGTCAGTAGGGGGCTTAGTAGGTGGTGTCCTACGTATGTTAGTTCAAAACAGGCTCCACTGAACTCCACTCAATGGCTCGGCAGCAGTGCAGTGCAGGGTTCCCAGGGTTTTCAGCTATCCCCAAGTAAGGACCTTGTAAGGACCTGTAGGCCTAAGCATAATCTCCATCTTTTAGCCAATGATCTTGAAAGGAACACTTTCCCAGCATTGTGAACAATGTCTAAGCAGATAGAAAAACTATGGCTGACACAGATATACGAGTTTTCTCACAAAACGACACCAGGATAAAGAACAAGATTTCAGTCCAATTTCTCTTGACAACTCGTGGTGCATCGTTCGTCTGCTAAGCGGTCAGTTGAAACGAGAAGGTGGGGGAGGGGGGGAAAGGTGAAGTAGGTGCTGAGTGATATTTCTCAAGTGTAAAAGTGCTGCTTCTGCAATCTGTTTTGAGTATGGTCTTGCTGCTCAGGGCAGTTTTTTGGCAGCTGTCAGGACTTGTAAGGACCTTGAAGTGAATGTAAGCACTTGTAAGGCCTTACTTGGAGATTTCAATTGGTCAAGACTTATAAGGACTGGTAAGGCCCCTATGAACCCTGGCAGTGTCTCTTCTGGTGGTAGACTCTTGATTACCTAACATACATTTGATCCCTCTGGACTGTCGGATTCATATTTGGGCGAACTGGCAAACTGGGGTGTGGCTGTGAGTTGGGACTCAGAATGCGGCTTGAAAGCAACACCACAAAAGAAGGTCAGGAGCTGTGCCATCGGGGTTCGCCCCGGTGAGCGCTTCGCTAGCCAGATCGGTCCAGCCTGGATTATTCTGCGAAATAAAGGCCTATGGCCAACTTTTTAAAAACTGTCAACACCACCAAACAGTACACTAGAGATCTTTTTTCTTTTAAATTATGATATATTCCAACTTGAAGCGCGCTCTCCCATTTCTGTCGAGTTCATAGCCTTTATAGGCTTCTTCGCCGTATTTGAACCAGAACCAGAACTGTTTGGCCCAGAAAATGAGACAGAATAAAATGAGAAGACGTATACCGTCAGTGAAATTCAAAAACCTTGTATCTCTCAAGTTTGGTAGTTTTGAGAAAAATGAAAAAAACTTTTAAAAATTAACCGCATTGACCACGATTGATTAACTATAATAAATATGCTGTTGAAAACATTGCGAGTTTAGTCCTGCATTTTGCTAAAATTACTTCTTTTTTTAAAATTTAGACTTGAAAGGAACGAAGATACAAGGTTTTTGTCCTTAACTAGATCTGAATTTGGGACATTTACGAGTTTTTCTTCTATTTTCACAACCTCATTTACCCCAGATAGAAAGTCGTTACAGATACGACCCGTAACGAGCTTTTGGTGGAAGGTGGTGGGAAAAATTAGAGAGCTGACTATGCATATAATTAAAAAAATTAAAAAATCGAGATACGAGGTTTTCGAATTTCACTGACGATACACTGGATAAATTGAGTGAATTCATTGTACAGAGACGTTTCCCTACCTCCGAAGGCTTCATGACCGTCTGCTCGTCCACAAACTTTCCCCAGGGGCCCAGGTAGCCCTCAATGTCACTGGGGTCCGTGTTTTTCTCGCGCTTGCGCTTCTCCGATTTCTGCGGAATCTTCTCAAACACCGTGGCCCCTGTCACCAAACAATTTGCAGCAACGTGGGTCAGACAACCATTACAAGGAAAAACCTGCATCAAACACATGGATAACTAAACAGCATTTTCTTTGTAATCTAAATTTAAAAAACGTTGCATGATTATTATTTAAAAAAGGACATTTTTTTTAAAAGGGGGTACCATACTTTTCGGCTCATTAGGCGCTGCTGTGTATAAGGCGAATAGGGCAATTTTCAAAAAAAATCTGACAAAATCCAAGTAAAAGGAGCCCTCATTTATAAGGCGATACACACCTCGCAACAGAAAGTCGAAGTTTGAAGCCCGTACACGTCCTGTAAACGATTACCGACTGCCATTTTGTTGTCGTAAACGAGAGTTGGCTCCCTTCTCAAATAATCAAAATAAAAAAATTCTGTTTTTGCGACTTCCGGTTGTTGATTTTGGCCAATTCTTCGTGGAAACTGGTAGAATTATGGCATTTTAAGCTCTAGTCCGAAAAATACGGTAGTTACCTAATTTCAATAATGAAACAGCATACATAACCATATCATAATATAGGTATCATAATGCAATGGGCAGTGATAAAAACACACACAACCCGTGGGGATACCGGGGGGTCTTTTGTAATAAATAAGTTCCCCACCTTCTGGAAGTTCTGTTGCTTGTAACTTCCTCTAATCTGTCACTCTCTTTGACTCTGCCTTTTTACGTTGCTTACTGTCATCTACTATCTTTCTGCCTAACCGGTCCATTCTCCTGCCTTTTTTCACGAAACTCTTTATAAAACATTTCCTCCAGCCGAAGTCAGACTTGCTGGGCCTAACTATTTCTTAGTTAGGCGCATAACAGCAGCATGACGCATCTGTGCTCATAATTGACAGGAGACTGGTCCTGAGCAAATCGAAGAATAATGACACACACACACACACACACCTACCACACACACACACAACACACAACACACACCACACATACGCACACAGACCCAAAATCAAGAAATATTAACCCAAAAAATTTTTTTCCCTCTTCTCTCAGATTAATCATTGATTGATTGATTGATTAGTGACGGTTGAAGCTGGAACACCACTTTAATCTTATTGTAAGTGCAACAGATCATGATTCAAACCGTTATCCAAAACGCACGAACCAACAACAAAACTGCTTCAACGATGTTAGCTAAGAACACGACAAATGACCAAGTAATGAAAGTTGCACTCTGTGTAACGGGACTTCTGCGATCAATTATCTGTATGTAAACAATAAACACGTGGTTTTTTCCCATCCGTCATTCTGTAGATTAAACAGCGTTTGTTTTGTTCTTAAAACATAAAGAAAACCCACAAAAAACAGCAGATAACATTTTACCTTTCAAGTCTTCGGCAGTTCCAGTGTCTCCGACCAGTTTTTCTTTCACAATTTCATTGTTGATGCTGGGGTCTATAGCGTATCCTGTGGAAAAAGAAAACAAAACATCCCATTTTAAGAAAGGCACTCTCCTCCAAGTCACCATTAACTCTTCTACTACCAAGTATTAGTACTATTACTTAGACTGTGTACCGTTGCGCACCAAGTAATTTTTGCCGCTGCACTGATTTTTGCACAGACACACTCACTTTAAAAATTCATTAAAAAAAATACTCGCTCGAATCTTCACTAATTTTACCTGTGTCGATCTGCTGCTGCAAAGCCAAGATCGCTTCAACACTTTCGATGCTCTTTTTGATTCGCCTAAATTCAGATTCTGCCACTTTTTCCACAGTAAATGCTTCGTCGGCACTATCGCCATCTTGTAGAGGTATCACGCCAAAAGTTGTCAGTTTCCATCGATTGAAAATTACAAAACTTAACCTACAAATGAAGATGGCGGAAGGTTGTGCTTTCCCTGAGCGAACTGCGCATGTCACGGAAGTAAAGGATGTGATGTCACTTGATATAAATAGCGCAAAGGGGGACACCGGGGTTTCCCTAGTATCTGGCGGTCAAACCCGCCCGTGGCTAGCAACGGTATACGGTAAACTGGCGGGTCCACCCGCCGACGGTAGTAGAAGAGTTAAGTGCAATACCCATACATATCCCAACGCCTTAGTTAAAGGCAACACAAACTGAACGGACCTATGATTTACTTAAAAAAATTTTAATTTTTAATTTTTTTTTTTTTTAATTTTTTTTTAAAAATGAAAAATTTTAAAAATTTTTACTAATTTTTTTTTTTTTTTTTTTTTTTTTTTTTTTTTAAAAAAATTTTTTAATTTTAAAAATTTTTTAATTAACTTTAACTTTTTTTTTAAAACATTAAAATTTATTTTTTTAATGTTTTTTTTTTTTTTTTTTTTTTTTTTTTTTTTTTTTTTTTTTTTTTTTTTTTTTAAATTTAAAATTTTTTTAATAATTTTTTTTTTTTTTAAAAATAGACGAAAGAACTGCTGTTTTAAACGAGCTAAGCGAAATGTCTGTTTTAGTCTTTAACATTATGATTAAACAAGTAAACAATTGGTGCTTTTTGTTGAGGGAGGAGGGGGGGTTCCCGTGATTCCAAGCGTTATACTGTTTACTGCTTAATGTGTAGCGAGGCTGGAAAATAGTGGCTAAATTTGAAAAGAAATAAATAACTGAGTCAGGCCTACAGCTACGTAGGAATTAATCGTCCAAGGCTTACGTTACCTTCTTCTGGTAGAAGTTAGTTTATAGCAAGAACAGAAATTAATGTTACATAATTATATACAAACCCAAAGGCCTCTGCAGTTGAGAAAAGACTCAGCTGTCTTTGAACTGCAAAATTCAAGACTGACAGTGACAATTCTGATGCACATATCTGTGTCTCTGACGTTCACAACTCTTCTCACCTCAGGGGTTTTAGATCTGTGTGTCAAAAGAACGCTGCAAATGTTCACCTGACATACAGTTTTATCACAAAAGAAAACTAGAATTGCATTGTGACAATAATAACCCGGCGAGAGTTATGTCCTCCCACATCTCCCATAAAAATGTTTTAATGTAAAGGTCAAGGTCAGCACAGTTATCTTCTTTCTTTTTTTTTTACAGTACCCACCCTGCACCGTGATACATCGCCAAACAAAATTTGAAGCGATTCTGTACACTGGTTCATGAGATACAGCTTGGCAATGAAATATATAGCCCAAAGAAGGAAATTTCGGTTTTCAAGGTCACTTCAAGGTCAGCACAGTCATGAATATCGAAACGGAACCTTCCTTTTCAAGATGTGTACCCCTCTGCCAAATTTGATCAAAATCCGTCCAGTAGTTTTTAAGATAACCGATAATACAGACAGACACACTGATCCGATCACAATACCCGACCTCTGTCCGGGTAAAAAGAAGCAAAAATCACAATAACGAGAGACCCCTTGAACTACCCATGTGACCCCCTAAAACATGAAGAAGTTACCTATTTCATGCGCGCCGATTCTGAGCCCCCTGGTTTCAAAAGATAGAATCAACACTGCAAGATTTCGTCTGACTCAGCATAGCCATAGCTGAGTGAAGGTGCGTCGCTGGCTTTTCGGAACTGAAAGTCGTTGAACGTGTGACGGTTCCGCAAAGCCGGCCAATGTGTTGCGCTCAGCTATGGGCTGCTGAGTCAGACGAAATCTTGCAGTGTTGATTCTATCTTTTGAAACCAGGGGGCTCAGAATCGGCGCGCATGAAATAGGTAACTTCTTCATGTTTTAGGGGGTCACATGGGTAGTTCAAGGGGTCTCTCGTTATTGTGATTTTTGCTTCTTTTTACCCGGACAGAGGTCGGGTATTGTGATCGGATCAGTGTGTCTGTCTGTATATCGGTTATCTTAAAAACTACTGGACGGATTTTGAATCAAAATATTGGCACAGAGGGGTACTCTAACATCTTGAAAAGGAAGGATTCCGTTTCGATATTTCATGACAGTTTGGGGGCTGCGTGCGAGACCTGACCTGACCTTGAAAACACGTGAAAATATAAATTTCCTTCTTTGGGCTATATATTTCATATTCCAAGACTGTATCTCATGAACCAGTGTACAGAATCGCTTCAAATTTTGTTTGGCGATGTATCACGGTGCAGGGTGGGTACTGTAAAAAAAAAAGAAAGAAGATAACTGTGCTGACCTTGACCTTTACATTAAAACATTTTTATGGGAGATGTGGGAGGACATAACTCTCGCCGGGTTATTATTGTCACAATGCAATTCTAGTTTTCTTTTGTGATAAAACTGTATGTCAGGTGAACATTTGCAGCGTTCTTTTGACACACAGATCTAAAACCCCTGAGGTGAGAAGAGTTGTGAACGTCAGAGACACAGATATGTGCATCAGAATTGTCACTGTCAGTCTTGAATTTTGCAGTTCAAAGACAGCTGAGTCTTTTCTCAACTGCAGAGGCCTTTGGGTTTGTATATAATTATGTAACATTAATTTCTGTTCTTGCTATAAACTAACTTCTACCAGAAGAAGGTAACGTAAGCCTTGGACGATTAATTCCTACGTAGCTGTAGGCCTGACTCAGTTATTTATTTCTTTTCAAATTTAGCCACTATTTTCCAGCCTCGCTACACATTAAGCAGTAAACAGTATAACGCTTGGAATCACGGGAACCCCCCCTCCTCCCTCAACAAAAAGCACCAATTGTTTACTTGTTTAATCATAATGTTAAAGACTAAAACAGACATTTCGCTTCGGGGTGGGTAGCTCGTTTAAAACAGCAGATTTTCTTTCGTCGTAAATCATAGGTCCGTTCAGTTTGTGTTGCCTTTAACTAAGGCGTTGGGATATGTATGGGTATTGCACTTAACTCTTCTACTACCGTCGGCGGGTTGACCCGCCGGTTTACCGTATACCGTTGCTAGCCACGAGGCGGGTTTGACCGCCAGATACTAGGGAAACCCCGGTGTCCCCCTTTGCGCTATTTATATCAAGTGACATCACATCCTTTACTTCCGTGACATGCGCAGTTCGCTCAGGGAAAGCACAACCTTCCGCCATCTTCATTTGTAGGCTAAATTTTGTAATTTTCAATCGATGGAAACTGACAACTTTTGGCGTGATACCTCTACAAGATGGCGATAGTGCCGACGAAGCATTTACTGTGGAAAAAGTGGCAGAATCTGAACTTAGGCGAATCAAAAAGAGCATCGAAAGTGTTGAAGCGATCTTGGCTTTGCAGCAGCAGATCGACACAGGTAAATTTAGTGATGATTCGAGCGAGTATTTTTTTAATGAATTTTTAAAGTGAGTGTGTGCGAAAATCAGTGCAGCGGCAAAAATTACTTGGTGCGCAACGGTAAACAGTCTAAGTAATAGTACTAATACTTGGTAGTAGAAGAGTTAATGGTGACTTGGAGGAGAGTGCCTTTCTTAAAATGGGATGTTTTGTTTTCTTTTTCCACAGGATACGCTATAGACCCCAGCATCAACAATGAAATTGTGAAAGAAAAACTGGTCGGAGACACTGGAACTGCCGAAGACTTGAAAGGTAAAATGTTATCTGCTGTTTTTTGTGGGTTTTCTTTATGTTTTAAGAACAAAACAAACGCTGTTTAATCTACAGAATGACGGATGGGAAAAAACCACGTGTTTATTGTTTACATACAGATAATTGATCGCAGAAGTCCCGTTACACAGAGTGCAACTTTCATTACTTGGTCATTTGTCGTGTTCTTAGCTAACATCGTTGAAGCAGTTTTGTTGTTGGTTCGTGCGTTTTGGATAACGGTTTGAATCATGATCTGTTGCACTTACAATAAGATTAAAGTGGTGTTCCAGCTTCAACCGTCACTAATCAATCAATCAATTAATGATTAATCTGAGAGAAGAGGAAAAAAATTTTTTGGGTTAATATTTCTTGTTTTGGTTGTGTGCGTATGTGTGTGTGTGTGTGTGTGTGTGTGTGTGTGTGTGTGTGTGTGTGTGTGTGTCATTCTTCTTCGATTGCTCAGACAGTCTCCTGTCAATTATGAGCACAGATGCGTCATGCTGCCGTTTATGCGCCTAACTAGAAATAGTTAGGCCCAGCAAGTCTGACTTCGGCTGGAGGAAATGTTTTTATAAAGAGTTTCGTGAAAAAAGCCAGGAGAATGGACCGGTAAGGCAGAAAGATAGTAGATGACAGTAAGCAACGGAAAAAGGCAGAGTCAAAGAGAGTGACAGATTAGAGGAAGTTACCAGCACAGAACTTCCAGAAGGTGGGGGAACTGTTTATACAAAAGACCCCCCGGTATCCCCACAGGGTGTGTGTGTGTTTTATCACTGCCCATTGCATTATGATACCTATATTATGATATGGTTATGTATGCTGTTTCATTATTGAAATTAGGTAACTACCGTATTTTTCGGACTAGAGCTTAAAATGCCATAATTCTACCAGTTTTCACGAAGAATTGGCGAAGAATTGGCCAAACACTCAACCGGAAGTCGCAAAAACAGAACTTTTGATTATTTGAGAAGGGAGCCAACTCTCGTTTACGACAACAAAAATGGCGGTCGGTAATCGTTTACAGGACGTGTACGGGCTTCAAACTTCGACTTTCTGTTGCGAGGTGTGTATCGCCTTATAAACGAGGGCGCCTTTTACTTGGATTTTGTCAGATTTTTCTTGAAAATTGCCCTATTCGCCTTATACACAGCAGCGCCTAATGAGCCGAAAAGTATGGTACCCCCTTTTAAAAAAAATGTCCTTTTTTAAATAATAATCATGCAACGTTTTTTAAATTTAGATTACAAAGAAAATGCTGTTTAGTTATCCATGTGTTTGATGCAGGTTTTTCCTTGTAATGGTTGTCTGACCCACGTTGCTGCAAATTGTTTGGTGACAGGGGCCACGGTGTTTGAGAAGATTCCGCAGAAATCGGAGAAGCGCAAGCGCGAGAAAAACACGGACCCCAGTGACATCGAGGGCTACCTGGGCCCCTGGGGAAAGTTTGTGGACGAGCAGACGGTCATGAAGCCTTCGGAGGTAGGGAAACGTCTCTGTACAATGAATTCACTCAATTTATCCAGTGTATCGTCAGTGAAATTCGAAAACCTCGTATCTCGATTTTTTAATTTTTTTAATTATATGCATAGTCAGCTCTCTAATTTTTCCCACCACCTTCCACCAAAAGCTCGTTACGGGTCGTATCTGTAACGACTTTCTATCTGGGGTTAATGAGGTTGTGAAAATAGAAGAAAAACTCGTATGTCCCAAATTCAGATCTAGTTAAGGACAAAAACCTTGTATCTTCGTTCCTTTCAAGTCTAAATTTAAAAAAAAGAAGTAATTTTAGCAAAATGCAGGACTAAACTCGCAATGTTTTCAACAGCATATTTATCATAGTTAATCAATCGTGGTCAATGCGGTTAATTTTTAAAACAGTTTTTTTCATTTTTCTCAAAACTACCAAAAATGAGAGATACAAGGTTTTTGAATTTCACTGACGGTATACGTCTTCTCATTTTATTCTGTCTCATTTTCTGGGCCAAACAGTTCTGGTTCTGGTTCAAATACGTCGAAGAAGCCTATAAAGGCTATGAACTCGACAGAAATGGGAGAGCGCGCTTCAAGTTGGAATATATCATAATTTAAAAGAAAAAAGATCTCTAGTGTACTGTTTGGTGGTGTTGACAGTTTTTAAAAAGTTGGCCATAGGCCTTTATTTCGCAGAATAATCCAGGCTGGACCGATCTGGCTAGCGAAGCGCTCACCGGGGCGAACCCCGATGGCACAGCTCCTGACCTTCTTTTGTGGTGTTGCTTTCAAGCCGCATTCTGAGTCCCAACTCACAGCCACACCCCAGTTTGCCAGTTCGCCCAAATATGAATCCGACAGTCCAGAGGGATCAAATGTATGTTAGGTAATCAAGAGTCTACCACCAGAAGAGACACTGCCAGGGTTCATAGGGGCCTTACCAGTCCTTATAAGTCTTGACCAATTGAAATCTCCAAGTAAGGCCTTACAAGTGCTTACATTCACTTCAAGGTCCTTACAAGTCCTGACAGCTGCCAAAAACTGCCCTGAGCAGCAAGACCATACTCAAAATAGATTGCAGAAGCAGCACTTTTACACTTGAGAAACATCGCTCAGCACCTACTTCACCTTCCCCCCCTCCCCCACCTTCTCGTTTCAACTGACCGCTTAGCAGACGAACGATGCACCGCGAGTTGTCAAGAGAAATTGGACTGAAATCTCGTTCTTTATCCTTGTGTCGTTTTGCGAGAAAACTCGTATATCTGTGTCAGCCATAGTTTTTCTCTCTGCTTAGACATTGTTCACAATGCTGGGAAAGTGTTCCTTTCAAGATCGTTGGCTAAAAGATGGAGATTATCCTTAGGCCTACAGGTCCTTACAAGGTCCTTACTTGGGGATAGCTGAAAACCCTGGGAACCCTGCACTGCACTGCTGCCGAGCCATTGAGTGGAGTTCAGTGGAGCCTGTTTTGAGCTAACTTACGCAGGACACCACCTACTAAGCCCCCTACTGACGGCAATAGCGGAGCCAGCGTCCTCCTTAGTGGGCGCCACCATGTCCGTCCACCGACAGCTCCGTAGAACATACTGATCCACACGACTTTGACCCGAATGCACCAAGGACATAATCTGGATTGGAAATCGAAACTGAGGTCACCATGAAAGCAGGGTGTGCAAGGCCACAGAATTTTTGTCCAGTGCATTTTTTGTAGCATGGCGTTGGGGGTGACAGATATTGAGATTATGATTGGAAGGGTTCGTGCAGTGATTGTGAAAGTGATGAGGATGCCTCGTGAACAATTTGTTCTTTGCAACAAAGCTTTGCAGAAGATTAGGAGCTGCATGGTTTTGGTATGATGACAACCTTGCCAAACAGCGTCCCTCTGGGACTTTTAAAAATATTTTTTAATAATAATTTAAAACAAAAGGGTCAGTTAGCTGAATTATGCCAGCTTTGTTTAATTTCCACATGTTCACATTGAAACTCAAAAGTGTGCAAAAACCTCTGCATTAATTTTTGTACTAGATACTTTAGTTAAAGGTCTGCATTAATTATGTAATGTGTAATGTGTATGCCGGTGTGTTTGGGTTAAGGTCCAGAGCATATGAACAGAAACAAACGAGATGAAACTTAACCCTTTCACCGCCAATGTCGCATTTTAGCACCACAATGATTTAACACCCATGTCAAGAAAAGGCATCAAATCAGGGTCTGTTATCCAAATAGCCTATTTTCATAATTTTGGGAGGTAAGGATAGGCCTTACTTTACACATGTCATAGAGGAATCCCCACTATTGCAGACAATTTTTTTTCTCTACCCAGGTAAGTTTAATGGACATTTTTTGTTTAAAAATGGCTGGCGGCGAAAGGGTTAATGACGTAGCTGCTTTCTTGATTGATGTTGTGTAAAACAGGAAGAAATTAGAGAATGAAAAGAGAATTGGGAAAAATGCAGCCCAAACCTAACAAATCTGGCAAATTTGTAAAATCAAAATCGAAGTGATTATGTATTAAAGTAATGATGTTGGTGGTGTTGTGCACAGGATGAGCAGAAGGAGCTGGATGAGATTCTGTCCAAACGCAACAAGGCCGGGCGGTCCACTGACGACAAACCTTTGGAGGAGAAAACCACACTGCATAGTATGGACCTTGTGTGTGTGTGTGTGTGTGTGTGTGTGTGTGTTAGCAACAAGGCTGGGCGGTCCACCGACGATAAACCTTTGGAGGAGAAAACCACACTGCATGGTATGGACCTTGTGTATGTGTGTGTGTGTGTGTTAGCAACAAGGCCGGGCGGTCCACTGACGACAAACCTTTGGAGGAGAAAACCACACTGCATAGTATGGACCTTGTGTGTGTGTGTGTGTGTGTGTGTGTGTGTGTGTGTGTGTGTGTGTGTGTGTGTGTGTGTGTGTGTGTGTTAGCAACAAGGCTGGGCGGTCCACTGACGACAAACCTTTGGAGGAGAAAACCACACTGCATAGTATGGACCTTGTGTGTGTGTGTGTCTGTGTGTGTGTGTGTGTGTGTGTTAGCAACAAGGCCGGGCGGTCCACTGACGACAAACCTTTGGAGGAGAAAACCACACTGCATAGTATGGACCTTGTGTGTGTGTGTGTCTGTGTGTGTGTGTGTGTGTGTGTGTTAGCAACAAGGCCGGACGGTCCACTGACGACAAACCTTTGGAGGAGAAAACCACACTGCATAGTATGGGCCTTGTGTGTGTGTGTGTGTGTGTGTGTGTGTGTGTGTTAGCAACAAGGCCGGGCGGTCCACTGACGACAAACCTTTGGAGGAGAAAACCACACTGCATAGTATGGGCCTTGTGTGTGTGTGTGTCTGTGTGTGTGTGTGTGTTAGCAACAAGGCCGGGCGGTCCACTGACGACAAACCTTTGGAGGAGAAAACCACACTGCATAGTATGGGCCTTGTGTGTGTGTGTGTGTGTGTGTGTGTGTGTGTGTTAGCAACAAGGCCGGGCGGTCCACTGACGACAAACCTTTGGAGGAGAAAACCACACTGCATAGTATGGACCTTGTGTGTGTGTGTGTCTGTGTGTGTGTGTGTGTGTGTGTGTTAGCAACAAGGCCGGGCGGTCCACTGACGACAAACCTTTGGAGGAGAAAACCACACTGCATAGTATGGGGCTTGTGTGTGTGTGTGTGTCTGTGTGTGTGTGTGTGTTAGCAACAAGGCCGGGCGGTCCACTGACGACAAACCTTTGGAGGAGAAAACCACACTGCATAGTATGGACCTTGTGTGTGTGTGTGTGTCTGTGTGTGTGTCTGTTCGTTCTTTAGTTTAACGTCTGTTCACCCGCAAGTGATATTAGACAAAAACAAAATAAATAAAAAATAAAAATAAAAAATTATAAAAAAAATAAAATAAAATAAAAAGTATTGAAGTGAGAGTGTGTGTGAGTGCGTGGATGGTAGTATTATTTATGTGTTTTCCCTACACATCTATTCATACAAATCTAACTGAGTGCATATAAAAATTACATTAACAAATATATAAGATGGGAGGAAGTGGGGGACATACAGTAACATTTCAAACTGACGTATGTAACATGAAGAGTTAAACAAGTGTGTCTTAATTTATAAATGGCTAACAACAAAAATATAATAACACAATTTAAACCAACAATTAATTAGTAACTCAAAGAAAAATACCAACAGGACTTATGTGCAGGATTTCTGAAAAACGTTTAAGGAGATTAAAGTTGTTTAATATTTTTTCAATGGTTAAAGGCGTTTGATGGTTCAGCAATTCACCATCAGTTTTGTTGATTTGTTCTTTAATTCTAGGACAATATAGGAGCAAATGATTTATAGATATTTGATTTCCACATATGCAGTTAACATCTTTAGAAAATTTTGTTTTAAAAGCATTTAAACGAAGTTTAAGCATCAAAGATACGATTTGTCTTAAACTTGTATCTTTGAGCTGTTTTAAAATTAAGTAGGAATTCATTGTACTTGAGCCTTTTATACAATAGCGTGAATATTGACTGTCTGAAGTCATTAACATGCTGTCAAAATTTTCTTTGGTTAATTTTTCAATATGTTTATAATATTCATGCAGATCTAAATTCACATTAAGATGAATCGTTCCCTCGGAATTACGTGCTGCACTTCTAGCTGCTCGATCAACCAATTCATTTGAGTATATTCCGCAATGGGAGGGAACCCAATAAAAAGTTACACTAATGTCTTTACTCGATAATTGATTAATTAAATGTTTGATCTCTAATATCATTTCAAGGCGTATGTTAACATTTTGACCTTTAATAGCTTGTAATGCTGATTTCGAATCTACACAAAGTAATATTTTACAAGCATTTATAGGTAATTCTGCGTGCGTGTGCGTTAGCAACAAGACCGGGCGGTCCACAGACGACAAACCTTTGGAGGAGAAAACCACACTGCATAGTATGGACCTTGTGTGTGCGTGCGCGCATGCGCGTGTGCGTGTGTCTGTGTGTGTTAGCACCGTGGGTGTTATTGCGATCTTTAGGTTCGCAGCTTAGTGTAATGGCTGCAATGCGATTGAGTTGAGAATATGTACCAAGGATCTGAAAGTAACAGGAATGAAATGATTGCCGTATTTTTTGTACTATAAGGCACACCTTTTTATAAGGTGCACCCGCCAAATTTTACGCTATATTCAGATTTTGTTGTTATATTTTTTAAAACTATTTTATTAGTCATCCAAATAGGCGCAGATGTCTCTGTCTGGAAGAAAAAAAGCATCACAGTTCTTAAAGTTTGAAAAATACAGTGTGTAATATGTTACAGATTCTTTTTCTTTTTTTTTAGCATGAATTGGACAACGTGACAGCAGCATTTTTCTGTGTGTTTCAGTCAAGGATCCTTTCGACTACCAGGGCCGTTCCTTTCTGCACCCTCCTCAGGACGTGGGGGTGAACCTGAAGTCGGAAGAGCCGCCTGAGAAGTGCTTCCTGCCCAAGAAGCAGATCTTCACCTGGACCGGCCACACCAAGGGCGTGTCGGCGATTCGCTGGTTCCCTCGATTCGCGCATTTGCTGCTGTCGTGTAGCATGGATAGCAAGATAAAGGTGGGCGAGAGAAGGGTTAGGGGGGAGGGAAAGAGGGGGTTTGAGACAAAGAGAGAGAGAGTGTGTGTGTGTGCCTGTGTGTAAGTTCATCAAGGGCGTGTCGGCGATTCGCTGGTTCCCTCGATTCGCGCATTTGCTGCTGTCGTGTAGCATGGATAGCAAGATAAAGGTGGGCGAGAGAAGGTTTAGGGGGGGAGGAAAGGGAGAGAGAAGAGAGGGGGTGAGGCCGAGGGGGTTGGAGACGAGATAGAGAGAGAGAGAGTGTGTGTGTGTGTGCCTGTGTGTAAGTTCATCAAGGGCGTGTTCGGCGATTCGCTGGTTCCCTCGATTCGCGCATTTGCTGCTGTCGTGTAGCATGGATAGCAAGATAAAGGTGGGCGAGAGAAGGGTTATGGGGGGAGGGAAAGAGGGGGTTTGAGACAAAGAGAGAGAGAGAGTGTGTGTGTGCCTGTGTGTAAGTTCATCAAGAGTGTTTCGCCAATGTGCTGGTTCCCTCGATTCGCGCATTTGTTTCTGTCATGTAGCATGGATAGCAAGATAAAGGTGGGCGAGAGAAGGGTTAGGGGGGGAGGGAAAGAGGGGGTTTGAGACAAAGAGAGAGAGAGTGTGTGTGTGTGCCTGTGTGTAAGTTCATCAAGGGCGTGTCGGCGATTCGCTGGTTCCCTCGATTCGCGCATTTGCTGCTGTCGTGTAGCATGGATAGCAAGATAAAGGTGGGCGAGAGAAGGGTTATGGGGGAAGGAAAGAGGGGGTTTGAGACAAAGAGAGAGAGAGTGTGTGTGTCTGTGCCTGTGTGTAAGTTCATCAAGAGTGTTTCGCCAATGTGCTGGTTCCCTCGATTCGCGCATTTGTTTCTATCGTGTAGCATGGATAGCAAGATAAAGGTGGGCGAGAGAAGGTTTAGGGGGGGAGGAAAGGGAGAGAGAAGAGAGGGGGTGAGGCCGAGGGGGTTGGAGACGAGATAGAGAGAGAGAGAGAGTGTGTGTGCCTGTGTGTAAGTTCATCAAGGGCGTGTCGGCGATTCGCTGGTTCCCTCGATTCGCGCATTTGCTGCTGTCGTGTAGCATGGATAGCAAGATAAAGGTGGGCGAGAGAAGGGTTAGGGGACACAGCATGATTTTCTGCCGCATTCTGGCTTCATAAAGTTTGGCCCACTCTAGCCACTTACCCTTCCTTTTTCCTGCCTGCTTCTCATCTGAGCCAGCACCACTGCTGTTCTAATTTTAAACTCGCTACCTATGCCACCAGAGAGAGAGAGAGAGAGACTGACTGACTGTTATCTCTATCCAGCCAGTAAGGGAGAGGTAACTAAAAGGTCAGAAAGGCCTGGAAGGCAGCAGGAGAAGAAAAAAAGGGAGAGGTCTAATTTTGGCAGGCTCACTGCTGCTGGAAAATGGGAAAGCTTAGGGCCTAGGTAGTGAAATCTGGGTCTAACTTTCTGATGCTGAGAATGTGAGCTGTGGGGAGAGGGAAAGGGAGAGAGAACGAACAAACAAACAAAATGTTATTTATTCAGGGTAATGAGATAAGCTAATTAATTACAGGGGGGGGGGGGATGGAGTTGGAGAGAGAGAGAGAGAGAGAGAGTGTGTGTCTGTGTGTAAGTTCATCAAGAGTGTTTCGCTGGTTCCCTCGATTCGCACGTTTGCTGCTGTCGTGTAGCATGGATAGCAAGATAAAGGTGGGCGAGAGAAGGTTTAGGGGGGGAGGAAAGGGAGAGAGAAGAGAGGGGGTGAGGCCGAGGGGGTTGGAGACGAGATAGAGAGAGAGAGAGAGAGTGTGTGTGCCTGTGTGTAAGTTCATCAAGGGTGTGTCGGCGATTCGCTGGTTTCCTCGATTCGCTTGTTTGCTGCTGTTGTGTAGCATGGATAGCAAGATAAAGGTGTGCGAGAGAAGGGTTAGTGGGGAGGGAAAGAGGGGGGAAGTGAGACAAAAAGAGAGAGAGAGAGAGTGTTTGCGCCTGTAATTATATTCATTAAGAGTGTTTCGCCAATGTGCTGGTTGATTGGGAGACATATGCTCACAAGACACTTGCTCACAGGACACTTGCTCACAAGACAGAGGTCAGGGCTCCCCGGGACCCCCATTTGGGGGTCTATGAAGTACTCAAATTCTAAAGGACCCTCTAAAAGAAAATGCAGGGGGTTCCAGGGATGCACTAGAAAAATTCTTTTTAGTGTTCGCAATGCCACTGGGACGCTCTGTCCCGCCTCTAGGACCCTCTATGCTGTAAGTGAAGGAGTCCCTGGGACCCCTTGTTTTGCGGGACGATTGGGAGCCCTGAGAGGTGAATGTGTATGTATGTGTTCGTGTACAAAGTCTATGTATGTGTATGATTGTCTGTCGTTTCCGACAATGACTGGCGGATCAGGAGATAGCAAAGGGGGCAACTGTTGTTCCGTTTTTTCGTGATGATGACCTGCATTTGAAGTACAATATTTATTAACGATTCAGATCTGGGAGGTGTACAACAACCGCCGGTGTGTGCGGACGTACCTTGGGCACAAGCAGGCGGTGAGAGACGTGCAGTTCAACAACGACGGGAAAGAGTTCCTCAGCTGCGCCTACGACAGGTACTGCAAGCTGTGGGACACAGAGACAGGTGGGTCATCGTCATCATCATTATCATCATCATCATTAACATAATCATTATCATCATCATCGTCATCATCATCGTCGTTATCATCATCATCATCATCGTCATTATCGTCATCATTATCATCATCATCAACATCATTGTCAACATCATCATCATCAACATCATCGTCAACATCATCATCATCATCAACATTTTCAAAATGATTATGCTCCTCCTCCCCTTCATCATTTTGTTCATAATCATCATCATAATTATCCTCATCCTCATCATCATTGTCATCGCCATTGGTGTTGTCATCAACATCGTCGTCATCATCATTATCTTTATCACCGTCGTCATCGTCATCATTATAATCAACATCCTCTTCCCCCTTGTGATCATTATCATTATCGTCAACATCATCATCATTATCTTTATCACCATCATCATCATTATAATCATCCTCTCCCTCCTTGTGATCATTATCATTATCATCATCATTATCATCAACATCATCATCATCATTATCTTTATCACTGTCATTATAATCAACATCCTCTCCCTCCTCGTGATCATTATCATTGTCATCATCATCATCATTATCATCAACATCATCATCATCATTATCTTTATCACTGTCATTATAATCAACATCCTCTCCCTCCTTGTGATCATTATCATTGTCATCATCATCATCATCATTATCAAATAAATATCATCATCAACATTATCATCAACATCCTTGTGATCATTATCATTGTCATCATCATTATCATTATCATCAACATCCTTGTGATCATTATCATTGTCATCATCATCATCATTATCATCAACATTTTCATCAGCATCCTTGTGATCATTATCATTGTCATCATCATCATTATCATTATCATCAACATCCTTGTGATCATTATCATTGTCATCATCATCATCATCATCATCATTATAATCAACATCCTTGTGATCATTATCATTGTCATCATCATCATCATCATTATCATCATCGCCATCAATGATCATCGTTACACACAAAGATTGAGATCGTGTCATACATACAGTTAAGCAGTGATGTGAAGGAATTCCTCTGCTGAGACTGTGCTCAGTAGTGTGGGCCATTCTGAAATAGTTACAGACTGGAGAACTCTTCTTGGATATAAGAATTTCACCGTAATCCTTCAAACTTTTTCGGATTAAAGAGAAAAAAAAATGTTATTATATTTTCTTACTATTTTAGTAGTCATATTATAAGGCACAGGGGTCTCAGTCTGGGGAAAAAGTATCGCCTTATAGTCCTAAAAATACGGTACTCATTTTGAAGTAAAAACTCAGGGCTCCCAATCGTCCCGCAAAACAAGGGGTCCCAGGGACTCCTTCACTTACAGTATAGAGGGTCCTAGACGCAGTATAGAGGGTGCCAATGGCATTGCATATGCTAAAAAGAACTTTTCTAGTTCATCCCTGGGACCCCCTGCACATTCTTTTAAAGGGTCCTTGAGAATTTTAGTGCTTCATAGACCCCCAAATGGGGGTCCCTGGGAGCCCTGAAACTACTCACTTAGAGTTTATTAGGTAGGCAGGTCTGTAACTGTATGAATGGTTTGTGTTGTTCGTTTCAGGTCAGTGCAAAGGGCGGTTCACCAGTCGCAAGGTGCCCTACTGCGTGCGCTTCCACCCTGAAGAAGACAAGCAGCACTTGTTTGTGGCCGGCACCTCCGACAAAAAGATCGTCTGTGTGAGTACTGTGTTTTTGTGTGTGTGTCTTGGTGCGTTCGTGTGTGTGCATGCATGCACATACATGGATGCAACCTTGCCTCGGATACGAGGCAGCGCCTGTTTTTCCAAATTTTGATCACCACAAGAAAATTGATTCAAAGTTCAAGGGGGGGAAAAGTGTTTAATTCTCACTTTACGAGCCTGGAAGAGGCTTCAAATTGAGTATGATTTTGCTTTTTCTTCAGCCCCTGGACCCCTGCCTTGCCTGTTTTTGGATTTTCTCCAGTTGCATCCATGCACATGTGTTGATGGTCAATTTGTTGCTTTTGTCTGATCGTTTTACATGCACCTTTAAATACGTTGCGCCTTGTTTATGATTACCATATTTTACGGACTGTAAGGCGATACCTTTTTCCCCCAGACTGAGAGCCCTGTGCCTTATAATGTGACTGATGATATAGTAAGAAATTATAATAATTGTAATCAGGTGTGCCTTGTAGTCTCTGTAAAATAGGGTGGTAAATTCAGGGGGCGTTTAAAGTCAGAGGGTTATAATTAGAAGTGCCCTGTAGTCCGTAAAATGCGATAATTACCTTTTAGAAAAAGAAAAAAAAGTGAACCCTCTCCTTCATCCCCTACCTCCCCTGTGCAAAAAAAGTTTGGAAAATAAATTTTAACTGACCTTTTGCTCAGCCTCCTAGTCCCCCCCCCGCCCCCCCCCCCCCCCCCCCCCCCCCCCCCCCCCCCCCCCCCCCCACCTTACTCCCACATGTAAAAGAGTTTTAAAAATTGTTTTCAGGCTTTTCAAGCTAACATGTAACTAGTTTACTTGCATGGATGCTCCTGCTTTCAGGATGTCCTGAAATGCAGGATTTTTTTTTTATTGCCTGGAGCTGGCGTTGCCTGATTATGAGAATTTGAGAAGCAACGAATTTCCTGTTTATAAACGTTTTGCCGGTTTCTCGTGTTTCTCGAAATGAATATAGATAAATATTTACATGCCTTTACCAGGAACTTTATATTTTTAGGATTGTTTAAGTCAAGCTGTTAACTGGGCGCCCCCTGGACCCCTGCCTTGTTTGAAATTTCCCAGGAACACCCATGTGCTTGTGTCACAGAATACTGTGGAACCTCCCTTATAAGACCTCCCATTATAAGACTCCCTCCCACATAAGACCTACTTCTCTGAGACATAGCCCTTCTTTGTAAGTGTTAAAAATTACCTCCCCTTGTAAGACCCCTCCCTTATAAGGCCTTCAAAAATCAACCAAAATGAGGTCTTATAAGGGAGGTTCCACTGTATGTGTTATTGTAAGTTGCATCATCGTAGCGGTGCCATAGCCGATGAGGTGTAACCGAGGCGTGGTTACCGCTACACCTATCTGCATTAATAAAAAAATCGGGACTTTACTGGTTTCGTACTGCCTCCGGGCATTGCCTCCAGTATTGTTCCCACCGTATTTGTATTTACAAATGTCCCATATGTGTCTGTTTAAGACCAAGAGGACGTAAAACACCATTTTCGACGTCGATGTGTTATTGTTTTTTTGTTGTTCTTTTTCCCCCTCCCCAGTGGGAAATCCGAACAGGGGAGATCGTGTAGGAGTACTTATGTCCCAGAATAATGTTATTGTTTTTTTGTTGTTCTTTTTCCCCCTCCACAGTGGGACATCCGTACAGGGGAGATCGTCCAGGAGTATGATCGGCACTTGGGTGCGGTGAACACCATCACATTCGTCGACCAGAACCGCCGCTTTGTGTCCACGTCCGACGACAAGAGCTTGCGGGTGTGGGAATGGTGAGTGCCTGTTGATGGTGTGGGACTAGTGTCCGCTTTGTGTCCACATCCGACGACAAGAGCTTGCGGGTGTGGGAATGGTGAGTGCTCAGCATGTCCGTCTTCGGCTGGAGAAGGTCTTTGTAAGAGTTTCTAGAACAAAGACTGGAGAATGAACAAGTAAGGCAGAAAGATAGTACATAACAACAGTAAGCAAAGGGAAAAGGCAGAGTCAAAGAGAGTGATGCTATAGATTAGAGGAAGTTACGATCACAGAACTTCCAGAAGGTGGGGGAAGTGTTTGTATTGAAAGACTCCCTGGTATCCCCACGGGGTGGGTGGGTGGGGGGGGGGGGACTCATGGAGGGGGCGGGGTCATCCATCTCCCCTGTATGGGTGCATTAGCCCTTTCACTGCCAGCCATATTTCAGCAAACAAATTCCGGGTAGAGAACAAAATACATCTGCAGTATTGTGGATTCTTCTGTGAGATCTATAAAATAAGGTCTACCCTTACTTCCCAAAACTAAGACAATAGGGTCTTTGGATAATAGGCCCCAATTTGATGCCTTTTAGTGACATAGGTGTTAAATCACTGTGGTGCTAAAATGCGACTTTGGCGGTGAAAGGGTTAACCCCTTCACTGCCAGAGGAAAACTGAGAAATTGTTGATTTTCTTATTATAAAATTTAAAAGAGACCTGTTAGACTCGAAGAGATAGATATATATCTTTCCTGACTTGTCTATGCCAAAGGCCATCATCATTCCAGGGCTATGACATCAAAAGTTGTGACATCATCAATGACATCACATGGTGTGTGTGTGTGTTCAGGGACGTTCCAGTGGACTTCAAGTACATTGCCGACCCCTCCATGCACTCCATGCCCGCCGTCACCCTGTCTCCTAACGGTATGGTGACTTTTCTTCTGCAATGTTTACATTTTACCAGCCGCCGTGGCGTAGTGGTTAGCGTCGTGGACTACTGGCTGGGAGGTCTCGGGTTCGAATTCCGTCAGAGGCGAGGTTTTTTTGTTGTTGTCCTGGACCGACTCCTACTCAGAGTGAGTGGCTGTGGGCTCAATGAGAAGACTGAAACCACACACAGTCGAGCTTCATCCGCTTAATGCAGGAGGACCTCGCTCACGCTGACTCCGCGACTAAGACATTAGTGTCGTCAGTTAGTGGGTGATGTCCTGCGTACAGGATGCACTGAACTCCACCGAGGTGACTCAGAAGCAGTGCATTGTCTCCTCGGTTGGTTGCCTCATGACAGCCTAACGTAGATTCGCTCCCCTTGGACTGCTGGTTTCGGATTCTGCGACCTGAACAAGCCGGGGTGTGGCTGCGAGTTGGGACTCGGAATGAGCGGCGTGGGAGCAACGCCACTGTACGGCTCAGAAGATGGGACCCAAAAATAACCCCCAAACAACAATTTTTACATTTTGTCTTTTAGGCCTGTGTTGCACTATCATGTAAATGTCTCATTGAAGCTTTTGCTCTTACATTCATACAGTGGAAACCAGTTATGTCAAAAACAGGTACAGACAAACCTCTATTTTAAGACTTCCCAAATGTCCGGAAAAATCGGTCGTAAATTGGAGGGGTCGTATGACGGAGGTTTTCACTGGCAGCCGTAGAAAGAAAAAGTTCAGCACAGTTCATACTCTCTTCTTCATGCACACATACAATGACGTATTAAAACTGGATTTGGGTCTTTCCAACTCCATAGGATTGTGCAATCGATGTATTACAGTTTCACTTCGCCGACTTCTGTTAATCACCTCCACTCTCGTCCAAAGTCAGTGGTTTTCTTTTTCAAAGTCAGTGGTTTTCGTGCTTTTCCTACGCTTTCCGCGATCTTTTCTACAACAAGGGAAGCGACTCCGCTTTCAGGCCCTTGACCGTGGTTGTTTCCCTTTGCTCGAAGTCTATGCAGACGACAACAACGGTCGTAAAAACCAACAAAATGGCGGTCGTAAGTCGCGTTTTAGAGGAAGTCGTTTAAGAGAGGTTGTTTACATAGTAAAATGCATCCGTGCCAACAAATCCGGTCTCAAATGAGAGGTGGTCGCTTAACAGAGGGTCGTAAAATAAGGGTTTGTTTGTACCACAATTATTTTTTTTGACAAATGAATTTAATAATTCGGAATAATTTTGTGGTCCCAAATTCATCCTTCATATGACCAAGTTGTTGTTGAATTTGTGCTTTTATTATGTTATACAGTGGAATCTCCCTTATAAGACCTTCAAAAATCATCCAAAATAAGGGAGGGGTCTTATAAGGGAGGTAATTTTAATACTTACAAAGAAGGGCAATGTCTCAGAGAAGTAGGTCTTATATGGGAGGGAGTCTTATAATGGGAGGTCTTATAAGGGAGGTTCCACTGTATTTGTATTTGTTTGTTTGTTTTCCCAGGCAAATGGTTAGCGTGTCAGTCTATGGACAACAAGATATGCGTGTTTGACGTCCTCAACCGGTTCAAGTTCATGAGGAAGAAGACCTTCAAGGGGCACATGGTAAGGACCTGGGGTATTGTGTGCGCGGACTGTGTGCGTGTGGCTTGCCTGAGGGAAGGAGGCTAGGGAATGCATGGGGCACATGGTAAGGACCTGGGGCGTTGTGTGCGCGGACTGTGTGCGTGTGGCTTGCCTGAGGGAAGGAGGCTAGGGAATGCAGGGGGCACATGGTAAGGACCTGGGGCGTTGTGTGCGCGGACTGTGTGCGTGTGGCTTGCCTGAGGGAAGGAGGCTAGGGAATGCAGGGGGCACATGGTAAGGACCTGGGGCGTTGTGTGCGCGGACTGTGTGCGTGTGGCTTGCCTGAGGGAAGGAGGCTAGGGAATGCAGGGGGCACATGGTAAGGACCTGGGGCGTTGTGTGCGCGGACTGCGTGCGTGTGGCTTGCCTGAGGGAAGGAGGCTAGGGAATGCAGGGAAACTAGAAGGGAAGAGAAAGGGGAAGGACAGAGATAGGGTGGGAGAGGAAGAGAGGGAGACACAAAGATAGAGAGTGGAGATGGGAGGAAAAAGGGTGTGGGTGTCTCTCTAGATGGATTGGAGAGAGAGAGAGAGAGAGAGAGAGAGAGAGAGAGAGAACATAGTTTCGTAACAGATAAAGTGAGTATGCAGGTAGTTGTGTGTTGAAAAGGGACTTTGCCTGGCATTGCCAAATGCTTTTAATTTTTTTTTTATTGATTTTATTTTCATTTGATTATGATTGACTTTTAGCTTGCTATCAAGTTCTTTTGTATGTTCTCTCCCCGTGGGGATACCGTTTTTACCCTTTCTATCAAGCCTCTAGACCACTCTTGCTGTAAGTTAAGGAAGTCCTGGGATCCCTTGATTGGGAGCCTGACTGGTGAATTCGAGTACTTATGGCCACAGTAGCTTTTCTCAGCTTCCTTTCAGTGCATGCCTTTTTTAACACTCATCACAGCATAAACCATTCTTTAAGAGTGTTTTATCCATAGGCACATTGTTTGATGGTGGTATGCCACTTGTAAGGTCTTTTCTATTTCCCTAACCACAATCAATGAATAAGAATATTTGCCTCTGTTAAAGAAATACTTGAAACAAATAGCTCTCTGTGAAAACTGAAAGGAGCTAGAGAATGAGGGAATTCGGTACTGTAGTCAAAAACGTTGTTCTTTCTATGTAGATGTTCATATCACTATGACAGACCATTGCCGTAAGTGAAGACGTAAAACGCAACCGGTATCCTTGCTGCCTGCACAATTCAACAGTGATGTCCCGAGGCCCCGGTCATAGGCATGACCTATTAACGTTGTTGAAAATGTCTATTGTGTTCTTCCTGTCGGGACACTGTCTGATTAGTTTTTACACTGGCACGCTTTGTCTTATGATTTCTGCAACAGCCAGGACATTGTTTATGAAGTTTCTCTTATCTCAGGGACAGTTTGTACTATCACTTTTCGAACCTCGTACATCACTGTAACGCTTTCGATTTTATCTGTCGCTCACTGGGAGAAGAGATGAAACAAGGAAACTAGGGGTGTTTTTGGGTGTGTTTTTTGTAGAATGGGCTGAATTCTGAATGGACAAGCAAAGTGGGGGAGGGGGGTGTTTTGAAATATTCTGGTAACCATGTGGGGGGATTCTGTTACATTTAATGGTGGTTTTGCAAGCAACATGTCATTTATTTTTTGTTGTTTTTGACTCATTCTTACTGTGTTATTTTCATCTGCATCTCATGGTGGGTTTTCTGGCATGTTTAAAGGTTGTTTTCACTTACTGTTTCTTGTGCATTTTCAGATAATCTAATGCGGGCTTTCATCCGCTTCCTGTGTTGTTTTCACTTATGGTGTGGTATTTATGTTATTGGTACTTTAACTATTATAATCACAGAGCGTCTCTGTGAAATTCGGGTGCTTCGCTGAGAACGCATCGGCAGCCAGAGCGCGCCACTCTTTATTATTTTTACATGCGATTTTGTGTGGACTGATGAGGGAAGGAAAGGGGGGTGTTGGTAAATTTACAAATGACAATTTTTTTGTTCGCCGCGGGTTTAAGGTGTGCAAGGCACACAGGACATCGGTGTCTTATCACTCAAACGAAAGATTCCCGTTCAGACGTAAGGCTAGTGCAGAGAGAGAAAAGAAAAAATCCCCGTTACTAGGGTTTGTTGTATCAGAGAGAGATTGTCCTCAATGGAGGATTCCCTTGTGATGCCCCAGGTATTTTGAGAGCACCCCCGTGTAAAGCAGTTGGAAAAATATGGGTTTTGTGCGTGTGTTAGGGTTACATTTGTGTTCAAGCGAAAATGCGGTGAAAAGTTCATAGATATTTTTAATTTTGTGTTCAACGGTATTCGTCCTGCCTGTTTCTCTCTCTCTGTGTCTCTGTCTCAGAAAATCACTAGGTCCTGAGTCCAATAATAATGGTTGTGGGATCAAGGAGGCTTGATTTTTACAGGTTTAACAATAGGATGGGTTTTGATTGTTACAGGTTCAAATAAGAAATAAAAAAACTCTCGCTTCAGGGTGCTTTCTCCCCTGACCCCCATCAAGGGGCTTTCCTCCATGACCACATCAAGATTTGCCGACCCCATCAAGGGGCTTTGCCCCCGGACCACCACAAGGGCTTTGCCTCCCAGACCCATCAAGGCTTTGCATCCTCTGACCCCACAAGCGGCTGTGCCTCCCTGTTCCCCCATCAAGTGCTTTGCTCCCCTGACCCCCATCAATGGCTTTGCTCCCATGACCCCCATCAAGGGCTTTGCCGACTCCATCAAGGGCTTTGCCCCCCTTGACCCCCTCAAGGGCTTGCCTCCCTGACCCAATCAGGGCTTTGCCTCCCTGACCCCCCCAATCAGGGCTTGCATCCCTGACCCCCAGCAAGGGCTTTGCGCCCCCATCACGGGCTTTGCCACACTGACCCCCATCAGGGGCTTTGCCTCCCTGACCCCCATCAAGGGCTTTGCCCCCCCTGACCCCCATCAAGGGCTTTGCCCCCCTGACCCCCATCAAGGGCTTTGCCTCCCTGACCCCCATCAAGGGCTTTGCCTCCCTGACCCCCATCAAGGGCTTTGCCTCCCTGACCCCCATCAGGGGATTTGCCTCCCTGACCCCCATCAGGGGATTTGCCTCCCTGACCCCCATCAGGGGCTTTGCTCCCCTGACCCCCATCAGGGGCTTTGCCTCCCTGACCCCCATCAGGGGCTTTGCCTCCCTGACCCCCATCAGGGCTTTGCCCTGACCCCCATCCTGGACCCCATCAGGGCTCTGCCTCCCTGACCCCCATCAGGGGCTCTGCCTCCCTGACCCCCATCAGGGGCTTTGCCCCCTGACCCCCATCAGGGGCTCTGCCTCCCTGACCCCCATCAGGGGCTCTGCCTCCCTGACCCCCATCAGGGGCTCTGCCTCCCTGACCCCCATCAGGGGCTCTGCTCCTGGACCCCCTCAGGGCTTTGCTCCTGACCCCCATCAGGGGCTCTGCCTCCCTGACCCCCATCAGGGGCTTTGCCTCCCTGACCCCCATCAGGGGCTTTGCCTCCCTGACCCCCATCAGGGGCTTTGCCCCCCTGACCCCCATCAAGGGCTTTCACGACCCCCATCAGGGCTTTGGCCTCCCTGACCCCATCAAGGCTTTGCCTCCCGACCCCCATCAAGGGCTTTGCCCCCCTGACCCACATCAGGGCCTTTGCCCCCTGACCCCATCCAAGGGCTTTTGCTCACCTGACCCCTCAGCTTTGCCTCCCTGACCCCATCAAGGGCTTTGCTCACCTGACCCCCATCAGGGCTTTGCCCCCTGACCCCCATTAAAGGGCTTTGACTCCCCTGACCCCCATCATGGACTTTGCTCCCTGACACCCCCAGGGCTTTGCCCCTGGACCCCACGAAGTGCCTGTGCCGCCCCCAGACTCCCCGCTCTTTGTTCTCCTTTTTGGTTCTCTGCAAAATCTCATGTTGTGTATAAAACTTTGAAACGCGT
>CM065694.1:50581767-50591767 GCA_017654935.2 Phymorhynchus buccinoides
CTTCCAGTGAGTTGCAAGTTACCTCTCTTCTTGAATCGCTATTTCTATATTTAGGGGAAGACGGGGTAAAAAGCGCATGGGCGGGTAAGAAGCCCACCCCAATTATCTCATGAAATGAAGCAAATTTCAGTCTCATTTTGCCCATGAGACGAGCGTTAATGTCTAGCATTCGTCTCATGGGCAAATTTGACAGAAATATTCTTTATTTCATGAGATAATTGGGGTGGGCTTCTTACCCGCCCATGCGCTTTTTACCCCGTCTTCCCCTATGGTCTTTTTAATTTTCACCTGTGTGTGCCGCTCGGTAGTTCACGAGATAGTTTGAGGAATAGCTGAAGACACTCTTTAGTGACTTCGCTGGTTGGTGGTGCCTGGCGATCTGGTCACGGCCTTGGCTTGTTGGTTTGCTGAGTCCTGAGATCCTCCTCGCAGACGACCAGTGCTGTGCGCCATCTCCATGATCTACAGACGTACCGTTGCCCCCACCTTCGTGCTGAAGACCTCCACACACTTCTTCACACTGTCTCCTTCCCGGGTCGCCGGACCTCCTGTACTCCGCACAGCCTCACATTCCAGAGGCGCCTGTGCCGCTCGTTGTCGTTGGTTTTCCAACTGTGCCCACACACCCTCCTCACCCTGTGCCCCCCCCCCCCCCCCAAAGAAAAAGGGTAAGCGCTGCACTTGCGGCGACGTGCTCTCCGGGTGAGAGCAGCCCGAATTTCACAGAGATAAAAGTCTCTGTGACTACAATATACCAAAATACCAGATACCAACTAAGGAAGGAAAACACCTCCCTTCGTTCTTTACAACAGGAGTCGGCAAAAAGCCCGAATCCATACAATACAGTTATTACCTGATGACGTTAAAACTAATGTTGCATTGCTGTAGTTTGGTAGTCTAAACAAAAATCAAACAGAAAATAGGCAAATATTTTCTACAGTTTGTAGGTTTATTCAGATATCGAAAAGGTTTGCTATCGATTAATTACTTCCCTGCGATCAGCTTTATGCCAGTTTGATTTGGGGTCCTGGCTGAAAATATGCTGAGAGTGTGATTCAAATCATTGATTGTCTTGACACGGAGTCACAAATCACAAATAGTTTTATACTTTTTGGAGTTAGATGACTCTTGCCCCCTCAATTTCAATTTCAATTTCATTTTATTTTCAATTTCAATTTCTATGTTATTGTTGTTCTTGTTGTTGCTTGCTTGTTCGTGCACGTTTTGTATGCTATCATTTTCATTATCATGTTCTGTTCCATTCTCTTATTACTTGTGGCAGCCAATATAATGTTTGAGCGCCTTGTATAAGCTTTAAGCTTGTTGTGCTCGTTCCAATGTGTTATGTTGCTGCTTTACTATGTATTATTCAATAAAAATTCGTTTAAACCAAGAAGAGGAGACTCGGGAACTAAGGGTTGTTCAAAAACGACAACGAGCAGCACGGGCGCCTCTGGGATGTGAGGCTGTAGGGAGTGCAGGAGGTCCGGCGGCCCAGGGGAGGAGACAGTCGCTGACTGTGTGAAGAAGTGTGTGGAGGTCTTCAACACGAAGTTGGGGGCAAAGGTACGTCCGGAGGACGTGGAGATGGCTCACCGCACGGGTCGTCCACGGGGAGGGGCTCAGGACTCGGCAAACCAACAATCCCAGGCCCATCCTCCTGCGTTTCTACTCCCGTCAAAAGAGATCCGGAGGAGATCCTGCATGAGTTAAAGCAGAGGGGACTGTCAACCAGCGAAGATCTTGACTCTTGCATGCCAACGTATAAACTGCTTCAACAGGCATCAGCCCACACTCTGCCACACTGTCGAACGACCGGAAGCAAAAATGAAAACAAGTGAAATCATCCGGCTAACGATTGGAAACAGCTTAAATGAACAATGTATTACGCTCGGCAATGGAGCACTGCATTTTGCTCAGAATATCTTTCTGCTCCGCTAACTCGTTTGGTTTTTGGTTAAAGTAACTTCAATACTTGTAAACATGAACCTTGAATGTCAAAGGATTCATATGTGTGTGTGTGTGTGTGTGTGTGTGTGCGTGTGTGCGTGTGCGTGTGCGTGTGCGTGCGTGTGTGTGCGTGCGTGTGTGCGTGCGTGCGTGTGCGTGTGCGTGCGTGTGCGTGTGCGTGTGCGTGTGCGTGTGCGTGTGCGTGTGCGTGTGCGTACTTGCGTGCGTGCCCGCGCGCGCGCGCGCGCGTGTGTGTGTGTGAGTGTGAATGTGTGTGACTGTTTGCGCGCACGCGCACTTTCCTTCTGTCTGTGTGTGTGTGCGTGCGTGCGTGCACGCGCGCACGTGTTTGCGTATGCACATGCGTGGGTGTGTTTGCGCGCGCACGTAGGGTTGGGGGCTTATGAATGGAAATCATGTTGCCTTTATCTAGAGTCAAGTGAATCTCTTCCTTTCTTCTTTCCTTGTTTCTAAACCAGCCTCCCCTCACCCCTCCCGCTCACTTTAACTCCCTCCCCCCTCCCCCTCCTCCCCCTCTACCACCTGTGTGTGAGGGTGTAAATCTTAGAATACATTGGAACTTAAATTATGCTTCGGGAATAAAATGTCGCCGAGCGGCAGACATATTATGTCCATTTTTCTTCACCCTCAGATATCATGAAATACTGCCTGGAATCACTTCAAATGTTGTGAGGGGGGTGGGTGGGTGGGTGGGGGGGGGGGGTGTAATGCTAAGAGTAGAAAACATTGCAACACAATTTATGCCACGTGGGGTTTAAATGTCGCCGAGCGGCAGACACCTTTTCGTGTTAAGGGTGTGCACCCCACCAGTTAAGGGTGTGCACTGCGGTGAAGGATGTGCAATCCAGTAAAGGGTGTGTGGGTGTATCACCCAAAGGGTGCAAGGAGCACGGGGACTAAGATGTGAGAGGGAGGGGAGGTGTGGGGGGCGTAACGGGCAAAGGACATGTCTGCCGTTCGGCGACTCACTCGTTTGATAATTTTGTTTCTTGTTAAGTCAATGATTGATTGATTTTTTTTTAATCGATCGATTGGCTGATTGTTTGATTAATCGATCGGTAGATTGATTGATTGATTGATCAATCCATTGATTGGCTGACTGATTGATCAATTGATTGTTCATTTGATTGATTGATCGATCAGTTGATTGTTTGATTGATTGATTGATCGATCAATTGATTGTTTGATTGATTAATTGATTGGTTGATTGATTGAACATGGCTGACTCATTCAATGATTATCTGTGCAACCAGAGTTCCCAGAAACGAGGTAAAGATGAGTGCCGGAGGTTACAACGCAAATCTTATTCCTCCCCGCTCTACGACCCGGAGACGTTACGCAGTGAGTACGGGGAATTGGTCTCACAGGAATTACGTCAAGGTTTTCCCCCACTTGTACTAAAATATTATTATTATTATTATTATTATTATTATTATTATTATTATTATTATTATTATTATTATTATTAAATACCCCATTCTTTACAGTCCTGATCTGTTTCTTTTTTAAATTTCAACTGGCACCAATAAGCTTTCCGTAGATCGTAATTTGTTTTGAGACGACAGAAATCGCATTACAGACTTTCTAATACTAGTCTTTGACTTTGGTTACTAATTCTTTGATTCCCAGTCTAAGACTTTGATTGCTAATTCTTTGATTCCCAGTCTAAGACTTTGATTGCTAATCCTTTGAATTCCTAGTCTAAGACTTTGATTACTAATCTTTTGATTCCTAGTCTAAGACTGATTAATAATCCTTTGATTCCTAGTCTAAAACTTTGATTACTAATCCTTTGATTCCTAGTCTAAGACTTTGATAATTAATCCTTTGATATCCTGGTCTAAAACATTGATGACTTGTACTTTGATTCCTAGTCGAAAAACAAACAAACAAACAAAACAGTAACATTTCAGATTTATTTCCTTCTCCGAACTAATAAAATAACCATGTACTTATATAATAATAAGAACATGAAATCTGGCTGTTCACGTAGTAACAAAAGTGGAAAGTAACAATGTAACTATAATATGCTATATTTCCTTTCCCTGTTGTCAGAATCGAGGACGGTTCGCTTCGAGGCTCCCCGCACGGCCAGCAGCAGCCCCCAGCCCACCCCGCTGCTGTCCCTGGTGCTGCCCGAGCAGGTGGAGGTGCCCCAGGCCGAGTCCCTGGAGGACGACTCCAGCACCAGCCTCCTGGAAGGTGAGCCCTTTGAGCTGGCCCAGGCCAGGGAGAGCAGGCAGGAGCAGGTGGAGATGGTGGTACTCAAGTCCACCCCCTCCACCCCGCCCCAGGACGTGCTCCTGGACCCTCCAGTCATCGTCACCGACCCCGTCACCTGGCCGGAAGTCGTGGAACGGGTCCCGGCGCCCCCTACACCGGAAGTAGTTGAAGAGGTACCGGAAGAGGAATGTAAGTTGGTGTGGACTTTTGTTGTTGTTGAAGTGGAGTGGTTCTTCGGTTCACTCGGTGTTGTGGTGATGTGTGGGCTGTTTTGAGTTTGGGTGTTCCACCACCGTTTGCTAACCATAGGAGTCTGCTTCTGCGTTTAGGTTTTGTGAAGATTTTGTTGATTAGCATTGCCCTCTATGGTCTTGTTTTTTGTTGACTGATTTCGTTTTTTGCATTCGTTTTTATACATGGTAATACACATTTTATGTTGGTTGTTTTTAAAATAAATTTGTTTCACCCAGTTTTGAGTTGACACAAGGACATGTTTTTGGGGGGTGCTGGTTGTTTTGTTATTGTAGAAATGCAAATTGTTATGCATTGAACAGACATTTATATTTTTTAGATTTGTTTGTGGAGTTTGGATTTGTGTGGAATATTTTTGGAATGTTTTGCCTTGGTGTCTTGTTTTCTGAAAATTAGACTTACAATCAAAAACATTTTTTAATTGTATTAGCATGCGTGTTTTGTGTTATCGTTGTTTTCTGTTTTAATTTTTTATAATAAATGCTTTTGCACAAAACATTATGGTTTATAATACTCATTGTTCACGTTGCATTTTAGTCTAGGCCTACATACTGATTATTTTTAATTGTGTTTTCATTTGTAACAAGTGACTTTTGGTTATTTCATCTAAATCAAAATTACCTTCTGAATTTTTAAAACTGAAGTACGTTCAGTGAACTTTAACGATTTTTGCTACACAGCATTTCTTTGTTTTCTGATTTGGATGTCAGACGAATCAATGTAACTTTAGTGCAGACCTAAGTTACATTGTTGTATATCACATTTCTCTTTCTTTTCTTTTCTTTTGCATGATTTGCATCAACAGTGCGATATGAAGGAAAATGAATATGGTCAAATGACTTTAAGATAGCACAGGGATGGTTTTTTTGGTCTTATCAATTTAAATGTACACAATGCGTAAAAAAGCGCGTGACTGTTCTTTTTCCTATTAACTCAAACAAATGCGTTATTGTATTTAATTAGCATTGACTTTGAGAGTATTTGATTTTGCTGTTATACACTGAATTAACAATTAATGTGGATTTTATATGTGCTTTATCTTTATATTTGTTTTTGCCGGTTTTTCTGTTATAATACTTGTTTCATATTATAATTGCATGTGTAATAATATGTTTGTATGGCATATGGTATGCCAATGCACTGTTAGTTTGATTTTGTTCAAATCATTTTAACATTTTAGATGGTTGTTCGCATTCCAGCGCACTAACACACACAGAAACGCAGACATACACTCTCGCTCGTGCATATAATCTGTGCAAACTAACAATAGTGTGTGTGTGTGTGTGTGTGTGTGTGTGTGTGTGTGTGTGTGTGTGTGTGTGTGTGTGTGTGTGTGTGTGTGTGTGTGTGTGTGTGTGTGTGTGTGTGTGTGCGTGCGCGTGCGTGCGTGTGCGTGTGCGTGTGTGTGTGTGCGTGTGCGTGCATGTGCGTGTGCGTGTGCGTGCGTGCGTGCGTGCGTGCGTGCGTGCGTGCGCGCGCGTGCGCGCGCGCGTGCGTGTGTGTGTTTGTTATAATGTTCCAAGAGAATTACGTATTTGTCGTAATTGCAAAATGGGCGAGATAGGAGATGAATTTCATTGTGTAATGGAATGTCCAAAATACAATGAACTTCGTGAAAAATATGTTCCTAAGAAATTTCTGAAACCCAAATCCGTTTTCAATTCCTGTAGCATGTTTCAAAAAAGACGACGTATATGTTTAAATTTAAGTAAATTTCTAAAATTTGGAAAGATAGTTTAAAAGAGTGTTTCTTTCACTGCTCACCAAAAACTGACATTTCGCTGTTACTTTTGAATTTTTTTGCGGTTTTGATTGAGTTTTATGTTTGTGCTATACTGTTTTTGTATCCTCCATGCTCCAAAAGGGGTCAAAGGATTAAACTTCTTGAATCTTGTGTGTGTGAGAGAGAAGAAAAACCGCATAGAAATAGAAATCTCTTATGAACTTTACATTTTCCTTGTATGGGTTCTGTTACAACGATTTCTCAGTCATCTCACTCTTCTTGTTCACGCTTTTCTTATTGTTTTTCAATGCATATGAAATGATGTCTAGAGAGTATGTCTGCCATTAGCAGTCTTACTACGGGTTTGACCTTAGTTTGCAGAGGAGCTGTAGAGCCAACAGGGTTTGTATGAAATATATTATGGAACTATGTTGCCTCTAAACTATGTCTTTCATTTGGGGCGTAACTTATTATTTTCACTTTGTGCACATGCAGAATGCGTTAACAAAATGATATTGAGAATCCCTTGGTTAATATATATTCTAAGAATGAAATAGTGAGGCCAAGAGAGGAGATGACGAAATTGAACAAAGGGTAATTACTCTCTTTTTATAATTAATGGTGGAGGGGAGTTAATTAGAAAAAGAGAGTAATTACCCTTTGTTCAATTAATATATATTCTGTTTCTGTTGGCCTGGTTGCTGTTTTATAGTTTTTGTGTGCGAATAATTAGAGTGTTCACGAACTGTTCTCGAAGTTCTTCTGCTCTTGGTTTTTCTTTTTTTCTTTTTAGCTTATTTTAATTTTCACTAGTGTAGGGGAAGACGGGGTAAAAAGCGCATGGGCGGGTAAGAAGCCCACCCCAATTACCTCATGAAATAAAGAAAATTTCAGTCAAATTTGCCCATGAGACGAATGCTAGACATTAACGCTCGTCTCATGGGCAAAATGAGACTGACATTTGCTTCATTTCATGAGATAATTGGGGTGGGCTTCTTACCCGCCCATGCGCTTTTTACCCCGTCTTCCCCTATCTACGAAATGAAAGCACATAATATTCTTAAGAAATCACTTGCCTCAAATTGTGTCCTATATATTGCCCTCATTATCCATTTAAAAGTCTGTGTACACGTTAACATTATTCACGACATTTCTATTTCCCCATGGTAAAACAGTGATAGCCCACTCTTAATATGACTTACAGCTCGTTGTGTTGCCATGGGGAAATATAAATATCTTGTGAATAGCGTTAACGTGCACACAGATCTTAACATGCGCGAGTATGAAATACAATGTATGCACTATATTAGCATTATGCTCTTGAAAATCTCTTTTGTCTCGTCAAGCGTGTGTTTATGTCACCCAATCCTCTATTCATACGTGTATCTGCAAAATCTGTTGATTTATGTTTTAATCTACTGGCTCAGATTAATATTATTCACCTCAGCCAATTTATTCCTAAAATGGCAAAATATGTTACTAAAAATATTCTTGAAACTTTCTAACAAACATTACGCAATCAGCGGGAAAGGCGAACATGGATGTGTCGGTAACTCGGGTACATCCTTGCCACCCGGCACCCGACATGGTGGTGCCTGACACCTCCACCCGAAGCCTGTGTCTGGACGTTACGCTGAAAGCCCCGCTGAGCAGTAAGACAAAGAAACAAACAAAAATCAGTGGGGAAAATGTAGTTGTTTACACTCGTACGTACAGCATGCTCGGTGAATGTACTAACACTTGAGTTTGTGTAAAGCCCAACTGAGCAGGTCAAGACACACTGACCCAGCACATTTTAAATCCCTTGATTTTTTTTCTGACCAGGTGTGATCCACATACAAATAACCCCACATTCAAATTGAGGGCTGCTCTTCAAAGTCTCTGTCTCGTTTTAAATGTTGGGGCGTTGGGAGTCACACCTGATCAAAATAAGATTTCTTACCAGCGAGAGATGGAAACTCCGCGTGAAAACCGTGATTTTCACTCATGGGTGTGGTAGGTCTTTAAAAAACAACAACGTGGAAATGTGGTTGACGTTGCACTTACAACATGCTCCCTTACTCGGTGGATGTAGTAGGCCTAACACCGTAGTTTGTCTAAAGCCCAACTGGGCAGTAAGACACACACAAAAAACAGTGGGAAATTAGTTATTTATACATGCATGTGCAGCATGTTCGGTGTATCTAATAACACACTAGTTTGTCTAAAGCCCAACTGGGCAGTAAGGAAAATAAAAACGGTGGGAAATTGGTTGTTTGCACAGGCACGTGCAGCATGTTCGGTGTATCTACTAACACATTAGTTTGTCTAAAGCCCAACTGGGCAGTAAGGAAAATAAAAACGGTGGGAAATTGGTTGTTTGCACAGGCACGTGCAGCATGTTCGATGTATCTACTAACACATTAGTTTGTCTAAAGCCCAACTGGGCAGTAAGGAAAATAAAAACGGTGGGATTGGTTGTTTATACAGGCACGTGCAGCATGTTCGGTGTATCTACTAGCACAGTAGTTTGTCTGAAGCCCGACTGAACAATAAGGGTGGGACAGAAACAGTGGGAAACTAGTTATTTCTTCTTCTTCTTCCGGTAATGTCCACCTCCCGTAACCGGCAATTACTGATATGTACTGGGGCTCAAAGAATTTATGCTGCAAAACAAAAACAAAAGCTAGATAGATAAGAGGGCATGCAAGGCTGAGCACCCCCTGGCTAGTCCGAGAACACCCAACCCCACACGGGAAAAAAGGTGTAGGCCTATATGGTCTTTATGCGGGGAGCTTCAACACCTTCGAGGTGAAAGTGCTGAGCGTGGGGGACTGGACAGTTTCTGGTGGCAAGGAGTTCCAGTCGCGGATGGTTTTGGGAAAGAAGGAGTTGTTGCGGTAGTCAGTTCTTGCAGATATAGGGGAAGACGGGGTAAAAAGCGCATGGGCGGGTAAGAAGCCCACCCCAATTATCTCATGAAATGAAGCAAATTTCAGTCTCATTTTGCCCATGAGACGAGCGTTAATGTCTAGCATTCGTCTCATGGGCAAATTTGACTGAAATTTTCTTTATTTCATGAAATAATTGGAGTGGGCTTCTTACCCGCCCATGCGCTTTTTACCCCGTCTTCCCCTACGTTAAAATTGTATATTATGGTTCTGTCTTCTACTGCTAGGAGGTAGGGTTTTGAGGGCGCTGCACACATGAAACAGTGAATGCAGGAAAAGCTTGTCTTAGTACTTTCCAGGTAAGAACAAATATATGTATACAGGTACGCACAGTTTGTTCGGTGTACGTAGTAACATTGGGGTTTGGCTGAAGCCCAACTGAACAATAAGGGAAACAACCCATCATAGTTGTTGAACGTACAACGTGCATGCATAATGCTCAATGTATTCCATTATGTCAGACTGTCGTTACCGTCTATGACTTCCAGGTACCTGAGGATGTAACATCTGTTTATAGTAGAGATGTTGATGATGAAATTTGTTTTACGTCCTCCGACCTTATGACAGGCACATATGGGACATTATAGTGGAGATGTCTTACCCAGGGTATACCCCCACTCTCTCGGCCAAAAGTGCTAGAGGACATACGACGTTGGGGAACTAATTCCTTTGGCTGCTGGACAAAGATTTTGCCTTGTTACTCGTGTGACTAAGTGTTGTGTTTGTTATTAGTTGTAGAAGATGCAATGTCTAACTCTGAGTGAGCTTATAAGGTATTCTTCATAAACGTCTGAAAAAATGAAAGATGTTAGATTTTCTTCCGACGCTGGCAATATCCATTTTTCTTTTGATTGTTGGTTGATTGGTGTTTTTTTAATTTTATAACTGTCATAGAAAATAA
>CM065694.1:50599267-50654267 GCA_017654935.2 Phymorhynchus buccinoides
ACCCTGACGGATGAGTTTTTCAAGAAACACGTCGAGATCACCAGGAAAACACCCTTTACAGAGATCGCAACACTCACTTTGTTCTGGTTTCCTATCGTAACTGAGCCATTGCTTTAAAGCCTTTGTCAGTCAAGGCGGCCAAGTGTGGCTCTGGAGCAGGAACGTCATACTTTCCCTGTCGTTTTCTTAGTCACTCGGTTGACCAGGTTGCAGTCACACACAAAGCACGAACCGTGTCTCAAATTGTCGAACATAGAACTCATCCAATTGTGAAACATTTAAAATACAAAAAGAAAGAACTTTCCTGGTGTTGCACTGCCTCCGCCAGTCCGGGCATTGCCTCCATGACCGTTCCCACCATCTTTATATCTAAGTGTCCCATATTATGTGTCTGTTCTATACCGGGGGACGTTCAGCAGATTTCCATTGATGCTTTCTGCTCTTTATGCTAGCCCGTCTGTGCGGTGTTCGTTCTGTGCTCAGTTATGCCCAGTAGTGCATCTTGAACTGTACATGTTATTATTTGTCACAAACCAAGGTACCGTACCTCACGCTGACCGCTTTCTTTCTGTGTAGACTGTATCAGTGTAGTATACAATGCGGTCGCTGCTACGCTGCTCAATTATTATCCCCCAATACTGCAGTTTGTGTTTGTACATGATTATTATCAGGATAACGTGGATGCAACCTGGCCTCGGATACAAGGCGGCACCTGTTTTTTCAAAATTTTGACCACCCCAAAAATTGATTCAAGGGGAAAAACAGTGTTGAATTCTCACTTTACAAGCCTGGAATAAGCTTCAAAGTGAGTATGATTTTGCTTTTTCTTCAGCTTCAGGGGGGTGTTGCCCCCTGACCCCCCCAGCACTGTACCCTGCCAGAGCCCTGGGCAGCCCCTGGACCCCTGCCTTGCTGTTTTTCGATTTTCTCCAGTTGCATCCACGTGATAAAGAAAGTGGCTTCTCGCTTACAAGCTTTGTAGCCTAGCCGTGCAGGGTGTGTGCCTTGTTGTAGCGGAGCGTGGTGCTACGTGTGTGTGCTATGCTATGCTATTGTCAGTTGTTCCCAAGCCAGCTCCCAAACCTGCCCCGCCGGTGAAGGAGAAGAAGGAGAGGCCCCCCAAACCTGCACCCCCTCCACCACCAACCCCACCACCTCCCCCTGCACCCGAAGGTATGGCGTGGGTCGCGTTGCATGCTGTTGGGTCTGACACGTGCTAACTCGTGTGGAGTTCCCCTTAACTCGGTTGCTAAAGTGTCACCTCGTGTGAGTTCCCCTTTAGCTTGAGACTTAGTAGTTAAAGTGTTAACTCATGTGGAGTTCCCCTTAACTTGAGATACAGTAGTTACAGTACCTCGTGGGTAGTCCCCTTTAACGTGAGACTTATATTAGTAGTTAAAGTGTTAACTCGTGTAAAGTTCCCTTTAACTTGAAACTTAGTAGTTAAAGTGTTAACTCGTGTGGAGTTCACCTTAACTTGAGAATTAGTAGTTACAGTACCTCGTGTGTAGTCCCCTTTAACGTGAGACTTATATTAGTAGTTAAAGCATTAACTGGTGTGGAGTTCGCCTTAACTTGAGACTTAGTAGTTAAAGTGTTAACTCGTGTGGGGTCCTCTTTAACTTGAGACTTAGTAGTTAAAGTGTTAACTCGTACAAGTTCCCCTTAACTTGAGACTTAGCAGTTAAAGAGTTAACTCGTGTGGAGTTGCCCTTAACTGGAGACTTGGTAGTTAAAGTGTTAACTCGTACAAGTTCCCCTTAACTTGAGACTTAGCAGTTAAAGAGTTAACTCGTGTGGAGTTGCCCTTAACTGGAGACTTGGTAGTTAAAGTGTTAACTCGTACAAGTTCCCCTTAACTTGAGACTTAGCAGTTAAAGAGTTAACTCGTGTGGAGTTGCCCTTAACTGGAGACTTGGTAGTTAAAGTGTTAACTCGTACAAGTTCCCCTTAACTTGAGACTTAGCAGTTAAAGTACCTCGTGGGTAGTCCCCTTTAACGTGATACTTATATTAGTAGTTAAAGTGTTAACTCGTGTGGAGTTCATTCCCCTTTAACTTGAGGCTTAGTAGTTAATTAAAGAGAGGGGGGGGGGGGGGTTTGTTGCTGTCCGCCTTTTGATGATTTGATTTTGGAGTCACCTTAACTAATATAAAGCAAACTCTAATTTCATGGGGACTCGCCTTGACGCGTTGCACGAGCACCACAACACGTAACTTTCAACACAGAATTATGGTCCACATACAAGTTGCTATTTTCCATTATTTTCCCAATGACAACACAGTGATACACTATGAATAGAATTGCTAGTGTAACACCGTGCTTCCATGGGGAAATAGTATAAAATAACAAAGTGGTGTAATGGTTAGCGTCGCAGACTACTGGCTGGGAGGTCACGGGTTCGAATCCTATCAGAGGCGAGGGTTTTTGTCGGTCCTGGACCGACTCCTACTCAGAGTGAGTGGCTATGGGCTCAATGGGAAGACTCAAAACCACACAGTCGAGCTTCATCCGCTTAACGGATGCGATTCTGAGAGTGTTGCTCTAATTTCATGACCAACACTGCAGGTGTCTGTAGTTCTCGGGCCTGGTTAACGCCGGGATATCATTATGAAAGGAAGCGTAGAATACAGCCCTGCCATGCAGTCTCAGACCGACACGGAACTCCATAGCATCATCAGCATCATCATCATAGTCATCCGGCTCATTTCCATCAATCATTAAAAAAACAAAGTATCAAATTATGTGGCTTTGCATGCCCTGCTCTCATGGTGACCTCAGTTTTGGTTTCCAATCCTGTCTATACCTTGGTGCGTTCGGGTCAAAGTCATGGGGATCAGTGTGTTCTGGGGAGCTGTCGGTGGACGGTCGTGGTGGCGCCCTCGGAGGAGGACCTCACTCACGCTGGCTCCGCGACTAAGAGAATAGTGTCGTCAGTAGGGGGCTTAGTAGGTGGTGTCCTGAACAGACTCCACTGAACTCCACCGAAGTGACTCAGCAGCAGTTGCAGTGTCTCCTCGGTTGGTTGCCTCCTGATGGCCTAACATAGATTCGCTCCCCTTGGACTGCTGGTCTCGGATTCTGCGACGTGAACAAGCCGGGGTGTGGATGCGTGTTGGGACTCGGAATGAGCGGCGTGGGAGCAACGCCACTGTACGGCCCAGAAGATGGGACAGCAAAAAAAAACAAATGAAGCGTTTTTTGACCATAATCAGTGCCGGAATTTATATCGTTGTTTTGCTGTGTTGTCTCTGATGGTCTCCTAAAGGCCTTCGCACACTAGCATCAGGCGTCAATTGTTTCTCAGAGCAACGCCTTGACGCGTTGACGCCTGCATCACAGCACACATTGTAGCGAGGCAGTGGTGTTCTCACACACGACTCTTGTCGCTTCGCCTCTTGTCGCGCGAACTTCCTTATTTGGAAAGCAAGGAAAGATTACTCTAGCGTCAAACCTCCTTCTAGAAACAACAGTATTTTTTTTCTTCAATCTGAGTTATGGTCCTTCCGTCCGTTGTGATTGGATAGTTTCACGATCTCTGCGATCTTGAGCATCAAAATTAGAGCCGCTTCTATTCTCGAGCAACACAAAATCGCGCAGCTACGCATCAAAAATCCTGCCGCGCCGCGAATCTCTCACACGCAAGCGGCGCATCAAACTGCGCCTTGCAGCAAAAAATCGCCGCGATCTCGAGATCTTGACGCTAGTGTGCGAAGCCCTTAAACCTCACTAGGAAGACTTCCAAAAGTGTTGTCTGGCTGGTTTCTTCGGCCTATTAGTTCTGGCTTGTTGTGATCTTTGCTGCTTGCTAATGAAGTGCTCATAATTACCTTCACCGCTTGTGATTGTCGTAATGTGTTGATGACTGATAACCATAAGCTCTGCAGTTGATCACGTTTGTTGTTGTTGCATTTGAGGGTTTCTGCTTTATTTACCTGTAGGATGTGTTATTGACGTGTTCGATGTTTACTGTGGTGACAGTCCTGAGAAGACCATTGCTTTCGACGGGACTATAAACAATGTAGAAATAACATGGCAAATATTAAGAAAAGCTCCCTCCTCTTCCCCTTCCATTCATTTCAGACGGTTTCAGATTAGGGTTAGGGTTTGCGACAGGGTTAGGGATAGGTTTAGGGTCAGTTTAGTCATCAACTTTTATTGTTTTGTGTATTTGACACTAAGCTGACCCTACACCTAACCCTAACCCTATCCCTAACCCTAACTGAAACTGTCTTAAATGAATGGAAGGGGCGTTTTATTTTTGACACCATGGGATGATCGGATTTCAAACAGTAGACGTAATGATTTATATCAGTTATCGCTTCGTTGTTGTTGTTTTAATAATGCATAAGCAGCAGTTTCTTTATGTTTATTGTTTGTTCTTTGTTGTTGTTGTTTTCCTGTCACTTCCGTGGTCCTCATGCTCCTTTTATACTGATCTTCCATGCCACTCTTCCCCCTCGACTCCTCCCAACCCCCCACCCCCCAAATCCTCCTAATCCCGTGTGACAACAAGACCTCGTGATCCCAATCAGAAGGACAGGTCAGTCAGTGAGTCAGTGAGACGCGGACACGCTTCACTACATGGCAATAATCATGCCCGGTTGTTCTCACGGAAAGGTGTATCGTAAGCAATCCTCCAGTGTCGATCCCCCATCTGTTTCCGCCCTGATGACTGCCGCAAATCAGCCGCAAATCAGCAATCCCTCCCCCCCCCCCCCTCCCCCCAATCTAAGACACTCGTTTGCAACTAACTGTGACCTTTCTTTCCACACTACACCACACCCCCTTCCCCCTACCCCCACGCTTCTCTACCCTCATCTTACCGGGTACTTCTCGATTCGCCATTTCCCATATCGCCATTTCCCAAATCGCCATTTCCCATAATCGCCATTTCCCATAATCGACATTTCCCATATCGACATTTCCCAAATCGCCATCTCATGTGACACATTCTGAACTTAGTGTCATTTCGCCATTTTCGTTGCTGCGTGCATAGTGTGTGAATGTGTTTGTCAGTTCTACGAGCAATCACTGAATAAAACCAATCCATTGCGCGGGCTTGTGTGCATTTACGATCAAATTCAGTCAGCCGATCAAAACTAATAATGTGTACTTTCCTCTTTAAAGCAACATCAACAAACGGTAAGAACAAGGGGTTAAATGTTACAGCTAAAAACCGAGGTGTGTGTGTGTGTGTGTGCGCGCGCGTGCGCGCGCGCGAGCGTGTGTGTGTGTGTGTGTGTGTGTGTGTGTGTGTGTGTGTGTGTGTGTGTGTGTGTGTGTGTGTGTGTGTGTCAAGTCAAAATTGTATTTAAAGATGGACATTGAATAAGCTAACATACATGCTTTTTTCCCATCAAACCAGAATGTGTGTGTGTGTGTGTGCGTGTGCGTGTGCGTGTGCGTGTGCGTGCGTGTGCGTGTGTGCGTGCGTGTGTGTGCGTGTACGTGCGTGTGCGTGCGCGTGCGTGTGTGTGCGTGTGCGTGCGTGTTTGAACGCGTATGTCAGAATATGCCAATTACTAAATGCATTGAAATGAAGGAGTTAAGTAAAGATGGCGAAACGGTACTAAGGGAGTGGCGAAATGGCACTGCTTGACAGCACTGTTACCTAATCACCATGTGGCCATGTGGCGAGATGGGAAATGGCGAATCGGGTTCAGTCAGCTGCGGACTGCGAACACTTTGCATATTCAGGCTCTTTGGTAGAATTATCTGAACGTTTTCTTCTTCTTCTTCTATTGACAATGAAATGGTCGGCATTCGTAAGGCAAGGCATTGGAATGGTAGTGCCTCTCTCTCTCTCTTCTGTTCCTGTTTGTCAGCTAAACTGATTACACGATTAACCCTGATCTTCTGACTTACAAGAGGGTAGGCTCCAGTGTTGGTCCCCCCCCCCCCCCTACTCCTGCACTTTTGTGTCGGAGATTGTGTGTGTGTGCGTGCGTGCGTGCGTGCGTGCGTGCGTGCGTACATGTTTGTGTGTGTGTGTGTGTGTGTGTGTGCGTGTGCGTGTGCGTGTGCGTGCGTGCGTGCGTGCGTGTGTGTGTGTTGGATCCTCAGATTGTTTCGCCATCTCAAACTATCTTTGTGAGAAATCTAACCTTTTAAAGATTAACACCCCCTTCCCCACCCCCTCCGCACGCACACACCTACGAAATAAGGCTTTACGCCCTCTTCGGCCTTTCGGCCATGTGGGGCCAAAGCACACATTACCCATTGATTTTTATGCACTCTGCCACTCCATGCACACCCACTTTTCTGCCCGTTCCACCCCATTCCAAGTAACCTCCCTGGCACCCTCCCCACCCTCACCCCCACCCCCTTTCCGTGATTGTGTCATTCCATCTCATTGGATAAGTAAGCACGATCGGTTACTGACAGATCATTGCCTGCAGCTAGACTTATTTATACAGGCCAACATACTGGAGCTGATTACTGATTTCTACTTCACTGCTTCAAGTTTCCTTCCCCCCCACATACTTAGGAGTTGTGGTGGTGATGTGTATTGGGATTTGAGACAAAGTTGTAATGTAGCTTTGTACGTTTAGACAGCAGTTGCGAAGAATTCGGACTTAAAACGGTTGGTGTAGAAAGAAAGAAGAAAAAACAACACCCAAACGCCCACAATTATAGCATAGTACTATTTCGGATGACCATTTTGTCGAACACCATCCATGAACTGACGTCCACAGCTGGTTCGAAGACCGTTCACTGTGCAGTTTTCTAAAGAATCGTGTGGGGGGTTTCCCGGGACATTCAAGCTATGTCTGTCTACATAGAAACTGTTCTAAAATCCGTTTTATTATGTCTACATAACAGCAAAAGTGAAATGCATCATATGCATTGAACATGATTTGGTAGACCTAAGTGAAATATTAATTCGATTCGGGGTTGGCCGTGTACTACAATCAAGAAATCATCTGGTGAATGAAGTGGATAGTCTTCAGTTGGCCTACGATCCGACGTGAAGGTCATGAGATTGGACGTGGTTCTGGTTTCTGTACGTTGAAGGAGCCGGTGTATCCTATTTTACTCAACGGGTACTCCCATGGATTAGGACTACCAAAACTTGAAACCCTCTTCTGTGTATTCAGTAATAGATGAGGGTAATGATTCAGTTTAGGGAAGGTACCGTTCGTTGTGTTTCCGTAAACCAGTTAAATGAAAAGGTTCGTCTCTGGTTCAGTTTAATAATGCTCATGCTCTCAATAAACCGGTTCAAATCTAGTTCGTGTAGTAGCTTGTTTACATAGAAAACTACCGCAACCAATGTAGGCTTAAAAAACTGAAACGGACTGCAACGTCACTGGAACATACAACAAACAAACAACTACACGGCAAGTGCAATGTAGGCTTACTGTTAATTGGTTTCAACTTCGTGTCGACTTTGGCATCAGGTTGTAATCTGTGCTGAATATTGTGACCCAGCCCCGTGGGGAGCTTTTGGCGTTCAAGTCGAGTTGGAGCATTTTGTTTGTGGAGGGAGAGTGTATCTCTAGTTTGCGCAGCATTAACTACAACAACAACAATAACAAAGTCGTCCTAATTTGTTGTCATGGATACGGAAAGCTCTGCTCCTGGTCGTCAGAATGAACAGAGCACACAGACCCGGAAATACGTCACGTTTGCTGGTCTGTGCGATATGATTGGTGAGTGGAATAGGCCCGTGACTCCAACGGCTTTTGTCATTGGTTGGTGTGTTATTAGTCTGAAGTTGGGGGTTACGTTAAAAGTTTAGTGCCAAATTACAGAAAAATAGAACATTGATGACTAAGCAGACCCTAAACCTGTCCCTAACCCTATCCCTAACCCTAACCCTAACCTGAAACCGTCTGAAATGAATGGAAGGGACAGAGGAGGGAGCTTTTCTTTAACATTTGCCCTTTTGTCAATAATCGGATTTATTACAATGCGCTTCGAGTTAATTTATATATTGCTTTTTACATGTATCACGGCTATTAGTGAATTGTACTTATTGTTGTTGTTTTCCTGTTGCACAATTATGCTTCCTATTTTGCTTTGGTGGATTGGTGTAGTTTACTTTTTGGTTTTGAACTGTGCTCTCGAGAGTTTAGACAATTCTCGGTTGAGTTTCTCTAGACGACGGTCGCCGCGCGCATAACTGTTACGTCAAAAGGGGTCTAAGAAACACTTTAGAAAACGTTTGCGGAAGAATATTGCAAGCTCTTGTCTGATTGGTAAAAAAAAAGTATTATTTTAAACAAACTTTAATGGACCAATCAACAACTAGAAATGTATTCACCCCCTACTAGTTCCGGATAGTTCGCCGCTTGCTCGGTGTTTGGCAAGAACAAAACGTCACGCGAACTATCGGCAGACCATTTTTGCCGATTTGAAAAAGGGCAGGAGAATGGACCGGTTAAGGCAGAAAGATAGTAGATGACAGTAAGCAAAGGGAAAAGGCAGAGTCAAAGAGAGTGACAGATTAGAGGAAGTTATAAGCACAGAGCTTCGAGAAGGTGGGGGAACTATTTATGCAAAAGACCCCCCAGTATCCCCACAGGGGGTGGGGGGGGGGTGAAAATTAACCCTGACGTGTTCTGTTTAACTGATCTGTGTTCACCTGTCGTTGAGCCCAGCTTTCAACGGCCCTGAGCGAGCACAACACTGTGATTATATTGTTTGAAGTTTGTTTTGTGTGTGTGTGTGTTTTAACTTCATATTGTTGTCCATGTTCTTCATGATAAAGAATTATTTAAACTGGTAGGTTCTATGAGTTTTCTACTTGTTATCTTCTTGAAGCTTAATTGCAATACTTTGCGTATTTATAATATGTCAATTAAACCATGTGTTTGCTTCTTTTCAATTCAATTCAATTCAATTACTTTATCGTTTCTTCTTGTTTTTTTACCTTTTTTCCATACAGCAGCAATAATTAGACAGAGACATCATCATTTATTTAAATTCAATAAGACTTTATTGTAATTTTACCTTGTGTGTACAGCAGCAATGTGTGTGTGTGTGTGTGTGTGTGTGTGATAGAGGTGTGTGTGTGTTGTTGTGTGTGTGTGTGTGTGTGTGTGTGTGTGTGTGTGTGTGTGTTTGTGTGTGTGTGTGTGTGTGTGTGTGTGTGTGTGTGTGTGTGTGTGTGTGTGTGTGTGTGTGTGTGTGTGTGTGTGTGTGTGTGTGTGTGTGTGTGTGTGTGTGTGTGTGTGTGTTAACTGACCTTTGTCCTGTCCACAGAGGTAAAGCCGGACAAGCCAGTGCCTCTGCCCATCTCCCCACCAGAAGAGGTCAAGCCACCCCCTCTCTCACCACCCCCACCCGTGGAAGAACCGGTCAGTTGGTAGTGCGTGCGTGCGTGCGTGTGTGCGTGTGCGTGTGTGTGTGTGTGTGTGTGTGTGTGTGTGTGTGTGTGTGTGTGTGTGTGTGTGTGTGTGTGTGTGTGTGTGTGTGTGTGTGTGTGTGTGTGTGTGTGTGTGTCTGTGTGTGTGTCTGTGTGTGCTGTCTATCTATTCGCCTATAAGTCCAGAGAGATGAGATTCTCAGAAAACCAAAACAGGTGGAAAGTTCAGTGAATATTGATGCGATTTTGGTTTAACTGTTTTGAATAAAATTACAACATTTGAACAATTTATTGCAGGGGCGGATCGAGGGGGGGGGGGGGTGCTGGGTTTCCGGACCCCCCCCCCCCCCCTCCCCTGGCAAAAAAAAGGGAGAATTCGTGAGAATTTGTAAAAGGATTTAGTGGTAAATGTTGAGCTCAGATGGCACCAGATTGGGCAGATGCACCCCTCCTGTATTTCTCGGTTCTTTCCGTATTTTCAGCCTTGCCTTTCGTGCTGCAGATTGAGCACTTTTAGCATCTCTCGTTTTCTATATTTAATGCTAATTTTCGACTATATTTCACACAATTGTAAAATAAAAAATATGCATTCAATAATATAGTAGAAGATAAAGGCGAGACGGAAAGAACGCAATGAACCAGGACTGTGACAGGGGGTGTTGATCTGCATCTTTACCCCAAATTGCACCATTTGAGTTCTTTGGGGATTTTTTTTCCCGAGGGGATGGGGGGAGGGCATGCCCCTGGACCCCTCTAGCAAAGTCTTTGGAAACCTCCCTTAGAAATGATGTGATCCGCCCCATGTGCTGTTTTGTCTGGATCTACACACCTTGCTTAGGCCGGGTTCACATTAGACGCGTAAAGTTCCGTACGGAAAACCCTAAATAAGTGGAAGAAAGAAGGATAACAGTTTACGCATATAGGGGAAGTTCGGACACGTGCGCAAATCTTTTCCCTTCTTTGTTTCACTTATTTATGGATTGCGCACTGGTTTCCGCATGGAATATCCGCTTATGTGTGTACACGGCCTTAGTCTGTAAGCATTCCATCTTGTCCTTTATTGTTTCGGAGTTTCACCAACTAATAAATGAAAAAAAAAAGTGAGATGAAAAGTTTACGTTTTAATCTACACTTTTCAGCCTCCCCCTCCCCCACCCCCAGTGGCACGCGCGCCAGTGAAGAAGAAAAGAGAAGCTGCCTCCCCCGCCCCCTCGACGCCGAACCCCCACACCGCCCCCCAAGCCCCCCACCCCCGTGCAGGAGAGGGAGAAGAAGGACTGGATCTACGGCTCTGACGACGAGGAGGAGAAGAAGGAGGAGGAGAAAGAAGGTGGGGGAAGAGAGAGAGAGAGAGGGGGGAGAGAGAGGGGGGGAAGGAGAGAGGGGGAGGGAGAGAGAGAGAGGGAGGGAGAGAGAGAGAGGAAGGGAGAGAGTGGGGGGGGGGAGAGAGGGGGGGAAGGAGAGAGGGGGAGGGAGAGAGAGAGAGAGGGGAGAGAGATAGGGGGGGAGAGAGAGTGGGGGGGGAGAGAAGAGAGAGAGGAGAGGAGAGAGAGAGAGAGGAGGGGGGGGGGAGAGAGAGAAAGAGAGAGGGGGGGGAGGGAGAGAGACACTGGACACTGGAAAACTTTATTTGACAAGAATAAAGATTTTAGGCGATGCCTATTCTTGCAACCTGTCCTTGGATAAAAAGAAAACAAATTTACAAAACAAAAACAATTAAAATGGACGTGCGTGTGTGTATGTCTGTCTGTGTGTGTGTGTGTATGTGTGTCTGTGCGTGTGTGTATGTCTGTCTGTGCGTGTGCACATGCGCGCGCGAAAGGTGTGAAGGATTTGGAAGAAGAAGGGTAAATACGTGGATCTTATAAATTGGGCTGACTGGGTTTGAGGAGTAGCTATGTGAACAATGGAATCAAGCCTGTTTTAAAATGTTGTTGCTATTTAGTTCTCTTTACTTTCTCAGTTTTCTGAAGGTTTATCTAAGGAAACCTCATCTTGCAATAACTGATTTGAAATGTTCGGGATAGCAATCTTTTGAAATGTTGCATTATTGGATAAATTTTGCATGCTCCTTATTATGGTAAAAGAAATCAGGAAGAAGTAAAGAATTTTTCTCACAAAAAATTCATATATATTTACCTAAAGATTACCAAGTAGCAGAAGGGGCAGATGCTATTCCAGCGGGCTGGGCCATGAAATTTGTTTGTAGTAGAGATACTTTGCTCAGGGTGCATCCCAACTCTCTTGGGCAAAGGGATTTGAGGACCGCTGGCGTTGGGGAAGGTCCCCAAAGGCCAACCCATCCCTTTGGCTGCAGCGCCAGAGCCGGTGCCAAGGCCCCCTCGTTAGAGAGTCATAGTCTTCCACACAAAAAACTAAACTGTACCATGATTTTCCATTACTGTAGAAAATCATCTATCACGCAGCTCTCGTGTTACTGTTGGCCCCTACACTACAGGCTAATGTCAGCCAACGATAGAGATAACCCCCGTGGGGATACCGGGGGGGGGGGGGAATCTTTTATACAAATAGTTCCCCCACCTTCTGGAAGTTCTGTGCTTGTAACTTCCTCCAATTCTGTCATTCTCTTTGACTTTGCCTTTTCCCTGTTGCTTACTACTGTCATCTGCTATCTTTCTATCTTACTGGTCCATTCTCCTCCTGCCTTTTGTTTCTCTATAATTTCTTACAATTGAACTAAAAAAACATCAAAACGCTACACTCACACAAGCACATGAAGGTGAAATAAACAATAAACACGGCGAATAAAACCACATTTTCGTCTTTAAAAAGACTTTGACGAGGTGAATACAATACACTAAGCTTAACTATAAATTCTTACAAAGATGTCTTCAGCCGAAGTCGGATATGCTGGGCCTAACTATTTCTTAGTTAGGTGCATAACGGCAGCCTGACGCATCTACGCTCATATGACAGGAAACTGTCTGAGCGAACGAAGAAGAAGAAGTTAGTGATAACATAGCATTATAGGAAACACCACCAGACATTCTAGTTGTTGCTGCTTTCTCTCCCACAGCGGAAGAACCCATCACACTGGACCTCCCCACCCTCCCACCCTCCCTTCCCACCCCGCTCCCCGTCTCCAGTCCCCGGAGCGGGGCCGGGGGGCGTGGCTTGGGCGGGGCCGGGGGTCGGAACACGATGAACCTGTCCTTCATGGCCAGCATCAAGTCCAAGCCCCGCTGGGGGCAGAAGCAGCGAGACACGTCGCTGGTGGACGAGGAGGAGCGGGAGCGCCTGGCGGAGGAGAGGAGGCGGAGACACATGATGATGGTGGACAAGCACCGCCACAGGAAGGGCGGGGACAGGGACGGGGAGGAGAACGGGGGACCCAACTTTGAAGATTGTGAGTATCGTAGGATCGATGGATGGATGGATTGAATGGACGCATGGTGTTTTCGTTTCGATTATTCGTGGTCCAGAACTCAATTTATATCACAGGGCTGCACGTTTTTCGGGCTTATACGAAAATGAGTTCTAGGTTTTCAGGCTTAGGGGAAGACGGGGTAAAAAGCGCATGGGCGGGTAAGAAGCCCACCCCAATTATCTCATGAAATGAAGCAAATTTCAGTCTCATTTTGCCCATGAGACGAGCGTTAATGTCTAGCATTCGTCTCAGGGGCAAATTTGACTGAAATTTTCTTTATTTCATGAGATAATTGGGGTGGGCTTCTTACCCGCCCATGCGCTTTTTACCCCGTCTTCCCCTAAGGCAATTCCAAGACCAGCTTTCAGGCTTATGGATTTCGCCCATTGGCACCGCTGTTTAACATTGATTTCTATTATTTTGTATGTGAACTTTCGAAGCACTCTCCGGTTCATTTTCTTTCTTTCTTTGTCCCCTATGTACATTCCCATGTGGGTCCACTTAATGTACTTCTGTAAATAGAAGTCGCCACTCGCCACCGCAGAAGGAGAGCTCCAGCAGATGTCACCATAATGATCTGCGTATTGTTGTCTATTTCAGAAGCCCCACTTATAGTGAGTGGATAGAGGTGTGTGTGTGTGTGTGTGTGTGTGTGTGTGTGTGTGTGTGTGTGTGTGTGTGTGTGTGTGTGTGTGTGTGTGTGTGTGTCTGTGTGTGTGTGTGTGTGTGTGTGTGTGTGTGTGTGTGTGTGTGTGTGTGTGTGTGTGTGTGTGTGTGTGTGTGTGTGTGTGTGTGTGTGTGTGTGTGTGTGTGTCTGTGTCTGTGTCTGTGTGTGTGTGTGTGTGTGTGTGTGTTGTGTGTGTGTGTGTGTGTGTGTGTGTGTGTGTGTGTGTCTGTGTCTGTGTCTGTGTGTGTGTGTGGATGAGTTGTGTGTGTGTGTGTGTGTGGTCTGTGTGTGTGTGTGTGTGTGTGTGTGTGTGAGAGAGAGAGAGATCCAATGTCTCTTTAATAGACCTTATTTAAAGATCAAACTGTTAAGCCCACTGAACATGAAAACTGGTCAAGTGTATTTCGCCTTCAAGATTTGAAAAAAAAAATAAAAGCTAGACCTGAAAGCTCAGGTGGGATTTTGTGTGAGACTGTGTATTGTGTGCGTGTGTGTGTGTGTGTGTGTGTGTGTGTGTGTGTGTGTGTGTGTGTGTGTGTGTGTGTGTGTGTGTTGTGTGTGTGTGTGTGTGTGTGTGTGTGTGTATGCACGCAAGCATTATTTTATGCATGAATTGATTGGGTATACCACTTGTGAATTAGGGTGCGTGAATCATTCATGAATGGGCTATGTTGTAGCCTAAGTGTGCATAGGTGTGCGAGTGTGTGCATCAATGTATACATTTTTATTTTGTGGTGGATGATCCTATTATGCACCATCAGTCTGTGCTAAACGTGACGCTCTTTCTTTCCATAGTGGATGATGGCACGGAAACATCACCCCTCGGTACGTTCGTAGCTTCCCTGTTTCATTCCTTCTTAATGAACGATTTCAGACTTTCTCTGACTTGATTTTTTCTCTTTTCTTGCATTAATCGAACAATTTTAGAAGTGATACGTAGAACTAACCCCAGTTTCAACGAAAATGGAAGAAAACAGGGTTCTTGGGCATTTGGTGGGGCGGGGTTTGTAACAAGCTCCGCCTTTTCCTGCATGCAGTGCTAGGACTGGATCAACAGGGTGCGGAGTTTGTTCTACGCTCCGCCTTTTCCTGCATGCAGTGCTAGGACTGGATCAACAGGGTGCGGAGTTTGTTCTACGCTCCGCCTTTTCCTGCATGCAGTGCTAGGACTGGATCAACAGGGTGCGGAGTTTGTTCTACGCTCCGCCTTTTCCTGCATGCAGTGCTAGGACTGGATCAACAGGGTGCGGAGTTTGTTCTACGCTCCGCCTTTTCCTGCATGCAGTGCTAGGACTGGATCAACAGGGTGCGGAGTTTGTTCTACGCTCCGCCTTTTCCTGCATGCAGTGCTAGGACTGGATCAACAGGGTGCGGAGTTTGTTCTACGCTCCGCCTTTTCCTGCATGCAGTGCTAGGACTGGATCAACAGGGTGCGGAGTTTGTTCTACGCTCCGCCTTTTCCTGCATGCAGTGCTAGGATTGGATCAACAGGGGGAGGGGAGGTTGTTCTACGCTCTGCCTTTTCCTGCATGCAGTGCTATGATTGGATCAACAGGGGGAGGGGGGGTTGTTCTACGCTCTGCCTTTTCCTGCATGCAGTGCTATGATTGGATCAACAGGGGGAGGGGGGGTTGTTCTACGCTCTGCCTTTTCCTGTATGCAGTGCTATGATTGGATCAACAGGGGGAGGGGGTGTTGTTCTACGCTCTGCCTTTTCCTGCATGCAGTGCTATGATTGGATCAACAGGGGGAGGGGGGGTTGTTCTACGCTCTGCCTTTTCCTGCATGCAGTGCTATGATTGGATCAACAGGGGGAGGGGGTGTTGTTCTACGCTCTGCCTTTTCCTGCATGCAGTGCTATGATTGGATCAACAGGGGGAGGGGGGGTTGTTCTACGCTCTGCCTTTTCCTGTATGCAGTGCTATGATTGGATCAACAGGGGGAGGGGGTGTTGTTCTACGCTCTGCCTTTTCCTGCATGCAGTGCTATGATTGGATCAACAGGGGGAGGGGGTGTTGTTCTACGCTCTGCCTTTTCCTGCATGCAGTGCTATGATTGGATCAACAGGGGGAGGGGGGGTTGTTCTACGCTCTGCCTTTTCCTGCATGCAGTGCTATGATTGGATCAACAGGGGGAGGGGGTGTTGTTCTACGCTCTGCCTTTTCCTGTATGCAGTGCTATGATTGGATCAACAGGGGGAGGGGGGGTTGTTCTACGCTCTGCCTTTTCCTGTATGCAGTGCTATGATTGGATCAACAGGGGGAGGGGGGGTTGTTCTACGCTCTGCCTTTTCCTGTATGCAGTGCTATGATTGGATCAACAGGGGGAGGGGGTGTTGTTCTACGCTCTGCCTTTTCCTGTATGCAGTGCTATGATTGGATCAACAGGGGGAGGGGGGGTTGTTCTACGCTCTGCCTTTTCCTGTATGCAGTGCTATGATTGGATCAACAGGGGGAGGGGGGGTTGTTCTACGCTCTGCCTTTTCCTGTATGCAGTGCTATGATTGGATCAACAGGGGGAGGGGGTGTTGTTCTACGCTCTGCCTTTTCCTGTATGCAGTGCTATGATTGGATCAACAGGGGGAGGGGGTGTTGTTCTACGCTCTGCCTTTTCCTGCATGCAGTGCTATGATTGGATCAACAGGGGGAGGGGGGGTTGTTCTACGCTCTGCCTTTTCCTGCATGCAGTGCTATGATTGGATCAACAGGGGGAGGGGGTGTTGTTCTACGCTCTGCCTTTTCCTGTATGCAGTGCTATGATTGGATCAACAGGGGGAGGGGGTGTTGTTCTACGCTCTGCCTTTTCCTGTATGCAGTGCTGCGATTTGTTCGGCGGATTGTAAATTTATTAATTTTTTTTGGTATTGGCATACTCTTATTTGGTGGGGCGGGGTTTATAGCAAGCTCTGCCTTTTCCTGTATGCAGTGCTGTGATTGGATCAGCAGACTGTAGATTTATTTAGAGAGTCTTGCTTTACATTGGCCTACTCTTCTGCTGAAGAACAATTTCAGAGTTTTCTTTACTCTTTAAACTAACAATTTTATGGTTTTTATCTGTAAACTAATCTTTCCTTTCACCCCTTTTATTCCGTCTACCCTATTTTATTTTATTTTATTTTTTCTCTCTCTTAATCTAACAGGGGATGCAGAGTGGGTGAGGTGTGTAGACTGTTCTCTCTGGTTTTGATTTACCTTATCTTTGGGCGAAGGAAGCGTTGGAATATTTTTGTGTTACGCTCTCACAGCATTCTGCTCTTAGTAGTACCGGTGCAGTCACTGATCATGAGTGCGTCTTAAACAATTAACACGAGGAGCAAAAGCGATTGACAGTTTCTTCTTCTTCTTCTTCTCCATCTTCTTCTCCTTCGTGTTAACCGTTTAAGACGCGCTCGTGATCACAGCGCCTGCTGCAACGTCCCTGCAGTAGCTTCAGGTTTTATAATGGGTTTTTTTCTTTCTTTCTTCTCGTTCAGCTTTTTAAGATCTAGACTACTAACAGGTCTGCGCGTTGGTTGGGTACGTTTGTTTTTTCTTCTCGTTCAGCTTTTTAAGATCTAGAGTACTAACAGGTCTGCGCGTTGGTTGGGTACGTTTGTTTTTTCTTCTCGTTCAGCTTTTTAAGATCTAGAGTACTAACAGGTCTGCGCGTTTGTTGGGTACGTTTGTTTTTTCTTCTCGTTCAGCTTTTTAAGATCTAGAGTACTAACAGGTCTGCGCGTTGGTTGGGTACGTGCACATTTCCTGATTTTTTTAATAGGAAATTTGCAAAATCCCTGAGTGAAACAGTAAGTTTGCAAATGTCCTGAAATTTTCAGGAAATTTGGAAATGTACTGGTTTTGTAAATTAACTGTAGCATATGCAGCGGCAAGGGCCAATAGTAACGTGTGAGCTATACAATAATGGATTTAATGCTGTCACAGGAAGCTATTAGTCTTTAGCGGAGGACCGTGACTCTCAAAGTTCGGGGCGTAGAAGAAAATTCGATTAATGTCCTCCGGCCTGGAACAGGCACATAACTATGGGACATCAATAGATATACAGACGTTGGGACGATCCTGGAGGTAGTGCAACACCAGGAAAGTCCCGATTTTTTAATCGATAAAGATATAAAAGTATCTTTTGAAAAACAAAATAGATGCGGGACGTTTGCAGTGGCTGGTGTGCTACATAAAAGGGGAAAGGTTCGCCTCCCGGTTTGCCTTATGTACTAACATGTCATGTGGCGGTACCATAGCCGATGAGGTTTAACCGAGGCGTGGTTACCGCTACACCTATCTATATTGTTAAAAACTCGGGACTTTACTGGTGTTGCACTGCCTCCGGGCATTACAGCCAGTATTGCTCCCACCATCTTTGTATTTACAAATGTCACATATGTGTCTATGGCCGAGAGGATGTAAAACTCCATTTTTCGTTCGTTCCCGGTTTGCCTTGTTCAAAAAGTGGGTTCATGATTTTTTTGATATCAGACCTGGTATTGCAGTTACCCCCAGCATCTGCTCAGATCATTGAATGATGGTTGGTTGATGGTTCGTCCCATATGTGCTGTTTTGCAGCCGACGTAAAACCGAACTTTCATCCCGGTTTGTCTGAGGGGCTCTTCTCCAACATCATCTGTCCTCAAATCCCTTTGGCCGAAAGAGTGGGGAAGTACTCTGGGCAAGGCAACTTTACTTACAAACAAATTCTAGCCCAGCGCGCCGGAATAGCAGATGCCCTCCCTCTGCTATCTGGCTGACAGAGTCGGAAGCGACAGACAAGCATATGTATACATAGTTTCTTGAGAATATTATAATGCAGTGTGTATCAAAGACATTGTCATAATTTTCCTTAAACCTTTTTTTCACTTCCTTTTCTCTTGCAGACAGTTTTCTGGCCAAGTATTGTATTCTGAACCCATCTACTACAGACAAGTACCGTTATACATTCGATCATGTGAGTAGTTTATGTGTGTGTGCGTGTGTGCGCGCGCGCACGCGCGTGCGTGTGTGTGTGTGTGCGTGCGTGTGTGTGTGTGCGTGCATGTGTGTGTGTGCGTGTGTGTGTGTGTGTGTTCCTTGTGACACTTTTTTTTGTCCCAAAACTACTGGATGGATGTAAAGGAAAATAGTTTGTATTGGTATCTTCGAAAAGTGTAACCCATGGATTTTGATATCTTTTTTTTTTACACCAAGTAATCGATGTAGCTCTTCATATAATGTATGGACCTTTTTATTCATCAGCAGAATCACCTACCTTTTTATGAAAGTTAACCATAATTATATTCTAGTCATGGAGTTGTCAGCAAAGTTGCAGCTTAACACCCCCACCCCTACACCACCACACCCACCCCCACACCCACCCACACCCAATCAAATTTTCTCACTGAACATTCTCACTAAGAAGTAACAGTCTGCCTTGCTCAGGAAAGGGATAGGGGTAGTATCTGGTTGGGGCTAGTTTAATAAAGCTGCGTCCAGTTTCTCTAGATAACGGTCGCCGCGCGAACAATGCTTACGCCAAACGGGGCCTAAGAAACACTTTAGAAAACGCCCGTTTGCGGAAGAATATTACAAGCTCTTGTCTGATTGGTCACACACAAAAAAGATTTTAACCAAACTTTAATGGACCAATCAACAACAAGAAACGTATTCACCCCTTACTAGTTCCGGATAGTTTGCCGCTTGCTCGGTGTTTGGCAAGAACAAAACGTCGCGCGAACCTTCGGCAAACGAAGAGTGTTTCTTTTACCGTTTTCGCCGATTTGAGCGAGCGCAACGTAACGTTATCCCTTGTGAAACGACCCCCTGAAAGCAGCCTGCCTTGAGATTGAAAGCCATAAACATGGGGGGGTGGAGGGGGGTTCCTAAGCTGCATCTTTGCCAGACTGTCTGTGTGGTGAGTGTGTGGCTATCGTTACTATTATGGTGTCAGCTGGATGAAGGGGAGAAAGGCTACCTAACGGAGGAGGAAACTGCCTACGGCCTGCGTGCGGTCAACCCCAGTCTGAGTGCCGTGGAGAGAACCTACCTCTTCAGGGTCAGTATGGCTATGGGGTATGACGACAGGCCGTCACACGCCTGTCGTTACGTCCCTTTGTGTCTCCCCAATATCACAAATCTATCTGGAAACGCAAAGGTCAATAACTCTGGAGAAACTCTAGGGGAAAACGCAAAAGACAATAACTTTGGAGATTGCGTCACACTGCATTGGTGTAATTAAGCTTGTGACAAAAGGTGAAAAGTGACAACCAACCGATATGTCCAGAGTGACAACCAACAGTGATTGCACAGAATGCAAGATCTAGCAGACGCAATTGGTATTTTTTGCTTCAATTTGGTGTACATATGTGATAAAGTATTGATCAATGCATTTTGGTATCATTTTTGCAAAGACATCCACATGAATTCCTTCAATTATTTGAACAAAAACTGTTGGTTGTCACGCTGGACATACAGAAAATCATGTTTGTGCCCCAAAACATTTGTTCATATGAAAACATAATTTTTGTTGACTGTGATGTCTTTTTAAAACACCAAGTATAGCCTTCTTGCAAAATTTCTAGTGAAATCCTTCTCTATTATGGTTATGTTGCATTATTACTGTTGGTTGTCACTGTGGACATACGCCATCAAATTGTTTCATAATACACCCTTCTATGTCATGACATTATTTTCAAGCATGAAAACTGCAGTGAAATAACCCAACTGCAACATCATAAGCATTAAAACTTACTTAGCTGCACAAAATCAACTTTTACAAGGACAACTGTAGGTGGACATACTTTTTGCAGTTGGCGGACATACACCAAGTCTTTTGCTCATCAAAGACACAATTTAAAGAAAAGTATGTTGTCTTTTGGTGTACAAGATTATTTCATTAGCATCTTTAGAGGAGACACAGATAAAACTTTCAATTTCAATGGTATGACTGTATTTTAGAGGTCCAAACTGTTGGTTGTCACCCGGACGACCTTTTGTCACATTTACATTAGACTATGTACACTTTCAAACAATTGAGAAGATGGTCTTGGTCTGTGCAGCTATCCCTAGTCTGAGTGTTGATAAAGAGAACCTAGGGCCTGCCTCTTCAGGGTTAGGCATACGTATCGCGTACTGTTGATATGAGTCTTTACACTTTATGTTTATAATCATGATTTAGCGTAATGTTCATGTGCATTCAGTATGTACACATTCAAACGAAGGCAGCGACTGGAGGAGAGGAGAGATCAAACCACCATCTTCCGCCAGCGCACAGGGCACTGCGGCCACAGACTATTTTCTCTCTGCTGCGGCCTCTGCGCACTCCCACGAAGCATTGGGATCACAGACTCCTCTCTGTGCCAGTGTGGACAAGCTGATAAACTTGACCATTAACCCATCCCATGTTCTCAAAGACTGCCCTCTGTACGATGCGATGCGGCAACAGACCTGGCCCGGAGGGACGGACCTCAGAACCAAACTCCGGGGGACGACAGACGACCTTCACTAGACATCCAGGACATCCAGTTTTGCGGCATCGCTCGGTCTGAGGTTTTGATGCGTAGGCCTAGAACAACTGAACGCGGAAGAAGAATGAGAAAAAGAAGAAAAAAAGAAGAAGAAGAAGAAGAAGAAGAGAGAAGAAGAAGAAGAAGAAGAAGAAGAAGAAGAAGAAGAAGAAGAAGAAGAAGAAGAAGGTGAGAGAAGAAGAAGAAGAAGAAGAAGAAGAAGAAGAAGAAGAAGAAGAAGAAGAAGAAGAAGAAGAAGAAGAAGGTGGAGAAGAAGAAGAAGAAGGCAGAGACGCTCTATATTTAAGTGACAGTGCATGGGAAAAACAGACATAATGGAAATTTGGCATAAATTGATATTTTAATTTTTCATGGTAGAGCAAAGATTCCTTTACACAGAAAACCGAATTGAGTTATAATATTGTCTAGTTTTTATTTTATAATTATTTGAAGTTTGGCATTCAAAACAAATCATTTGCAGAAATCGGGCATAGAAGATACAATTTTGCCTCTTTGTTTCTATTGACTTGATTTAGAAAACAATCAAATAAACAAAGAAACGATTCAAAGTTGTCTTTCATGTTGTGGATACTGGTAGAACACATAGAAATAGACATAAATTTGCCCTAAATAGAAAATTGATATTTTTGGGATTGTTGACTAGTTTTGGATTTTGCTCAAAACATTCTGAGCGACTTATGTAGGTTTATCCCATGCAACATCACCGCTATCCGAGGGTAATGGGGTGAACCTATTTCTTCGGGGTTAGCATGAGTATTCTACCATTGTGATAACAATATCGTTTCACCGTAGGCCTATACAGGCCTAACAGGGAGGATTCCTAATGATTTGGTGTTTGGTATATTCGAGTCACAGAGACTTGTTTCTGTGAAATTAGGGCTTCTCCCACCTGGAGAGCGCGTGGGCGCAGTGCCACCCATTAAAAAAAATAATTGGGGGTGGGGGTGGAGCTTGGTAGTAATCAATTCTGGCATACCCACCAACAGAAAACTTTGGGGAGCGCGCGCGCACGCACACACACATACACACACGCACGCGCGCGCGCGCGCTATTCATGATGATGCGCGCGTGCGCACACGTGTGGTGTGGTGTGTGTGTGTGTGTGTGTGTGTATTTCTTTCTTCTTCTCTGTTTGTCTCCGCGTGTGTACTCCAATAAATGTTGCTTTAAATGATCATCAAGTTGACTGTGTGTGTGTCCTCAGGTGCTGGAGATAGTGGGCCACAAGAATAAACTGGGCACAGACTTCAATGAATGTTGCCGTCAATTATCAAATTGTCTGTGTGTGTGTGTGTGTGTGTCCTCAGGTTCTGGAGATAGTGGGCCACAAGACGAATCGACTTCAATGAATGTTACTGTTAATGATCATCAAATTGTCTCTCTCTGTGTCCTCAGGTGCTGGAGATAGTGGACCACAAGATGAAGCTGGGCACAGACTTCAATGAATGCTACCGTCAATGATCATCAAGTTGTCTGTGTGTGTGTCCTCAGGTTCTGGAGATAGTGGACCACAAGATGAAGATGGGCTCAGACTTCAATGAATGCTACTGTCAATGATCATCAAGTTGTCTGTGTGTGTGTCCTCAGGTTCTGGAGATAGTGGACCACAAGATGAAGCTGGGCACAGACTTTAATGAATGTTACCGTCAATGATCATCAAGTTGTCTGTGTGTCCTCAGGTTCTGGAGATAGTGGGCCACAAGAATAAACTGGGCTCAGACTTCAATGAATGCTACCGTCAATGATCATCAAGTTGTCTGTGTGTCCTCAGGTTCTGGAGATAGTGGGCCACAAGAATAAACTGGGCTCAGACTTCAATGAATGCTACCGTCAATGATCATCAAGTTGTCTGTGTGTGTCCTCAGGTTCTGGAGATAGTGGGCCACAAGATGAAGATGGGCACAGACTTCAAGCTCTTCTCCATCCTGGCCGCTCTCTCACAGCGCGTCTCCAGACTAGAGTCAGTACTTCTACAGTGCTCAGTGCTTTGGTTGGCCCTTCGCCACTCTCGTTCCTCTCTGTCCATCAGTCTGCTTGTTTCTTTCTTTGTCTGTCCTGCCTGTTTTATATTTCTGTGCCCTAAGTGGGTATGAAATAAAACATTTGCCTTGCCTTGCCTCACAAAATCCTGAACTACCAAGGTCTCTCAGAGCAAGCTCTCCAAACTACTACACAGCTGAGCTTTGGGCTCTTCGCCATTCTTCGTGGATGGGGGAGCTGATGCCATTGTTCATGTCTGTCTGTCTGTCTGTTTCCTTCTTTGTCTGTCCCCGCAGAATCTGGAACCACGTAGCTGTCTCTTACGCACGCATGCGCATATGTGTGTGACTGTGTGTGCATATTTGTGTGCATTATAATTTATGTGTGCGCAAGCTCGTATGTGTGTGCGCAGTGTGTGTGCGTGTGAGAGAAAGAAAGAGAGAGAGAGAGAGAGAGAGAGAGAGAGAGAGAGAGAGAGAGAGAGAGAGAGAACACTGAACACTGAACGGTTTAATGAATAGGCCTTAGGCCCATGTCATGGCGGGCGGTTACAAAAACAAACAAAAATGTCAAGGGCATTGCAATGCATGAATAAATTCAAACGCATGTAATTCACACACACACACACACACACACACACACACACACACACACACTTACACACACACACGCACACACACACGCACACAATCGTGCGCGCACGCACGCACATATACATTCATACATACGCACGCACGCTCGTTCACACGTATAATTGTTAGGTACGTTCATTTCAGCACGTACACATACACACACACACACACACACTTCTCTCTCTCGCTTCAGAGAATTTATCTCTGTTTCTTGATCCGTGGGATTCTGTTTCAAGCCGTGGTTTTTGTCTGGGAGAATAACCAGAGAGAGAGAGAGAGAGAGAGAGAGAGAGAGATTATAATATATATATATATATATATATATATATATATATATATATATATATATATATATATATATATATATATATATATATATTCACTGTTTATTTTACATCTGTATTATTATTATGTGTGATGTGTGGCAGTGAGTGGGCTCGCAACCTGATGGCTGAAATGGATTACAGAAATCTGGAAATGAAGCTGTTTCTTTGCAAAGTGAGTCTGCCTGTACTGTAGCTGTCTGTGGGCAAGCCTTCTATCTGTGTGTGTGTGTGTGTCTGTGCGTGTGCGCACGCATGTGCCTCTGTGAGTGTGTGTGTGTGTTTGCATCTCTCTAAGATATAGGGAGAAAGGTGGCAGAGTGGTTAAGACGTTCGCCTGCCAAATGTAATGCGTGACTGCAACGTGAGTGACCCAGGTTCGAATCCCGACCTCGCCATTTCTTTCTAGTGCAACAGAGAAATCGAAGGGAACGTCGAGCCCTTCGGATGGGGACTTAAAGCTAGTCTGACCCGTGCGCTTTATGCACGTAAAAATCCCACGGCAGTTGAAAGTCGGTAAGAGCAGGGATAAATCCCGCTGCCTGGTATGGCCAAATTGATAGCTAGGTTTCCCCAAGTCTGCCCCCCCCCCCTCCTCAACCTGCCCCCCCCCCCCCCCCGAAAAAACCCCCCAACACACACACAACAACTGGGTAGGCGCTGCACTTGCGGCGACGCGCTCTCCGGGGGAGAGCAGCCCGAATTTCCACAGATAAGTCTCTGTGATTTGAATCATTTATACTAAATGTGTGTGTATGGAGTATGTGTGTAAACATTAACTTTTGAGCACAAAGGGAATATAACAAGGTTACAGTTAGTCTGTGTATCGACATACACGGAAGTTCCGCGTGGAAACCCCGCGTGAATAAGTAAACGAAATAAGGGGGAAAAAATAAGCGCTCGTGTTTCCGCGCGAAACTTCCGCATATATCCGCCTTACCCAACGAGACATATCACCTTGAACTAACTGACCACCGAACAAAAGTTAAAAGAGAGACTGGCAGTAGTTTACAAAGTTATTTCGCGGACTTGATGCATGGGCATCCATCATCAAGGATCAGTGGTCCAAGATCAAGTTCAACAGAAATTAAAGTTGATCCAGTGGACACATCAGTGCCGGTGGATGGGGGAGCTGATGCCATTGTGGTGGAAGGTGGAAGGTGGGAAGTGTTAGTGTTGTTGTAGGCAGTGAGTGAGTTCACAATGATCCCCAGCTGTAGTGTAGGTGAAAGGGTGGGAGTACGGCTTCAGTCAGCTGCGGAGTGCGAGCTCTTTGTATATTCAGGCTTTTTGGTACAATTTTGTACGTTGGTATATAATCCACTGTGCTGAGTACCCGGTTAACATGAGAACATTGTGGAGGGTTAAGGTATGTGGTCACCCAAAGAACACTACTTTATATAGGACCAAATGTAGGGGTGGGTTTTTGTGTGTGAAAGGACCAAATGTAGGGGTGGGTGTGTGTGTGTGTGTGTGTGTGTGTGTGCGTGCGCGCGCGCCGTTGGTGGCTATGCATTCTCCCTCGACAAGAGAGAGCAACGCAGAGGTCTGTGTAGGTGTGTATTTGTGGGGGGGAGGGGTACGTGTCGCCGGCACTGGGAGTACATTAACACGGTGTTGCCATCTCATGTTTTTTTCTCCCGCGCAGACTCTGTGGGAGTGCAACGTGGAGTCGTCCACCAACACCATCAGCCTGGACCAGCTGATCGTGGAGCTGAGGGCAGGGGGAGTCAGCCCCCACCACGAGCGGGAGGTCAGGACCAAGCTGGCTGAGCACCGCTCCCTGGACTTCTTCGACTTCCTCATGTACATCCCGCTGTTCATCATGATCCACCAGACTGTGGTCACCGACCCTTTGTCTGTTAGCAGGACCGCCTGATGGAGAGAAAGAGGGGGAGAGAGAGAGGGGGAGAGAGAGAAGGAGGGAGAGAGAGAGAGAGAGAGAGGGAGAGAGAGAGAGAGAGAGAGAGAGAGAGAGAGAGAGAGAGAGAGAGAGAGAGAGAGAGAGAGAGAGAGCACTGAAAACCTTTATTTAACAAGGATAAAGAATTTAGGCAATGCCTATTCTTCCAATCTGTCAGAGAGAGAGAGAGAGAGAGAGAGAGAGAGAGAGAGAGAGAGAGAGAGAGAGAGAGAGAGAGAGAGAGACACTGAAAACCTTTATTTAACAAGGATAAAGAATTTAGGCAATGCCTATTCTTCCAATCTGTCAGAGAGAGAGAGAGAGAGAGAGAGAGAGAGAGAGAGAGAGAGAGAGAGAGAGAGAGAGAGAGAGAGAGAGAGAGAGAGAGAGAGAGAGAGAACACTGAAAACCTTTATTTAACAAGGATAAAGATTTTAGGCAATGCCTACTAGAGAAAGAGAGAGAGAACTTGTTTATTGAGGGAAAAGAATAAGTACACAATGGGCTTGTTTACATCAGAGAGAGAGAGAGAGAGAGAGAGAGAGAGAGAGAGAGAGAGAGAGAGAGAGAGAGAGAGAGAGAGAGAGATTGGGGGAGGGGGGAGTAGGAGACAAGAGAGACGGACAAAACTTTTAGAGAGACATCCTCCCGTTTATCACGATACACGAGACTGTCGTTACTGATCCCTTGTCTGAACTGCCTAAGAGAAAATGAATGATTGAATTGCATTTATTAATGAATGAAATTGTGTGTCTTAGAGAGAGAGAGAGAGAGGGGGGGGGGGGGGGGGGCAGGGGAGAAAGAGAGAGAGACACGGTTGCAACTACACAAAATGAAAACAAACTGAAAGGCCGGGGTCCATGGGGTAATGTCCCCCTGTCACTGAAGCAAAAATTGATTTATGAAGTTATTTAAATTTTTTGTTTGCTTTTTCCACAATTTATACAAATGCTTGTTTTAAAGTATTTGAAAAATACAGTAGACACACAAAGATCTTGTTTGACAATTTTTTTAGAAAAGGGACTTCAAAAACAGGAAATCCTTGTATAGCAGGAAAAGTTGCACCCATGCAAATATACATAGAGAGAGAACCAGAGACCCCCCTGTTAATGAAGATACATCAGACTGCGGTGACTGATCCAGTGTCTGTTAGTAGGACTGCCTGATGGAGAGAGCGAATGAATGAATGAAATGGTCTGTATTGAGAGAGACAGAGAGGGGGGGCGGAGAGAGAGAGAGAGAGAGAGAGAGAGAGAGAGAGAGAGAGAGAGAGAGAGAGAGAGAGAGAGAGAGATTCAGAGAGATTTCAAAGAGAGAGATGGGGAGTGAGAAAGAGAGAGAGAGAGAGAGAGAGAGAGAGAGAGAGAGAGAGAGAGAGAGAGCAAGGCGGGGGGATGAGGGAGAGAGAGAGGAGAGGGTGAGGGAGAGAGACCCCGCACCCCCCCCCCCCCCTGTACATCATGATCCATCGGACACTAGTTACTGATCCCCTGTCTGTCAGTAGCACTGCCTGACAAACAGACAGGGAGAGAGACCCCCCCCCCCTCCTGTACATCATGATCCATGGACCCTAGTTACTGATCCCCTGTCTGTCAGTAGCACTGCCTGACAAACAGACAGGGAGAGAGACCCCCCCCCCCCCCTGTACATCATGATCCATGGACCCTAGTTACTGATCCCCTGTCTGTCAGTAGCACTGCCTGACAAACAGACAGGGAGAGAGACCCCCCCCCCCCCCCCCCTGTACATCATGATCCATGGACCCTAGTTACTGATCCCCTGTCTGTCAGTAGCACTGCCTGACAAACAGACAGGGAGAGAGACCCCCCCCCCCCTGTACATCATGATCCATGGACCCTAGTTACTGATCCCCTGTCTGTCAGTAGCACTGCCTGACAAACAGACAGGGAGAGAGACCCCCCCCCCCCCCCCCCCCTGTACATCATGATCCATGGACCCTAGTTACTGATCCCCTGTCTGTCAGTAGCACTGCCTGACAAACAGACAGGGAGAGAGAGGGGGAGGGAGAGAGACCCCACCCCCATCCCCCGGTACATCATGATCCATTGGACCCTAGTTACTGTCTGTCAGTAGCACTGCCTGACAGACAGGGAGAGAGAGGGATGAGAGAGGGGGAGAGGAGAGAGAGACCCCCCCCCCCCCCCCCCCGGTACATCATCATGATCCATCGGACCCTAGTTACTGTCTGTCAGTAGCACTGCCTGACAGACCCCCACCCCCCCCCCCCCCCCTCCATTCCCCCCCCCCCCCCCCCCCCCCCCCCCCGGTACATCATGATCCATCGGACCCTAGTTACTGTCTGTCAGTAGCACTGCCTGACAGACAGGGAGAGAGAGGGGGAGGGAGAGAGACCCGACCCCCCCCCCCCCCCCCGGTACATCATGATCCATCGGACCCTAGTTACTGTCTGTCAGTAGCACTGCCTGACAGACAGGGAGAGAGAGGGGGAGGGAGAGAGACCCCACCCCCATCCCCCGGTACATCATGATCCATCGGACCCTAGTTACTGTCTGTCAGTAGCACTGCCTGACAGACAGGAGAGAGAGAGGGGGAGGGGGATGGACAGAAAGGCAGACAAACAGAGAGAGAGAGAGAGAGAGAGAGAGAGAGAGAGAGAGAGAGAGAGAGAGAGAGAGAGAGAGAGAGAGAGAGAGTACAGAAGAGTACCTGCCTGAATTTGGATGTTTTTTGCTTCTTTTTTCTCTCTTGATCGTTGTCTTGTGCTCTGAGATTCTTGCAATGTAGCTACCCCCTCCCCCTCCCCCCCAGACACATACAGTCATGGAAGGGAAGCTAATGTAATCAAACGCGCCTGCATGTGCATGCGCGCGCATGTGTGCGTGTGTGTTAGTTAATTTTGTGGTCTGTCCCGCACAATCTCTTGTAAACTGCTGTACAGAATCGCTTCAAATTTTGTACATTGGTATAATTATAATCCACTGTGTTGAGTACCCAGTTAACATGAGAACATTGTGGAGGGTTAAGGTATGGTCACCTAAAGAACACTGCTTTAATTAGGACCAAATGTAGGTGTGTGTGTGTGTGTACTGTTGGTGGCTATACTTAATACCCTTTTGTGTGTTGTTGGGGCCGGGTAGTGGGTGGATGCCTCGTGCCTCCATACGGGGAGCTGGACGACCCAGCCCCCTCCACGAGTCTCCCCCCGTGGGGATACCGGGGGGCTTTCATAAAAATAGTTCCATCTTCTGGAAGTTCTGTGCTTGTAACTTCCTCTAATCTGCCACTATCTTTGACTCTGCCTTTTCCCTTTGCTTTCTATCATCTATCTTTCTGACTTATTGGCCCATTCTCCTGCATTCCCCCCCCCCCCCAAAAAAAAAAAATCCAAATAATTTTTCTCCTTTGATCTCCTCCGAAATCAGAATGTCGGCTGTAATGCAGCGGGGAGACCAGTGAAGACTGAAAACCGGACACATACATACCTTACCCATTATGGCCATATGGCCTGGGAACGCAGAAGAAGAAGAAAATGTGTGTTGTTAATGCTGATATGCCATATTTTTCGTGCTAAAAGGCACATCCTCCAATTTTCCACCCAATTCTGATTTTGTTATATTACTCTCTTGCTATGTTATCAGTCATATTATGAGGCACAGGGGTAAAAAGGTATTGCCTTATAGTCCATAAAACACAGTAATGAATGGCGATAGTGCACAATCAGTGTAGACACTGAGTGAAAAACAGGATTTTTAAAGAGATAGCTCTCAAGATCTTAATATTGAACTTGCATGTGTGAGTGTGTGTGTGTGCGTATGTGTGGGTGAGAGAGAGAGGGGGGGGGGGGGGGGGGGGGCGAGAAAAAAAGAGAAATGATTTTTTTAATTATTATTTTTATTGATACAGGGTAATGAGATAAGAATTGCTTTTTTACACTCAGCCCTGAGAGAGAGAGAGAGAGAGCATGATGAAATGTTTCCATGAATTCATAAGACTTGTTACTGTTTCAAATCAATGTGAATGCATTTACTTCCACTACAATAGTATCATGCTTGTTGAGAATGACTGCAAGTTTACGACAGCTGCCATTAGTGAGGAGGATTATTTATTTATGAAAAGCATTGATCATCAGAAGTTAGAAAGGTTCGTGTTCGTACCTACATTAATATGGCTGGTGGCATTCAAGGAATAAACAAACAAGTGTCGACTCGTGCTTGCAAAACGAGGTATGTATGTGTAATGTCCCTGCCGCAATGGTGAAGTCTGTATCCCATATTGGCATATTCCCTGCCTTCCTTAACATTCCATAATAATAATGTTGTTGCTGTTGTTGCCGTACCCTGGCTAAAAGACTCCAGGGATCATCCCAACAGCCGATGCACTTGAACACTATGGTACAAATGCATCATCTAGCTTACGTGAGTGACCGTTGTTTTTTTTATTACCCTGCCATGTGGGTAGCCACACTCCGACTTCGGGGGATTTTGGAGACTGATGATGTTGTGCTAGGAGGCTAGCAGGCCTTGGAGGATTCTCCCCAACACCAATGTCTTCTAGTCCTCTTGGTCGAGAGAGTGGGGATGTGTCCTGAGCAAGGCGTCTCCACAATAAACAAACTCCAGCCCAGCCATCCAGAACAGCAGCTGCCTCCTTGGCTATCTGGAGGTCATAGTCCAGAAACGACAGACTGGCTTACATAAAATGTGAACTGATTTTTTATTTTTTCAAGATTTCACCCACATACTGATGATACACATGTGACCCAGCACCACGAAAGGGACATTAAGTGTCAAACTGATCATTCTGAGAAAATTATCCATTTGACAACTTCAAACAATTCTCTTTGTAATTATACAAGAACCATTCTTGAATCTTTTTCCGCTCCAAAGTTATGAGAATTGAAAGTTAGTAGGGTGAGTGTCCGTGATTTGAAGAAAATCCATTGATGTACATGTTAAGCACTTATAAGACCATTTAGAGACCACATTAGATTGTTCTTTATAAACATGAAAGATAAGATGTTAGAGAACAAGAAATTACCCATAACTCAAAACTGACCAAAAATGATTTTTGATTTTCCAAGCCTGTTGTTAGAAACTAGCCCAGCGACTTAATGTCCCTTTCGTGGTGCTGGGTCACATATTGTCAACCACCACATCGAACCCAATATTCCAATCACACAAACAAACCATGCACACACAGAGAGAGCTTTTCACTGAATAAATGTCTACATTTATTGTTACGGTTTTCGTATGAGCAAAGTTTGATACACATGCCAATTTTTTATATTAATTAACTGGGATGGAGAAAAAATAATCCATGATCATACAAATGAAGCTTGTCCGCGCTGAGGATGAGGGCTCTTTCAAACACGCCAAGCATTAGCTAGGGGGGGAGAGGGGGGGGAGGGGGGGGGGGATAAAAAATGATAATAATAGTTCAAATGAAACTGAGATCTAAGAAGCTCAGATCTTGGCAATAATGACGTGGGGTTAAATTGATACTCTAGCATGATTAATAGGAAATCAAAAAATATTTGACAAAAGCATCGCAGAAAAGAAACTGACCATGGCAATGCAACAAGGGCAAGAAAAGATCAGAAAAGGAAGGAAGGGGAAAACGCCAAGGAGAAAAGAAACTGACCATGGCAATGCAACAAGGGCAAGAAAAGATCAGAAAAGGAAGGAAGGGGAAAAGGCCAAGAAGAAAAGAAACTGACCATGGCAATGCAACAAGGGCAAGAAAAGATCAGAAAAGGAAGGAAGGGGAAAAGGCCAAGAAGAAAAGAAACTGACCATGGCAATGCAACAAGGGCAAGAAAAGATCAGAAAAGGAAGGAAGGGGAAAAGGCCAAGAAGAAAAGAAACTGACCATGGCAATGCAACAAGGGCAAGAAAAGATCAGAAAAGGAAGGAAGGGGAAAACGCCAAGAAGAAAAGAAAAAAAAAGTAAGAAAATCAACACAGTGTGATAACGAGCCAATCATATCAAAAGCATTCATCAACATATTGCCCCCCCCCCCTCCCCCTAACAAAACCACCCTCAGGGCTGCATCGCAAATTGTAGTAGCAACACTATCAAAACCGCACAATTCCAAGCGAAAGTGATGATGATGATGATTATTATTAGTACATGGCAAGTACGAACAAAATGGCCCTGAAATAATTTGGAAGCTGATGCACTGAAGTTAGGTTAAGGAAGGAGTCTCTCAAAGTCGAGGAGAGAGAGAGAGAGAGAGAGAGAGAGAGAGAGAGAGAGAGAGAGAGAGAGAGAGAGCGCGAGAGAGAGAGCGCGAGAGAGAGAGAGAGAGAGAGAGAGAGAGAGAGAGAGAGAGAGAGAGAGAGTAACGTTATTAAGCTCAGCAGCAAGTCTCGGCACAGGCCATAGTTTATATAATTCAAGTTACACACAAAATCATCAGCTACATTATGTCAATGAATGAAGTATTCTTTTCTCAATTAACAAAGTCTGTCTCCAGATGCATAAGGGTCACAACGCTTGACCCAAGTAATGCAGTCACTTGGCCAAGTGCGGATATGAGGTTTCTTAATTAAGAACATGCATTTTTTTCATTTTTTAACGGCACAGAATAAAATCAACTCATGGTACAGTTTGTCAGCAGACTATCTAGCGTAGCAAGGCAAAACCTGACTCAACTCTTGTCATTTTCTGTTTGACTCCTACATATCTTCCATAACAACATTAACAGCACATCCATGGTGCTTTATTATATATCTGGTATACACAGAGACAAGACATCGTAAGAGAACCAACTATTTTGTCAAAAGTATGATTTTTTTATATAACAGGTGCGCGATGCCCCCAAGTATGCATTACAACTTCATCAAATCACGACTGAAACTCCCCCCCCCCCCCCCCCCCCCCCCCCCCCCCCCCCCAACCCACTGGCAATAAATTTAAAATCTGCACAAAAAAAAAAAAAACGAACCCCCCAAAAAACAATTTTTTAAATCCAAACACACACATGTGCGTGTGCACACGTACACACACATCTAATCAGAAGCGATGCAACAGGGTACAACATCATTACAGTTAGCAGTTTAGAAACCATTACATGTGTACCACAATGTAGAGATACAGAACCTTTTAAATAAAAAAATCATTTATGTGTTGTACTCTTTTTGACAGAAATCTGAACTCAAAAGCTAACAATTGTGACGCCATCGAGTAATAACTGACATACATAAACAAAGAAAATAAATTTCATTAAATAAACTCTGCTGCTTTTTCTTTTGTTATCGACCCATTGGCTTTGCTTTCTCCGAGTTTTGACTGATGTTATAAAATGTAAATCCTAATTTAGCTGAAAGCAGGTACCCGGGCAGGAAAAAGACAGAAAAGAACTCATGCTCTCTTTCATCTTCAATCATGTATACCAAACTGCATGGGTGCCCCTGGGAAATTTCAAATATCCTGCAAGGCAGGGGTCCAGGGGCCACCCAGGCCCCAACTGAGTGCAGGGTCAGCGCCCCTCCTGGGGGTTCCGGGGGGCAATGCCCCCTGGAAGCTGAAGGGAAACAATAGTTTTGAATGTAATTGACAGGCACTTTCAAATTGACAGGCTCTCGTTGCACTTTCACTTCTGGTTAAACTTCATAACCTCCATAAGTTTATAATATAATAACCAGCAAAATGCATCTTCTCAAATTCTCATAATCTGGCGACGCCGGCTCCAGGCAAGAAAAACAATCCTGAATTTCAGGACATCCTGAAAACAGGATCATCCATGCACCTGTCATTTTAAACCACGACTTTCACATAGCTGAGGCAGCTACTATTCTGAAGAGATGGGCTGAAATGTAGAGATACAGAAATGTAGAGAAATGTGACCTCTCTCCACAGAATGAGTTGTAATGTCCCAGGGGTCACTTTTGAGTTATTAACAAAATTAGTCATTATAGTGAAAGAGTTTTCCAACAAACCAAACATTTTGTAAATTGGATGATTTGTTGCAGAGTTATGAAGATTTGAAGTCGTATACTCAAGGAATCGGCAAAATAAGAAAATGTAACCGGAAAGTTTCAAAATGTGTACAAAACAACCAGATGTTTCTGATAAAAACACACTTTGAAGGCAGAAAGGATCGTTTTTACACTTCAATACTTGATGCCTTTTTTGTGTCTAATATCACCAATAGTGAAAAGACGTTAAATTAAACTACCGAACCGTACCGAACTTCAATACTTCCGTGTGAGGTAGATAAAGACCTAGTGTTCAATAGTAAGTCCAAATCTGAAAATGGATAATTTGACCCCTTTCCACTTCAAATTGTCCCTACTAGGGGGTAAGTGAGCCAGGGACAACACGGCTCATTTTGTGGCGACGGGTCGCAAATGTGGAGATGCCTTTACCCTGGTACATCCCCACTCTCTGTGTGAGCCAAAAGGACCATAGGTCACCTGGAGGTTTCGTTATTTATAAAGTAGCTAACAGCGACTTATGAACACATTTCTATGATAAAGGGGGGGAAATACTATTGCCACTGCAATGGTAATACTCAACACAGCAACTTTCTTCATTTTGCTTTCATTTATGCCGTGACAGTCCTGTCAAAACAGCCACAATTACTCAGGCCTTAACCCTTTCACTGCCAACGTCGCATTTCTGCACCACAATGATTTAACACCCATGTCACTAAAAGGCATCAAATCAGGGTCTGTTATCCAAAGACCATGTTCCCTTAATTTTGGGAGGTAAGGATAGGCCTGACTTTAAATATGTCACAGAGGAATTATTAGACATATTTTTGTCTCTACCCAGGGTTTAATGGAATTTTTTTTGCTGAAAAATGGCTGGCGGTGAAAGGGTTAAGAAGCAAACATAGGCCTCCATCCTTCGCGGATTATGGCACAGGCAAGTGGAAGCACATTATCATAAACTGGAAACAAAACAAAAAAAATAAAAATTCCCCAACAGGGATGCTCTGACTCAGACTCAAATTAGTGAAGCATGAAAGTTAATAATCATTCAGTCATTTAATAATAAAAAAGACAAAAATGGCATTCTCTTTTGTTGGGTTTGTTCTGGTGAGATTACTGTAAAGTTGTAACAGTGATTATTCCCTTCCTTCTAAAAATGAACTTCCCCTCGTTGATTTTTATCATTTAGGCTGAAACGAGCGAAGACGCGTCACATACATTCTTCAAGCCGCAACAGGAGTATAAAAGGTGGGAGGCAGTAAGCGCGCAGATATCTCCACATCGACCCAGCTCCAGAACAACTTGTCCCTAAGGGCTTTCCGCCATGAGGACGTCAAACCTCCACTCAACAACAACAAGCGCGCAGCATCATTTGAATCAGGGCTTGTGGCAGAGATGCTTTACCCTTCTTTTTTCCCCCTGTTCTGCGAGTCAGCACGTCTCACGCGCCGCCTCACATGTGTCGGACCAGCGCTACCCGATTCTTGGGATCGGCTGATAGACCTTTAACTCATTCGCATCGCAACGATTTTGAATTATAAAAAAACCTCACAAATCATCCCAGCCATACACACAAACAAAACAGACATAAACAAAAGGAGAAATGAAAGAAGATTACTGGTTTTTACTTCAGGTTTAGACATAGGGAAGTGGTAGATCAGACTATTTTATATATAGACTTTATGTAGAAAATCTCTCCACACCGATTGGTTACCCCACTACAAAAGCAAAGTCAGAGGCAAAATTGTTGTCTAAGGGAGCGAAGTGAGTTTAGAAATGAATGAGGTATGGTGTGCACAGATTTACTTCCCTTGAAGCAAATGCATCAAATTGACAGCTATCTATTAATTCCAGACATATATGGCCGGAACGACTTGAATGAGTTAAAGACTTCAATGTTCACGTTTCCCACGCTCTAATTCCATATACAAGAGGTCACCCCAACTGAGATTAGTCATAATACTTAACAATGACTTTTACTGATACAATAATTTATGACGAGCATGTGCATATAATATGCACAGAGTTCAATGACCAACAAAATTTTAAAAACTTCAAAAATTAACTTAACAATGAAATCCAACTACACCATGTGTAGGAAAAACAAAATTTACACTAAACTTCAATGGCAGTTGGTTTTTTTTAACTGAAACTTGGACAAAGTACTTATAAAGAATCTTTCTGTGTGTTAGCTCATTCAACACTGGCCGATTGCTTCCCTTTACAACCGTTCAACACGAATGTACGCTATAGCGTACATAGTGTTTAACCATTCACAATTCACAACTCAGCGAAGCCATGCAACCCAAACCGGTATAGAAGTGTTCCTCTACGGTCCCTTAATAGTTTTCAACCAATGAAATCACTTCTAGTCTATTTTTAGGACGGCAATGAATGCAAATGAGTCACTACCCCTCTCTTCGTCTTCTTTGTCATGATATTTTTTAAATCTGCTAATAATAAATATTTTACTTTGGAATTATAACATTTGCTAGATTTTATTATTATACACAATACTGCAAACTTTCAAAACTGTACGGTTAAGCATTATTTTTTAAATAATTTTTATGTAATGATGCAAACCTGCCTAGTGTTGAACGCTTGCGCGAGATATGTACGCTATAGCGTACATTCATGTTAAGAACATTAACTTGTGGCGGTACCATAGCCAATGTCGATGAGGTTTAACCGAGGCGTGGTCACCGCCACAGCTATCTGTATAAATTAAAAAATTCAGGACTTTACTGGTTTCGTACTGCCTCCGGGCATTGCCTCCAGTATTGTTCCCACCATATTTGTATTTACAAATGTCCCATATGTGTCTGATTCAGACCAAGAGGACGTAAAACTCCATTTTCTCTTTCATGTTGAGAACCAAATCTTTACAAATTTAAAAAAAAAACCCTAAAACTATCTGTATTCTTGATCAAAATCTTCTTTTTTCCAGGATCTTTATAATTTAAAGTGCCCCAAATGGCCCTTTGGCCCAGAAGGCGTTAAATCTCTATTTTTCTCTCTCATGTTGAGAAAGATTTTTTTTATATACTGTGGTGGTACCATAGCCGATAAGGTTTAACCGAGGCGTGGTTACCGCTACACCTATCTGTATTAATTTAAAAAATCGGGACTTTACTGGTTTCGTACTGCCTCCGGGCATTGCCTCCAGTATTGTTCCCACCATATTTGTATTTACAAATGTCCCATATGTGTCTGATTCAGACCAAGAGGACGTAAAACTCCATTTTCGTCATGTTGAGAGTTAAGCAGTAGATTAATTATTCTATCATGATGGGTTTTTTAAAAATAATATGCCGACAAGAAAACAACATACAGAATAAACTAAAGGACAAGTCACACGTCCACTAAAATCGCACGACTGTACGATGATCACATGATCTCGATGCCCCAATCACATCTGTTCTTCTAGACCAAGTGATCGAATCGTATCGTACAGTCGTGCGATTTTAGTGGACGTGTGGTTGGCCCTCAATAGAATACCAATATAAATGTTCCTATGGGCGACATCATAACAAACTCTTTGCCTGGGATATTCCTTTCCTGACACTACATCACAATTTTGAATTCTAAATTCTTTCAAGATCATTATTGTAGAGATCAGGTAAATATATCATATCAAACCAACCAATCAAAATAGGAGATTATAATTATTCAGAAAATAATGAACTAAGTAAAGGCAACATTTGCTTTTAGAAAAAGTTTCCAAATTGTATGTTTTGAAAAGATTGAAGTCATTTTCACAATTTCATACACTATGCAGGCAAACCACTAATTATGGATAATAAACAGTTACATTTCTATCTCTATGGCTATCCTTTCAATCTAGCTTCCACACATTCCTTGCCCATTGCATCAAAAAGAAATTACTGCTAAATAATGTTAAATTCTTACATTTGCAGTGCACACCAAAACATGATATATCTTTTTTTTCCTTCAGATCTTGGCTTCAGTAATGGGCTTCGCACACTAGCATCAGGCGTCAATTGTTTCTCAGAGCAACGCCTTGACGCGTTGACGCCTGCATCACAGCACACATTGTAGCGAGGCAGTGGTGTTCTCACACACGACTCTTGTCGCTTCACCTCTTGTCGCTCGAACTTCCTTATTTGGAAAGCAAGGAAAGATTACTCTAGCGTCAAACCTCCTCCTAGAAACAACAGTATTTTTTTTCTTCAATCTGAGTTATGGTCCTTCCGTCCGTTGTGATTGGCTAGTTTCACGATCTCTGCGATCTTGAGCATCAAAATTAGAGCCGCATCTATTCTCGAGCAACGCAAAATCGCGCAGCTACGCATAAAAAATCCTGCTGCGCCGCGAATCTCTCACACGCAAGCGGCGCATCAAACTGCGCCTTGCAGCAAAAAATCGCCGCGATCTCGAGATCTTGACGCTAGTGTGCGAAGCCCTTAACTGAAAAATCACTTTAATGATTCCTTTCGAAACTTTTCCCATACTCATTTTTGTTGCTGTCTGTTGGCTGGAGCAAGGTTGCATTTGCTTGAAAATAATCTAAGAATGCCTATTGCTCCTGAGTGAAATATATGCGAGTGTGTGATAATTATCAGAAACTGAACACTAATTTTGTAGGCAAATACAACCTTAGCTAGTATTTCATGCATTGAAAAGCCATTCACGAAATAATCCATTCATTACTATTGCATGAACAATAACAATACAATGAGGGTTGAGCCTGACGCAAACAAGTACAAAAGCGTGGATGCTCCTGCTTTCAGGATGTCCTGAAGTTCAGGATTTTTTTGTCCAGGATGTCCTGAAGTTCAGGATTTTTTTTATTGCCTGGAGCCGATGTTACCAGATTATGAGAATTTGAGAAGATGCATTTTGCTGGTTATAATAGAGGTCATGAAGTTTAGCCAGAAGTGAAAGTGCAACGAGAGTCTGTCAGTTACATTGGAAACCGTTGTTTCCCTTCAGCTTCCAGGGAGCATTGTCCCCCGGAACCTCCAGGAGGGGCGCTGTCCCTGCACTCCGCAGGGGCCGGGGCAGACCCTGGCTGGACCCCTGCCTGGCAGGATTTTTGAAATTTCCCAGGAGCACCCATGCAGTAGTAGTCCAATCTGAGAGAATCGGAAATCACAAAGCAGAAGAAAACTAACAAACAACAAAACAAATACACAGAATATGTAACAAAGCAAACACACATTTAAACACAGAACATATATATATATAACAAAGTAAACAATTATACACAGAATATGTAACAAAGCAAACAACAGAAACACAGAACATGTATCAAAACAACAAACAACAAAGTTGGCAAAAATAACAAAGTTGGCTTATGTACACGAACACAGCAACACACACACACATTATGACGCTAGCATCTAACAATATACTTCACTGAAATTCATATCAATTAGAAACCACATGTAACACTGTTTAGGAAGAAGAAAAAGGGCTGAGGTTAGCACCAAAGTTCTACACTTTTCAGTTAACTTGTAATTATGAAATTCATTGATGCTACCCATCGATGTATTTACCCATTGATTAAAAAAAAATCTGAATGGATTTTTTGGTTCTGGTAAAGATGTGCCACCCCCCATGCATTTCTCGGTTAATTCTATTTTTCCGTTTTTGCCTTTCTTACCATACATAAAGCTGTATTTTAGGAACATTTTTAGCTAATTACCTTTTTGGAATACTAACCCTAGCCCTAACCCTACCCCTAAACCTAACCCTACCCCCCCACTATGTACTGCAGTACACCGCGATTTGTCACAGTTGTGGTTCGCTGCGTTTTTCCGTCTTATACGGTGGGGGGTAGGGTTAGGGTTAGGGCTAGGGTTAGGGTTAGGGTTAGTATTCCAAAAAGGTTATTAGCTAAAAATGTTCCTAAAATACAGCTTTATGTATGGTAAGAAAGGCAATAACGGAAAAATACAATTAACCGAGACAGGTACAGGGGGGGTGGCACATCTTGACCTTTACCGATTTTTTAATTTTAATTTTATTTTAAAGGGCTTGCAGTTGTACTACAATGAGACCAAAATCTGTTGCTCTTACAGCCTTTCACATTTTAAATGTTTCACCTAAAATGGGTGCTTCTACAAAATCTTGTAATTTATGGGTGCTTCTACAAAACCCTGCAAAGGCAGGGTCCAGGAGTCGCACAGTCTCCACCGGCGGGGCACCCTATTAACCCATTCGCATCGCAATGAATTTGAATGATTAATAAAACAACTAAGCAAATCACTCCAGCCATACGTATATGTTCACAAACAAAACAGACATAAACAAAAAGAGAAATGAAAGATGGCAGGTTTTTACTTCAGGTTTAGACATAGGGAAGTGGTAGATCAGACTTTTTATAGAAAGACTCTCTACAGGAATTGGTTTCCCCCACTACAAACGCAAAGCAAGAGGCAAAAATGTGGTCCAAGGGAGCGAAGCGAGTTTAGAAGTGACCAAAGTATGGTGTGCACAGATTCTACTTCCCTTGAAGCAAATTCATCAGACTGACAGCTTTGTATCTTTTCAACATACATTCAGGCGCCAACGGCTCGAATGAGTTAACCAACACTGTTCTGAATCAGGTACCCATCCACTGCTGACACCAACATAAGTAACAAACAAACAGACTACACAATCTAAGTATCAAACAAGCAAACAACAGAATCTTTTGCACGTCTAACTAACATGACAGCATCAAGCTTCGGTAAGGGGAAAACAAACTGTTATCACATAGAATGCCAAGCAGAATGACAGTAATCAAGACCAGTAAGCGAAAGTTGACAGAACAAGGACTGAATGATGCAGAGAAAAAAAGAAAATGGCAAAATATAAAAAATGTCTTATCGGTGGGAAGGGGTGTGTGGAGTAAGGATAGGGAAGTGGGGCATTTTATCTTTAACCCTTTCACCGCCAAAGTCGCATTTTAGCACCACAGTGATTTAACACCTATGTCACTAAAAGGCATCAAATTGGGGTCTATTATCCAAAGACCCTATTGTCTTAGTTTTGGGAAGTAAGGATAGACCTTATTTTATATGCATTACAGAAGAATCACCAGTGGATTTTGCTCTCTACCCAGGTAAATTTAATTGAAATTTTTGGCTGAAATATGGCTGGCGGTAAAAGGGTTAATCAAACAAACCAAACTTGTGAAGTCAGAAACTAGAAAACTATTCGTTATGATTAATAACGTTCTTTGCTACACTCGAGAATAAAGCATCGAACTACGTAAGAATATTTGGTAGCAGGAGGTATATTTTGTACATACTTCTCCCCATGGGGATACTGGGGGGTCTTTCGCAAAAATAGTTCCCCCTTCTTCTGGAAGTTCTGTGCTTGTAACTTCCTCTGTGAGCCTTTTCCCATTGCTTTCTATCATCTACTATTTTTCTGACTTATTGGCCCATTCTCCTGCCTTTTTTCTAAAAAAATCTTCCAAATAATTTTTCTCCTTTGAGCTCCTCCAAAAAATCGGAATGTGTCGGCTGTACGCAGCGGGGAGACCAGTGAAAAATGAAAACCGGACACATACGTACCTTATCCATTATGGCCATATGGCCCGGGAATGCAGAAGAAGCACATACTTCATCATGCTGAAAAAACCCAACTGAAAACCAAAACCCAGTACGGTTAATAATACCATTCTTTGTGAAGCAACTAAACTTTCAATTCTTGTTTAAAAAAAAAATTCAAAGCAATATATAACCAATGCAACAAAGTATTAAGCTTAATAAACAGGACTCTCGGTTTTCAGTTAAAACCAAATCTGGCAACTGCAAATCTATTATAAAGGCGCTGGTTACAATTTAAAAACTAAAGAAAAACTAAATTTATAAAAGTACAGGATTAACTGGAATATAGCTATACATATTTACAACATACATTCTTGTACAAACATACTGCATAATGCTCATAATATAGATGCTTATTTTGTTTATAAATATAAAACCATATTGCAAACCGCATTGTTTTCTATAGAACAAATCTTGACCACGATGTGGAATTCATCCTACCTGCCCACACAACAATCTGATCACCATGTACTGATTTCATTATTGAACATTTCCCAAACCAACTCTCTCTCTGTGTTTCTCACATACACATAGCATCTTAACCACACACACACACACACACACACACACACACACACACACACACACACAGAGAAACATGCACATGCTGCTTCTCTTACACATTTCTAACCTGTTCACATTCTTTTAAATGTACAACAAGTAATGAATGATTTAACTTACATCAACAAACACACACACACAAAACCCACATACAAAACAACACTACAATTCTTTCTTTCTCTCTCTTCCTACATGTTCAACTCAAAACAAGCACATCCGATTTAGTAAATTTACTCAAACTAGCTAAGAACACCATTCATATAATATATTCTGCATTCATTTTTAAGCAGTTTGTTCTAAGGCTCTTACAGTAAGTTATACTATATAAACTCTTTATCACAAGTAGTGCTAGAAGAAAATAAAACAGTAAGAGGTAATCAAAACTCTGTTCCTGTAGACTAATTCATTCAACTTCCTTTTGTTTGAATTCATTGCTTATGAAGTGTCCTGCAAACTTTATTGTGTACAGATGTGTGCATGCACGCATGCAACACACACACACACACACAAAGTGAAGATATCAACCACAAGTGCGCAATTCAGCAATTAAAATAAATGAATAAGCATAGCAATGCTAATAAACTTTGAATTGTTTCACAGTTTTCCTTTCACACTGCCTTTATAGAAGTAGAACAGTTTCTTTTCGTTTTCTTTTCCTTCTGAGCGATTCATGGAGACTATCTCGATATTCCGGTGCTTTCAATATTTTCAACGCAGCTGAAACTTAAGAAAAGAGAGAGTGTGATAAAAATTCAGTTAAAAGTAATGTCAAGCTATTTATTAAAAATAAAAATGCATTAACATAATTTTTTTTCATACACAACAGAAGTGACAGAGATCAAATATGTACTGAATTTTTAAACATAACTGATCTGTTTATGGATACTAAAAATCATGATCACATGAAAACAGCAAAGTTACTACTACCATGTAGCATTTAAGGAATAATTCAAAGGATTTATAAATTCTGAATGAACAAAGTCTCCTCCTTGATAATTTCAATGAATTTCAACAAAGTTTCATTCTCAGATGATCATGGTCAGGTTTACCGCGCGAGGTTGTGACAACTAGAACTCTCCATTTCAAGATTAAGAAAGAAGAAAATCGTGGACATTTTTCAATAAGTCATTAAATGCATCCATTAATTTCAAGGACCAAGGCGTTCAAAGTTTTGGTATATGATGACATAAATATGATCCAAAACTAAATCATTCTTGTATGAGAAGAATAGTAAAAGATGATGTAATAGTAGGCCAAATACAGAAAATCTGAGATGTAGCAAAGCAGCTAATAAGGCAAAAATATAGTCAAAATTTGTACCAATACAGATTCACTCGGTCTTGTAAAATCATGCACAGATGCAGGCACATGTTCTTTCACTTTTCACTTAGCCAAATATTCACATTCGTTCACATCTTGGGAAATTATTCCTAACTTTTCCACAAAATGACAGACTCAATTTCAACGTCATTCTAAATTTCCATTGAAATCTTCAGTCACAAAGCAAGGAAAAAGGAAAACAAAAAAAAGTTTAAAAAATAATATTTGCACAACTGCATTTTGTTTCTGAGATCCAGTCTCTGGTTTGTTTCAAGCTCTTGTTGCCTGTCTGTCGTTTCCGACAATGACTGCCAGATAGCAGAGAGGGGGCAGCTGCTATTCCGGCGGGCTGGGTTACAATTTGTTTATAGCGGAGAAGCCTTGCCCAGTGTACATCCCCACTCTCTCGGCCAAAGGGATTTGAGGACGAGAGTTGGTGTCGAGGAAGGTCCCCAAAGGCCAACCAATCCCATTGGCTGCAGCACTAGAGCCGGTGCAATTAGAGTCGTAATCTTTCACGAAAGACTTAAGCTGTACCATGATATTCCAATACTGTAGAAAATCATTTATAGTACAGCTCTCATTTACTATTGGCCCTTTCTACAGGCTAATGCCAACCAGTGATACCAGTACCTGATGTTTCAAGTACATGTATACTAAATGGAGCACTTTTGTGAACAAATAATGGTACAGCCGAAGAAAAAAAGAAAAAAGGACACACACACACACACACGAGAGACGCACATATACTCCAAAAAGCGCAACTCAGCTTCACTCGAGCATAAAAATGACAAGCATTAACTTGATTAAGCCATATCTGTAAAAAAACAACCCAACAACACAATATTCATTCTACATTCTACACAGTGACCTACTCAGTTCGCCAAGTTCACAAATGTTCACTGAACGCGTTGTCGTGCGAAATAACAAGAGCACTTGTCAGGATCGTCAAGCTTACTTACTACACAGCAACACACGACACTGTCGAATGGCCCGACTACACACCACACCAAGCGCGCCACGTCATAGCAAACCACACACATTCGAATGACGTCCCCCACATGAATCGGACAAAACAAGCAAACGACTGAAACCTAGGCTTCAATTTGAAAGATTATATAGATAGATATATTACAGTTTGTTTCATAATAATATTTACACATCCTGCATACATTGTATGAACGTGGCTTTGATTCTCAGCCTCAAAGCTAAATATTTTACAAATCAATGAAATTGAACATGAATAAACGACGCCCAAATCATGGTTGAACAGTATGCAAAGTCTTTAATTAAACTAAAATCATCCCCTACAGCAAAGTCAATTCGTCCGTCGTGAGGCTTAGGGAGATAATTTCATTCAGGCACCAACGGAGTGACTGCCCTTGCTCACTAGATCTGAATCGGTCCGTGCTCTAAATATAAAGGAAACGGCAAGCGCTTCAGTCAGGTCCCGCTTTAACAATGGCAGGAACACATGGACATTATCAGGGACCATTGAAGCTCAAAGCACAATTACATCAGTTCATATCGCTTTCATCTCTCTCTTTCTGATCCTATCTTTGACATTCTTTTAAAAGGGAAAAACGGAACTCTTACTTCATCCCATCATTCTTTCTAATGGACTCTTCTTGTTGTAGGAATGAGAGTTTTGCTAGTTCCCCAGTCATTCAATCAGTTTCTTCCATAAATATTGATCTAATTAAAGGCCCTACAGATGGTTTTTGTCTCCTACAGCTCTTTCTTCGTGCGGACTGCTGCGGAGTGGAACAAGTTAAGAGAGGCCACCGTCAACGCAGGCTCCATCAGCGCATTTACATCAGCGCTAATCGGATCTCCATCCGAGCCTGCCCTCACTGACCACTAAAATTAGATTCCCCCCCTCCTCCCCCCCCGCTTGTTGCTGGAAGTGAGGCCTGTTCCTTCCCGGCTGAACTGGAGGGTTTAATGGTCTTAACCCAGTGCAAGCATTAGGTCTTTTTCTTTCTGTTTTCTATAGGTACATGCGCCCTCCTAGTTCCGTCGCGACTATTGCCAGTATTGGCACCTGCGACGCATTGATCCTGATCTTGATCCTATAGATGTCAAAATCAATCGCACTTACTCAGATATTGAGTAGTGTCAGGGTTCTCTTGTTGTTTTTTAATTTTTCATGACACCGCCGTGAACTTCATTTCTCTAAAGTCTTAACATGCGATCTCGTACAAGTTCTTGTCTTAAGGAACATTTAGTTCATCTATATTTTCAAAAGTTTTTCAAGCCAATTATAGTTTACCGTAAGTTACTGTTCATAAATAATAGTCAAGTATGTGCGTAAATTAGTTTTATTCAGTTAAAATTGCTAGATTTCCACTCATGGGCAATTTTATTTAGGCTTGTGATACTAAGTGAATTATTTAAGAAAATGTTCTACTAAATGTTTCATGATACTGCTCAACAAGAAAAGTGTCTACAATTAATCTGATGAAAGAAATATACATTTGAAATACTATGTAGAACATGCAGCCCAAATATTTAAAGGATGTGCATTTAAATAAAAAAAATAAAAAATTATAGATTCAGCCTGTTAACTAAATTAAACAGCTCCACTTTGTGTGCGACAGAACAGCTGTGTCTGATTACCCAGAATTGTGCATAATTCACCAACAATTAATAGGAAGTGTGGAAAATGGATGGATCAATGGTCAACTATTGCATGAGCACCCATCGCACCACTTAAATCAGCAGCAAGTCATGATGAAGTTCCAGTTGCATTCTCTACTGTGTTCTGACAATAAACCTCAGTCCAACCCTTGGTTTCGTTCTGAAAGAGAAAGAAATTCTTCTTCTTCTTCTTCTGCGTTCCTGGGCCATAAGGCCACAATGGGTACGTGTGTGTCCGTTTTCCAGTTTTCACTGGTCTCCTCGCTGTATTCAGCAGACACATTCTGATTTCGGAGGAGAGAGAAATTCAATCCATAAATCCTGTTTTGGTAGTACAGTGGAAATCTGTTCAGCTACAATAGACGATTTTGTGAAAAAAATAGGGGAGAGCACTTTGTGATAATTAGAGTTAATTACCTCGACTTACTCGGTCAAACCCACAGCAACAATGGCGGCATAGCTTGAAACCGCAGAATGCGAGTCAGCGACTTGCAAACATATTGTTTTTAGAAGAGGCGGACAGTATCCGCAAACCGATAGAACTTGCAAAATGTGACGTAAAAATATCAATGACATCAAATTTACAATGACACACAGTGTTCTAAGTGATACAAGTCTACTCAAACACACTAGGCGAAAGCTGGGAATCTACCTGATGGTAGAGTAGCTTCCCTTGTTTGACCGATTGAATTAGGGGGCGAGATCACTCCCACACACCATGAAATTACTCCCTTTAATTATTTCCGAACAATTCCTATTGAAAGGACTGACATTTCACTTTGAGATAACCAATACTTTGGATACTTAAAAAAAAGTTTTGTCAGTTAAATCAGACCCCCAAAATTATGATTTACCTGCAGTTTTTTTTATATGGTAGTCTTTCTTTTCCTAATTTAGTTGGTCTTCAAACAATTTACTTGTTGCTATTGTCAAAGTTGGTTAAATTCTGATTCACATGAATGATATGGCAGGGCTCCCATGGACCCCCATTTGGGGGTCTATGAAGCACTAAAATTCGAAAGGACCCTCTAAAAGAATGTGTCCCAGGGATGCACTAGAAAAAATCTTTTTAGCATTCGCAATGCCACTGGGACCCTCTATCCCGCCTCTAGGACCCTCTATACTGCAAGTGAAGGAGTCCCTGGGACCCCTTGTTTTGCGGGACAATTGGGAGCCCTGAACAATGTTCACTGAAAATGAGTAATCAGAGCATTATTTTCAATTTTGAAGAGTAGTAGAGGTCCAAATTGAGTAGAATACTAATTGAAAAGAGTAGAGTAAACAGGTCTGTTATAATATATATACAGTGGTACCCCTCTAATAAGACGCTCGCAAATGCGACTTCTCCTCACATACGACTGATTTTTTTTCTCTCCCGAACACATTCCACTATATATCCTATGCCGCAAATACGACTTTTCCTGAGTTCCGACTTACGACCCGATTTCAGGGGAAAAGATGCTTGGTCCTCTAATAAGACCACCCCTCAGATAAGACTTTTTTTTCACCGCACTTTCAAGGTCTTATTAGAGGGGTACCACATGTATAGCTTTCTGCATTAGCTACAGATCTATAGTTTCCTGTAAAGGGAGACTAATTCCCTGGTTTCAATGTTAAAACCTCATTTTAGCATTACCAATGGGAGCGATTTAATGCTCCAAAAAATAGATGATTTTGACCAAAAAAACAGATGCTTGTGGCAAAAGAAAAGACCATCTAACCCTAACCCTACCCCTAACCCCGGAAAGAACCAAGAAATAGAGCAGGAGGGTGTAAATCTACATATTTGCCGAGAAATCGATGTACAAAGCCATGCACTTATACTATTTTTTTGCTGGAACCATTCCTTTTTTTGGTTGATAAATTCTAAGTCTTACCAATGCAACACTGGTGAATCTGGAAACCGGGTTCTAACCATTTTATTATTTTAACATATGACGCTAAAAACAGAATCATTGAAAAGGGTTTTCCCTTCTTTTTTCATCTTCCAATGAAATGCTCGTCCTTTCATCTGTCAGCTAGTTTCACACCCTCGTGGGGATACCAGGGGGGTCTTTTGTATAAACAGTTCCCCCACCTTCTGGAAGTTCTGTGCTTGTAGCTTCCTCTAATCTGTCACTCTCTTTGACTCTGCCTTTTCCCTTTGCTTACTGTCCATTCTCCAGCCCTTTTTTCAAGAAACACTTTTCAAAAACATTTCCTCCAGCCCTAAGTCGGACATGCTGTAATCATTTCTTACTCGGGCGCAATAACGGCAACATGACGCATCTGCACTCATAACTGACAGGAAACTGTTTGAGCGATCGAAGAAGAAGAAGAAGCTAGTTTCACTTTTTTTACTTTTTTTTTTTTTTTGGGGGGGAGGTGTCTATCTTCAACCTGTTGCGGCAATAAGGACTTTAAACACATATTCCTGAGTGCCTGACACATATATCACAGATACACTACATATACAGTTAATTCCCATGCATTGTTTCAAAGCGAACGGTAGAAATCTAAATCCTTGCTATCTTTTGACAGAATCTAAAAGCACAGGCAACATAATTGAGTCCCTAAATCCTTCCCAGGAGCCAATCAAAATATGGCAGTCCATGCAGCCGCGTAGAATCAATATAGGAACAAACATTTCATCAAGGAGCAAATTATACATCATCATCATGTCTCCCCAAAAATTGGACTTTATTTTATTTTATTTTTTGACCATCAACAGTTTAATTTTCAGCTTGACAATTCACAGTTCTGACAAGAGAGAGAGTAAGAGAGAGAGAGAGAGAGAGAGAGAGAGAGAGAGAGAGAGAGAGAGAGAGAGAGAGAGAGAGAGAGAGAGAGAGAGAGAGAGAGAGAGAGAGAGAGAGAGAGAGAGAGAGAGAGAGAGAGAGAGAACAGACAGAGAGAGAGAGAGAGAGAGACAGAAAAGATAGACAAACAAATAGAGTGAAAAAGGTAAAGATTCAGACACAAGTAACCCTGAAAAGTAATTCAGGAGGACAATAGGTTTTGCATTAATGGAAGAACACATTTTTCTTGTCCCTATCTTGCTGGCAGTGTGTGTGTGTGTGTGTGTGTGTGTGTGTGTGTGTGTCAGTGTGTGTGCATGCATGCATGTGTGCGTGCGCAATAGTAGTTGTACTAGTGTCAGCCTTTGCACTAAACATTCAGCAGTGTAACTTCTCCACTAACTCACATATTATAATAACAACAAAAATCCCCACAAACTTGCATCATAAGAAAAGCAGCAATTGTTCCCCCCACTGTAGTGCAAAACTATTACCTCAAACGCAACACAAACTCTCCGTCAATTACCTCCGTAGTTTCATGTTCATTTTCAATTCAATTCCTTGGTGCGGGCTGGGGTTGTTGTTTTTTTTCTTCTCTTCTTTCAACCCGTACCTGAGTCTCAAGTTTTCCCCAACATTTCTGGCATGTTACTCCTAATAATATAAAAATAAAGGAAAAAGGAAACATCCGCATCCAGGGAGAAAAAAAACACGTCTATCCATCCGTCAGTGGATCAGGCACCTCTGGAAGAGCACGCAGGCGTTTTACGGAAGGCAAAAGAGGAGGTCTTCGTCTGCATCGGACACCTTGAATTACGTCAAAGTCAAGCTGCTAACAACGCATATATATTTATATATATATATATATATCCATTCGCCCGCTTACACCACAGAGAGCCAGTTGCAGGACTCGCACGAGCCACGGCAATTGTGTCCAGCTGGAAAATTTCACCACTTGAAAATGCTCTCCCCAAGTACGAAGCATGTTTTTGTTTGTTTGCTAAAATTAAAAATCAATTCATACGTCATATTTTCAAGCATTTCATTTCTTGCACATATATTATTCCAATGTTCGTCTTTTGTCATACTGTTTACCCCGTCTCTCAGATTTCAAGTTATTCCAGTTGTCTAAATTCCATCTGCTACACGCATTTCCATCTCTTTCTCTCTCAATTCTATTCAAAGCCTGATTTTGTCAACAGCAAAAAACAACACAAAAAAAACATCACTCCTTGCACACATTTTTCAAATGAAATCTCCTGTGCATGTTTTCCCAACTTTCATAGAGTTTTTCTTTTATAGTTCACTTTATTACATGTTATCTTCCTTTGCGACAATCACTAAAGTACCCAAGCAAAGCTGGCAATCTGCATCTCTACAGTTCAACACACCATATTCAAACTGTCACCCTAGGCTTGACACACAGTTTTTTCCAACAGTTTCATCTCCGTCACATGCATTATCCAATAATATTTCGCTCAGTCTGATTCCTGTCACTCCTCAGCACACAATGGCTCTTCAACCATATATAATAATTATTCATCTGTGACAACTTCTTTCCAATGTTCCCTTCTAGATACAGAACATGTCTATGTGTCTCTCACCCAGCCCAAGTTTGCGCTGTGTTTTACAGAACTGGTATCGTATACCTCCTCTTAGACACACCATCTTCGCCTCTTTTGTGCTTTATCTTTCATCCTTTTTCAAAATTGAATCACCTCTATGTCCTTTTTTTCCTTCTGTGTCTTTCTCAGAATGACTCTCGTCTCCAACATCAATGTTCTACCGTTTCTGTCTGTCAGTCACAGTCCCAATGTTGTTCAGCACACACTGTCTAAGGCTCGCCTCCAACACCAATTTTCCGCTGTGTGTGCCTCTCATTCAGAGTCCCAATGTTGTTCAGCACACACTGTCTAAGGCTGGTCTCCAACACCAATGTTCCACTGTTTTGTCTCTCATCTCCAACCCCAATGCTCCGCTGTGTGTGTGTGTGCCTCTCAGTCAGAGTCCCAGTTGTCCTCGTCCCCGGAGCTGGCATCGTCTCCCTCCTCCTCGCTGTCCTCGATGACGCGCCGTCGCATGTCGCGCGCCCGCTCCATCAGGGCCTGGATGTCGAAGCCCCCCACCGCCCCCGACTGATGCTGCTTCTCCTTGCTCTCCTCCACCTTCCGCAGCCGCTTGTTTTCTGAAATGATGGGGGGGGGGGGGGGGGGGGGGGAGGGGGGGGGGGGGGGGGGGGGGGGGGGGGGCAATGAATAACAGTGACACAGGGTTCATGCACATTTTTCAAATCAAAATTCACAAGCTTCCAAAGACATTTTCAAAGACACCATTTTTTAAAGGTGGACCCTGACGGATGAGTTTTTGCAAGAAACACGTCAAGATCACCAGAAAGACAGCCTTGTCAGGGATCGGAACACTCACTTTGCTCTGGTTTCCTAGAAATTAAACTGTCAAAACGGCGATTCCTCCTTGGCGGAGATGCCAGAGAGAGTAGCCATTTTGGATGGGGTGGGTGGAGACCAAACCCCTTTTGGTTGAAGCTTTTTCTTTTTTTGTAGTGCAGCTTAAAAAAATTGGAGCTATTTCCTTTGTTGTGAGCGATACTCTTTTAGATAAACTGACAAAATTGAAAAATAATCACAATAAAAAGGCTTGTATCGCGAACATTTTGTGCAAACGATTTGGTCTAAACTCAGGCGGCCATTAGAAAAGAGACGGCACACGCCTTCTCTTTGGGTGAAATAATTTTACTTCTAGCACCTCCGCTAAGGAGGAATCGCCGATTTGACGTTTTGATTTATAGGAAAACAGAGCAAAGTGAGTGTTGCAATCGCTGTAAAGGGTGTTTTCCTGGTGATCTCGACGTGTTTCTTACAAAAACTCATCCATCAGAGTGCCCCTTTAATTTTCAAAGACCTCTCACGACATGCAATGATGGTGACTGCTTCGATCACGATCACTCAAGTTGCACCGGTGCAGCCGAAAGACCTAGATATGGTGAAGGGAAGTAACTCGATAAATCGAGGGAATCTGCTATATGGAAAATTAGTGAAATTAAATTGCTTCTTTATCAATTCTGGAAGCAAACCAAAAAACTTTTAGGGCGTTAATGACTTTTTAAGGCATCAATGACTTTTTCACAAATTATTTCACAATTTTCAGACCAAAGCCAATTTTAAAAGACTTTCAAAGACTTAAAAATGGCAGGCACTCCGTTTTCTCAAAGACTTTGAAAGACCTTCAAAGACTGTGCGAACCCTGCAAACTTGTTCCATGTGTATTATATACATGTACAACAAATCAGTCTTTCGGGTAGGAAAAGGTCCTAGTGGTCACAAATTACTTTCAAGATATCTACATGTAGTTTTTTTCTCCACCTTTCGCAGCCACTTGTTTTCTGAAATGGCGAGTAGGGGGACAAATTTAATAACAGTAACAATGTATCATGCGTATTAGATACATGTGTTTTCTTCGTCATTATGTGACCGCTTGTTTTCTAAAAAAGTGAGTGTGTGTGTGTGTGGGGGGGGGGGTTCAATAACAGTGTAATTGTATCATGCATATTAGATACATGTAGTGTTTTCTTCGACATTATGCAGCCGCTTGTTCTCTGAAATAGTGTGTGTGTGTGTGTGTATGTGTGTGTGTGTGTGTGGGGGGGGTTCACTAACAGTGTAATTGTATCATGCATATTAGATACATGTAGTGTTTTCTTCGACATTATGCAGCTGCTTGTTCTCTGAAATAGTGTGTGTGTGTGTGTGTGTGTGTGTGTGTGTGGGGGGGGGGGGGGGGGGGGGGGGGGGGGGGGGGGGGGGGGGGGGGGGGTCATGCATATTAGAACATGTAGTGTTTTCTTCGTATCATGCATATTAGATACATGTAGTGTTTTCTTCGACATTATGCAGCCGCTTGTTTTCTGAAATAAGGTGTGTGTGTGTGTGTGTGTGTGGGGGGGGGGGGGGGGGGGGGTGTCACTAACAGTGTAATTGTATCATGCATATTAGATACATGTAGTGTTTTCTTCGACATTATGCAGCCGCTTGTTTTCTGAAATAGTGTGTGTGTGTGTGTGTGGGGGGGGGGGGGGGGTCACTAACAGTGTAATTGTATCATGCATATTAGATATATGTAGTGTTTTCTTCGTCATTATGCAGCCGCTTGTTCTCTGAAATAGTGTGTGTGTGTATGTGTGTGTGTGGGGTTCAATAACAGTGTAATTGTATCATGCATATTAGATACATGTAGTGTTTTCTTCGACATTATGCAGCCGCTTGTTCTCTGAAATAGTGTGTGTGTGTGTGTGTGTGTGTGTGTGTGGTGTGTGGGGGGGGGGGGGGGGGGGAGGGGGGGTCACTAACAGTGTAATTGTATCATGCATATTAGATACATGTAGTGTTTTCTTCGACATTATGCAGCCGCTTGTTCTCTGAAATAGTGTGTGTGTGTGTGTGTGTGTATATGTGTGTGTGTGTGTGTGTGTGTGTATATGTGTGTGTGTGGGGGGGGGGGGGGGGTGTCACTAACAGTGTAATTGTATCATGCATATTAGATATATGTAGTGTTTTCTTCGACATTATGCAGCTGCTTGTTCTCTGAAATAGTGTGTGTGTGTGTGTGTGGGGGGGGGGGGGGGGGTCACTAACAGTGTAATTGTATCATGCATATTAGATATATGTAGTGTTTTTCTTCGAGCTGCTTGTTCTCTGAAATAGTGTGTGTGTGTGTGTGTGTGTGGGGGGGGGGGGGGGGTCACTAACAGTGTAATTGTATCATGCATATTAGATATATGTAGTGTTTTCTTCGACATTATGCAGCTGCTTGTTCTCTGAAATAGTGTGTGTGTGTGGGGGGGGGGGGGGGGGGGGGTCACTAACAGTGTAATTGTATCATGCATATTAGATATATGTAGTGTTTTCTTCGTCATTATGCAGCCGCTTGTTCTCTGAAATAGTGTGGGGGTGGGGGTTGGGGGTGGGGGTGAGGGGATTCAATAAGAGTGTAATTGTATCATCAATAACAATACATTCGTATCATGCATATTGCATCGCTTCCTTCCTCCCTACTCCGTCATACTTTCTGAAGGCGTTTCTAAGGTGAACAAAGTTAAACCAAAACAAATATACGCTACATGGTATGCATATTTCAAGAATAATGGCAAAATGTTTTCTCTTACTTGTGGTCTTCCACATTTCGCAGAGATTTCTGAAACTGCAAAAAATGTTTTGTGAACATACTCAATATAATTAATCAAATATAAGAATGGTGGTTTTTTTGTTCTTCTTGGCATTTATTATGCATGGGTGCAAACTACACAAAATGAAAAAACCCTGAAAGGCCGGGGTCCGGGGGTAATGTCCCCGTGCAACTGAAGCAAAAATTGATTTATGAAGGTATCTTAGTTTGCTTTTTCCACAATTTATACAAAAGCTTATTTTAAAGTGTTTGAAAAATACAGTAGACACAAAGATCTTGTTTGACAAAAAAAAAAAAAAAGTAACATCCTTTTTTGGTAAAAATTAAAAAACCAGGAAATCCTTGTATATACCAGAAAAAGTTGCACCCATGCTGAATTACTCAGAAATAATCCTGGGCCTGTATTCACATTGAGATAGCATGAGACTTAGCATGATGCTAACTTAGAAGCTCTTCCAATGTCCTATAGGATTTAATAGGACTTTTGGAAGAGCTTCTAAGTTAGCATCATGCTAAGTCTCATGCTATCTCAACGTGAATACAGGCCCTGGCCAACAATTTTCCAGATGTCCTATAGGACATTGGAAGAGCTTCTAAGTTAGCATCATGCTAAGTCTCATGCTATCTCAACGTGAATACAGGCCCTGGCCAACAATTTTCCAGGTGCAGCAGCAGACCTGCTTACCCCCCCTACACAAGTCTTGAGTACCGTAAAATGCGGACTATAAGCCGCTACTTTTTTCCTCAACTTTGGCCCATGCGGCTTATAGACTGACGCAGCTTATCTGTGGATTTTTTCCCATTCTACATTTATCAGTATGATTAAATCTGTTTCTGGCCACATTCTTCAGCCTATTATTTTGAGTTTCTTTAGACTCAAAACTGTTTTTTGTGATCAATAGATTCAAATATCACGCTTAAAGTGTCTGAGAACATTAAATACTCATGTTCTGATAGGAGAATTTTTATATTTGTGTTGGTTTGTGCACATACTATTTTCTCTGCGGCTTATACACTGGTGCGGCTTATATATGAATAAATACCTAATATTTTGTCAATTTAAGGGATGCGGCTTATATACAGGTGCGTCTTAAAGTCCAGGGAGTCTGGACAGCTGAAATGAGTAGTTTGGGTGTTAAATGAGTACTTTTATTCATTAAACCATCAAATAATGTTCACTGAAAATGAGTAGCAATCAAGAACTAAAGAGCATTATTTTCAGTATTGAAGAGTAGTAGAGGTCCAAATGGAGTAGAATACTACTGGAAAAGAGTAGAGTAAACAGGCCTGCTTGAGCAGGGTGGTGGAGTCAAATCAAAACAACGAT
>CM065694.1:50659267-50666767 GCA_017654935.2 Phymorhynchus buccinoides
TGACATCATCATCATCATCTCCTGAACCCAGAGCTCCACGAAGTAGGTGGGGTCTGTGTAGAACTTCATGCTGTCCTTGCCATCCTCCCTGCGATAGACATGATATAAATCATGACATCATCATCATCTCCTGAACCCAGAGCTCCACGAAGTAGGTGGGGTCTGTGTAGAACTTCATGCTGTCCTTGCCATCCTCCCTGTAGCAGACATGGATATAAATCATGACATCATCATCATCTCCTGAACCCAGAGCTCCACGAAGTAGGTGGGGTCTGTGTAGAACTTCATGCTGTCCTTGCCATCCTCCCTGTAGCAGACATGGATATAAATCATGACATCATCATCATCTCCTGAACCCAGAGCTCCACGAAGTAGGTGGGGTCTGTGTAGAACTTCATGCTGTCCTTGCCGTCCTCCCTGCAATAGACATGGATATAAATCATGACATCATCATCATCTCCTGAACCCAGAGCTCCACGAAGTAGGTGGGGGTCTGTGTAGAACTTCATGCTGTCTTTGCCATCCTCCATGCAATAGACACATAATTATACATTTGATTAAACTATTTTCAATATTAATGCATTACAACACAACCACAGAACCATAAACCGTTCAATGGGGGGGGGGGGGGGAGTTTCTGCAAATCTTTCAATTTTGTGGCAGCTTTCTGCATAAACAAATTTCTTTTGTCAATCTCTTTTAACTTTTGCAGTGTCTCACCAAACTGAAGAGGCAAAACAAACAAAAAGACCATTTTGTTTCCTCTCTACCACGCACAAAAATCAAACCAACCCCCCAAAAAACAAAGCTACTTGAAGTCGCTATAGTTGTTTTGTTTGGGAGGGGTATGTACATATGACTTCAATAGCAATATATCACTGGCACAGAAACAAACAGATATATTGTGCATCTCTCCATTCCAACCACAGATCTGTGGATGTTTAGCTTGGAGAGACCCAAGTAAACATACAAAGTCCCTCAACATCGACACAATCAACTACACATTTAAAACATGCACCGAAAAGCAGACAAAGAACTATTCCTCCTCCATGGCAGACCTACCTGAACTCGTTGAGTTTGTCCAGGGCGGGTGGGGTGTCGCACTTGCTGTAGATCTCCAGGATGGCCCGGGGCACGGTGCTGCGGGAGATCACCTGCTGTTCCTTGGTCATGGAGCTCTTGTACGGCTTCTTCAGGTGGATGTCCTGCAGGTTCACTGTGACCACAATCATAAGAACAAAGACATTACACATCAGACAACTATCTTCTACAGCTCCTTGGTCATGGAGCTCTTGTACGGCTTCTTCCAGTGGATGTCCTGCAGGTTCACTGTGACCACAATCATCAGAACAAAGACATTACACATCAGACAACTATCTTCTACAGCTCCTTGGTCATGCAGCTCTTGTACGGCTTCTTCCAGGTGGATGTCCTGCAGGTTCACTGTGACAGCAATCATCAGAACAAAGACATTACACATCAGACAACTATCTTCTACAGCTCCTTGGTCATGCAGCTCTTGTACGGCTTCTTCAGGTGGATGTCCTGAAGGTTCACTGTAGACACATGCATCATCAAAAGCATTATCTATACGTTTTGTGTGAAATCGACTGCTCTTAAGCCCTGGAGCTGTTGTACAGCTTCCTTCTTCGGGTGGATGTCCTGAAGGTTCACTGCAATCACAGGCATCAAAGCACAGTATTGCTACATATTTTTAAGTGAGATGAACGGTTGCTCTTTAGTGATGGAGCTCTTGTACAGCTTCTTCGCTGATGCACTTGTACCATCGACTAGGTGCTTCAGCTGTTGGGATGATCCCTGGAGTCTTTTAGCCAGGGTATGTCAACAACAACTCACCTTCCTCCACGGTGGCGTTGAGCTGTGTGACCTTGTCCTGCACATTCTCAATGCGGCCCTGCAACTGCATGGCCCGCCCAAACACCTTCTTGGTCTCCTCGGTGAGCTCGAAGAACATGTCCTCGGCCATCCGGCTCAGGCTGCTCAGCTGGCGGATCACGTTGGCCAGCGTGTGGTTGGTCACACACTCCAGCTCATTGTGCAGGCCCTGGGCCGGAACAGAACACAGCACATGATGGTACACAGCCATGCCTACCCTCATTTTTGACTTGAGGAACAAAAACCTTATAAAACAAGAGGCAAAGCCTTCAAGGCTCACTTCAGCTCATTGTGCAGGCCCTGGGCCACAACAGAACACAGCACATGATGGTACACAGCGATGCCTACCCTCATTTTTGACTTGAGAAACAAAAACCTTATAAAACAAGAGACAAAGCCTTCAAGGCTCATTCGAACAGGAAAATGTGGGACAACAACAAACAAAGACTGAGGGGGGTGTCTACAGTACAAGATTGCCAATAAAATTTTAAAGTACAAATGAAACTATCGTTAATGGATACAACTATACCAACAACAACAAAAAAGTGCCCTTGCCGAGAATCGGACCCGGAACCATTGGCATGACAGACAGACCAATGAGCTATCGAGGCTTTCAGTGTTGATGAGTTTCTTAACTCATGTTGTCTGTTGAATACTATCTAGCTCACTAATCTAAAATGTTATTTGTTTGTTATCTGTTTACAGTGTTGTTTTAAGTATTTAATTATTCAAATCATTATTGAGACCACAGACGCAACACACACACATACACACACATACACACACACACACACACACACACACACACACACACACACACACAACCGAACAACTATCATACTATAGACTCACTTTCAATGTTGATGAGTTTCTTTAATCATGTTGTTTGTTGAATACTCTCTAGCCCACTAATCTAAAATGTTATTTGTTTGTTATCTGTTTACAGTGTTGTTTTAAGTATTTAATTATTCAAATCATTATTGTTTGAAAGCTTGCATAGACATCTATATGTGTGCAAAATTTGAACAATGTATGCCTTCTATTTCCCGAGAAAATGCCCACGTTAAAGTTTGGAGATTAGACCACAGACGCAACACACACATACACACACACACACACACACACAACCGAACAACTATCATACTATAGACTCACTTTCAGTGTTGATGAGTTTCTTAACTCATGTTGTCTGTTGAATACTCTCTAGCCCACTAATCTAAAATGTTATTTGTTTGTTATCTGTTTACAGTGTTGTTTTAAGTACTTAATTATTCAAATCATTATTGTTTGAAAGCTTGCATAGACATCTATATGTGTGCAAAATTTTAACAACGTATGCCTTCTATTTCACGAGAAAATTCCCACGTTAAAGTTTGGAGATCACACACACACGCACGCACGCACGCATGCACGCACGCACGCACGCACGCACACACACACACATACACAACCGAAAAACTATCATACTATAGACTCGACTCAATTTTGAGACACACCATGATTTTTTAAGAACATGGCAAGACATTGTAGCTAATACTATGTCAGATCACCGACAAGCTTCTTCTTTTGGCTCTTGTTATGCAGGCACAAGCTCAAGGTTCACCAAAATAGTAAGGTGTTGTTTTCTCTCTACAATAACATGACTACACTTTTGCATGTTTGGGTTCATTTGACAGTTTCTTTCTTCTTTACTTTCTTCTTTGGGACTGAAAAACAAATTGCGTTCTGGATGTGCAATCTAGGCACCCTCATCTGCGGTATGAATACCAGGAAGGATCTGAGGGCTGTGGTGAAGAAAAAACGCATTCTGGATGTGCAATCTAGGCACCCTCATCTGCGGTATGAATACCAGGAAGGATCTGAGGGCTGTGGTGAAGAAAAAACGAGTCGTGTTTTGATCCAGTGTCCTCATATATTGTTTAACTTTCCTCTCTGGATACTATGGACCCTGAAAGGCTGGACTCCCGGCTAGTGTCATTGTACTTGGACGGATGATGGTTTGGGTTGTGGCACGTTTTTCTTCTTGGTTGTTTATTTTACAAAGGTGATTGTAACAGCCCTAGTCAACAAAAAACTAAATTCGTGACAATTTTTGTCTGTAACAACCCTAGTCCCCCAAAAAAATAAATTTTGTGAACTCCTCTCAGAGATCTTTCACTCATGTGTTGAGAACTACTGGGTTGTCAGTCGCTGATCAAACGGTGGTATGAAGTATTTTCTGTAGCCTACTCTTTGGCCGGCCTGATCTCAATGCAGCTGTAGTGGTGAGTGCTTCGCGTGGCCCTCTCAGCGATTGTTGGGTTGTTGGTCGTATACTTGTTTTACACTTCTTACTAGTTTTACAGTTTTGCGTGGGGCAGGGTGTGTTGTGTATGCATGCGGGTGTGTCTAGATAGCCAAACATGTTTATAGTGAGCAGGTCCCTGTGGCAAGGGGACCAGGGTGTAATTGGGGTCTCTGTGAGAGAGAGAGAGACCTGTGTGTTTGTGGGGGCATGTATGTGTGTGAGGGAGTGTGTATGTGTGCGTGTCTGCGTGTGCGGGTGTGTATGTTGAGGTGTCATTTTTAGAAGTCTGTCATCAACAGGTTCCTGTGGCAGAGGGACTTTTGGTAGACTTGGGGTCCCAGTGAGAGGGGGACTTGTCTGCTTGGATTTTTGTTGAAGAGTGTACATTGTGTGTGTGTGTGTTGTGGGGGGGGGGGGGGGGGGTGGGGGGGTGAAGTCGGTCATCAACAGGTTCCTGTGGCAGAGGGACTTATGGAATACTTGGGGTCTCTGTGAGAGGGGGACCTGTGTTCTTGGAATTGTGAGGAGGAATGTACATGGTGCGTACGTGCGCGCGCGCGGGCAGGCGTGCGTGCGTGCGTGCAGATTGGAAAGGAATATATATATATATATATATAGTCAAAACAACCCTTTTTTTAAAATTAACTATTTGCTGTCATATATGAAAGTATACTAAACACATACCTTGCACAGCCGATGTTGACTCAGTATCTATGATACGTTTGGTCAGACATACAGGCTTACACTGATACAGACAGGCAGGCAGACAGACAGACAATCAAACAGGCAGACAGACAGACAGGCAGACAGACTGTACCTGTGTGGGCACATGCACCCGGCTGATGTTGACCGGCTCGATGATACGTTTGGTCAGCGGCATGCTGACTGTTTATTGTTGGTTCCTTTCCAATCTGTAGGAACAACTGCCTCTAACCTGAAACAAATAAATGAAGAAAAAGGGGGTCTTAGCCAAAAACAACAACTAGAAGCTATTCATGCAACCAAGAATACAAATGAGCTACCAAAGATAGAGTTATGGAATGAACCAACCAGTGAAAATTGAAGACAAATTCAAAGAAAAGGCAAATGGCTTCCAAAAGGAGATGTGACCACATGCATGGAAAATGAAAAAGTGATTGGGCAGGTCAAAGGAACCGCGTGACCGGAAGCTAAGGGGAGTAACCGGGCTTCCGGGTAAGCGGAGTAGCGGTCCTTTGCTACTTTCGTTTTTATGTGCTGTGGCATTTGGTTTCCAACTGATGATGTTTTATGCTAATTGTTTTGAGTGTTGGTCAGTATGGTTAGAATAGATGAGGGGTCTTAAATGTTGTGTTAAAAGAGTTTGAACATTTGAATCTCGTTGAAGTTCTGTCACATTTCAGCATTTCCTTTACTCATTCTCGCTCACTTTCACACACAGTGATACACACATGCACGCACGCACGCACACACACACACACACCTGCATTGTTATTATAAGAAACAAAAATGCATTGAATTGGACAGGCTTTTCTTTCCTTTCGTTCAGTAAATTTATATAAACTTTAGTGCAAAATAAAATGCTATCTAACTCCATCGATGATTTTTGTAATTGTATGCTCATAAAATGTTCAACCCAATCTCCATCCTACCCCTACAAATATGTGTTTATAAACAATTTAAATCTCCTAAAAATGCATAATTTATACTTCCGTGATCTAACAAGTCAGGCCGGGGTGTAGCTGCGAGAACTTGGAATGGGCAACGTAGGAAGACGGTACAGACAAAAAAAGTATTTGTATCTTATACAGTGGAACCTCCCTTATAAGACCTTCATAAATCATCCCAAATGAGGTCTTATAAGGGAGGTCATTTTAATACTTACAAAGAAGGGCAATGTCTCATGTAGGTCTTATGTGGGAGGGGGGCTTATAATGGGAAGTCTTATAAGGGAGGTTCCACAGTACTACTTGTACGTAATGTTCAACTTCAAGTAGTAATGTTCTCATCCCTAGCTGGTGCATTTGTGCCATAGTGTTCAAGTGCTTCGGCTGTTGGGATGATCCCTGGAGTCTTTAAGCTAGAGTAAAACAACAACATACTACCTAATTTTTTGGACTATAAAGGCGCACCTTTGTATAAGACGCACACACACCAAAATATACCCAAATTTCAGATTTTGTTCTTATATTTTCTTATATGATTGTCACAGATTGAAAAGGGAGGGAGAGGGGGTTGGGAGAGAACGGGTGGGAGATATTTATTTGCTAGCAGCTACACCCCCCCCCCCCCCCCCGCTACCGTATTTTTCGGACTCTTTGTATAAGGCACCCCCCAAATGTTTTACCAAAATTTCAGATTTTGTTACATTTTCTTACTATTTTATTAGTCACATTATAAGGCGCAGGGGTCTGAGTCTGGGGAAAAAACTACAAGTATTGCCTTATACTCCGAAAAATATGGTACTTGTACCCTCAAAAGTTCAACTCAAAGTCAAAGCAATGGAATAGCGCCAAGTACAGCAGCAGCAGATCACAATGCTGTTAAATAGGATCCCTCCAATCTGGCTAATCAGGAATGACGTTACAACCCCTATTACTAAACTCCCTCTTTTCTCTCTTGTCACAGGGGAGGCTGGAGTTTGTTTCTCCTCATTCTGCTGTCTGAAGGGATTGGGAGGAAGGGGGGAGGAAGGGAGGGAGGGAGGGAGGGAGAGGGAGAGAGAGAGAGAGAGAGAGAGAGAGAGAGAGAGAGAGAGAGAGAGAGAGAGAGAGAGTACAGAAAGAGAGAGAGAGAAGCAAGCAGAAAGACACAGAGAGTGAGAGGCAGACAGAGATAGAGAAACAGACAGACTTTTTATAGAGCCAGAGGGAGTGTGTGTGTGTATATATGTGTGTGTGTGTGTGTGTGTGTGTGTGTGTGTGTGTGTGTGTGTGTGTTGATGTGCGTGTGTATGCGTGCGTGCGTGTACATGTGGGTGTGTGCGCTTGTACGCGTACACATGTGTGTATGTGTGACTGACAGAGAAAGATTAAGAGAGACGGAGCGAGAGAAAGATTAAGAGAGACGGAGCGAGCAAAACAGAGCGATAGACAAACACAGAGCTGGAGAGAGACACACACATACACACAGACCGACAGAGCGAGACAGACACACAGCCAGTCAGCCAGACAGACAGAGACAATCTCAGAGACAGAGATCTGGGCGGATGCCAGGCTGAGCGGTGCCAGACCTGGGACAGGTAAAAGGCCAATCAAACCCCCACACCCGATATAAAAACAGGGGAAATGTGCAGAGCCTGATGAAATCACTCTTATTAGCAACATCAAAGTCTGGGT
>CM065694.1:50676767-50679267 GCA_017654935.2 Phymorhynchus buccinoides
AGTTAACACGTCCAGTAAGCTGAAACATAGTATTTACTACGTTCACTCCCAAACAAAAGACCCAAGGTGTCATGTGAGAGTGTCCACTATATCCGTCACACTACGATGAACAAAGGTCAGCTATTATGTTTACGCATGCCTTCACACATCTGGTGCAACCAGGACAAAGGGAGGTGGGGGTAGGGGGTAGAGGGTGGGCCTAAAGGTAAGAGGGGCTTGGCCTTAAAAGACACGAGAGACGTTCAATGCTGCACTTGGTCATCACCAAATATGGAAAGTGACGCCTGATTCGCGAGACAATGTCGTTTTTTCAGCGAAACTTTAGAATGTGTATCTTTTAACCATTCAATCTGAAATTAAACTGACTCTAGCCCAAATCCTAACCCTATCCATCCGTAACTCTAACCAAAAACCTTAAAACCGTCAAATACACAAAAAATAAAACTTTACTAAAACAATTTGAGTGTTCCATGTTTGGAGATGACCAAGTGCAGTCTTGAACGCCTCGTTCGCCTGGGAGGGAAGCAGGGGGGGGGGGGCATGACAATCAACCGTACACATCCAAAGTCGATCAGCTGTAAAACGGGCGAGGTCAAAGCAACTACAGCTCCCTCACAGTAGTTCCTTGTAGACCTTGGTTTAAAGACACACTGACGCACCACGATTAAGTCCCTTTTTTTTTTCTGGGTAGCTGTGACCCACATACACATGTCCCCAACTTCAAATTGAGGCTGCTCTTTAAAATGTTTTGGTTTGAATTTGGGGACATTTGCATAGAAGTCAAACCTGGTCAAAACAAGATTTCTTACCAGCTATAAGAGGGAAAACACGTGAAACCCCTTGATTTTGACACATGATCTGGTGGGTCTTTAAAAAGCTAGCTTTGTATGACCCTTTCCCTGGTCCATTCTTGGGTCAGCCTGCCATCGATAAACAATTGTGCTTTCACAGTTACTGAACTTGCATATTTGAGACTTTCACAGACCTGTTTACAAGTCTTGGGTAGTCTGGATAGCTGAAATGAGTAGTTTGGGCTAAAAAAAAAAGTGTAGTTTTATTCATTAAACCATCAAACAAAGTTCACTGAAAATGAGTAATTAGAGCATTGTTTTCAATTTTGAATAGTAGTAGAGGTCCAAATTGAGTAGAATACTACTCAAAAAGAGAAGAGTAAACAGGTCTGTTTTCATAGCATGTTTGTGCTGGAAACTGAACCAAAATCACACACATCCTAAACACTATAACTCCAATACGCATACAAATAATTACGACATGAAATGATCAATGCAAATTGAATGCTTTTTTTTTCTTTTTGGGGCACATACACAACACAGTTCAACATAGTCATTGTTCACCAACATAGTTATGACAATATCTGCATTTAGGTACAATGCAGCACACTAAATTAAGAAAACAGTTCACCAATGCAAATAACCACGATTAGCACTCCGTACATTATAAGGGCACATACAATTCATTGATGCCTATTGGCTACTGCCAAGAACACATTTTGCAAGAGTGAATGCCCTTGGTGGGTGGGTGAAGATGGTTGAGCACTGACCAGACAAGGGCATAACTCTCGCCAATAACCCTAGCCCTAGCCCTATTTGAGGCCACTAAATGGCTGCCTTTCGCAAGAGTGCGTGCCCTTGTCAGCACTGACCAACAAGGGCTTCACTCTCACTGTCAAGGGCGTTAATAACCCTAGTTGCAGAGGCCAATAACGATGTACTTTCCACCCTTTTATGGGAGAGGGGAGGGGGGAGCTTTTTGAGCCATGTCCACTGTGCAGTGCAGGGAGAAATGTCCAGCGGAAGAACAAAAGAAAGAAAGGTATTTATTAGGTATTAGGTACTTTATAGTCACAGAGGCGTCTCTGTGAAATTCGGGTTGCTCCCACCTGGAGAGCGCGTCGCAGCCAGAGGCGCGCCATCCATTTTTTTAATTTTTTTTGCATGCGATTGTTGTCACTGATGAGGGGGGGTGGGTGTGTAAATTTTGACCAAATGACAACTTTTTCGTTGTCACTGGGTTTAACGCATGCTAAGTGCATGGGCACACGGGACCTCGGTTTATCGTCTCATCCGAAAGACAAAAAGAGACAAAAGAAAAACCGATACGAAGGAGAGAAAGAAACCTAAAGAAAGAGGGGAAGATAACTACATACACCAGTGGCTTATGGACACGCAAGTGCATGTAACTCATACATCCATTATCTTAATTAATCAATACTTAATTAATTCCATCAGCCCAGCCTGGGAAACTGTGAACAAGTGCTTCTTGCTGACAATTTGGAACGAGTTCAATTGGCTTTGTATTACGTCGCCGATACTAAAGAGTACACTCTGAACAGGTAGCACACACAATGCACAACAATAGACTGGCTTTCTATTAGATCAGTATGTGACCTGCACTCTAACTAAACACAGTGAGACTGAAAATTTATTTTGAAATGGCCAATATTTTGGGATGAAAAGACTTTTCATAAGGCCAAAACATT
>CM065694.1:50684267-50721767 GCA_017654935.2 Phymorhynchus buccinoides
CAATAATACCCACAAAACAACTCTACCACTGCTGCACACAGCTAACTGACCACAGCTGTGACACACTGGACTGAGCCACATACCATTGTACAAAACTAAGGTAGTGAGAACATAAGCTTTCACCCAGTAGCCTACAAACAAGAGAGGCATAAATAACACCAAGGTTATTGTTTCGGTCATTATGAAGGTGCTCCTTTCTCTTAGTCTTACAGAAATTTAAAGAAATGTGCGGTGTGTGTGTGTTCGTTCTTTAGCTTTACGTCTGTTCACCTGCAAGTGTGTGTGCGTATGCGTGTGTGTAGGTGTGCTCTCTGTGTGTGTGTGTGTGTGTGTGTGTGTGTGTGTGCGTGTGCGTGTAGGTGTGTGTGTGTGTGTGTAGGTGTGTTGCTCTGTGTGTGTGTGTAGGTGTGTGTGTGTGTGTGTGTGTATGTGTGTGTGTATGTGTGCATGTATGTGTGTGCATGTGCGCGCGTGCATATGTGTGCATGCATGCATGCATTAACAAAGTGCTGTGAGAGACACTGACCTTGAACAGCTGCAGATGAACTGATGTTTAAACCAACTACATTGCAACATTCACCGGTTGGTCCCTCCGGCTCAGCAATACGACCCATAGTATCCCTCCCAGTTTGATACAGTCTTTAGAATAATACTAATTTAGAGGGAAATAAAAATTAATGATGGGCAAATTTCCCCTTGCCATGTCAGAGCCTCCAGCTAAACTCGTCCAGTTGAAAATATGTCTGTGTCATTATTTGTTGTGGGGTGGGTGGGGTGTTTTTTGGGGGGGGGGGGGGGGGGGGGGGGTATTTGGTATATTCTAGTCACAGAGACTTCTCTCTATGAAATTCGGGCTGCTCTCCTCTGGAGAGCGCGTCACCGCAAGAGCAGCGCCTACCCCATTTAAAAAATAATAAAAATTGGGGAGGGGGGGGGAGGCAATTAGGGTGAGGGGGGGGGGGGGGGGGGCATTAACTTGGAAAACCTAGCTATCAATTTGGCCATACCAGGCAGCGGGATTTCTCCTTGCTCTTACCGACTTTCAATTGCCGTGGGATTTTTACATGCGTAAAGCGCACGGGTCAGACTAGCTTTAAGTCCCCATCCGAAGGCCTTGATGTTCAATTTTCCTGTCAAACTAGAAAGAAAGGGCGAGGAGGCCGGGATTCAAACCAGTGTCACTCACGCTGCAGTCACGCATTACATTTGGCAGGCGAAATTTTCAGATACTTTTACACGAGACTACACGAAGCAATCAAATCCTGGAACAACACAACTGGCAAAATAAACTGTGGTTTAAAAAGTCAAAAGAAAATAAATGTTGACAATCGTCCAATAAAAACTTTCTGTTGCTTTCATTATTATCCCTTGTGTGACAAGCACCTTGTGACTGTCACCTGAACAAATCACAACAATAATCTAACCATTTGCAACCTCACATTCACTCACTTCCTGGTTCCTTGGCAGCAATAACTCTGTTGGAACGCTTCTTCCGTTTTCTATCAGCTATCATTGAGAATGATAATACAGATTTAGGACAACAAGCTCACTGTTCGAGATAACATCAGTACCCTTGAGTGGCTGACAATACTGCAAACTGACTTAAGCCTATGTCAGACTTGAAGAGAGTCTCAAGCTTAAGGCCGGGTTCACATTAGACGCGCAAGTTCCGTACGGAAAACCCTAAATAAGTGAAAGAAAGAAGGATACAAATTTACGCATATAGGGGACATTCTGACACGTGCACAAATGTTTTCCCTTCTTTGTTTCACTTATTTATGGATTGCGCACGGGTTTCTGCATGGAATATCCGCTTATGTGTGTACACAGCCTAATTTGTTCATCCCGTGCTTGCTAAAGCTTTCACTTCTGCACAGGGAGGGAAACACACAACAACAACAAAAAGCACAAGTGCAACGCCGGGCGGCTGCAAACTCCCCTCGCAGCATCGCCGAGCTACTCCGAAATCGGAATGTGTCGGCTGTACACATACATAAAAACGCATCAAAACAGCACGTAACTACATAAAACGCATCAAAACAGCACATAACTGAATAGTTTTTTATATATAGCCTTGGGGTTCGGACTCGTGATTTAAGCGTGCACGATCATGCGCACACGTGCGCACAGAAAAATTCATGACAACTGTGTTATAGACCATTCATCAAGAAATGTTGTGGAAAAAACCCTGCATTAAAATACATGCAAAACTTCGTGAGATATTAGCGATTATGTGTTTTGGGGTTTGAACCCCGTAACTGGCGCGACCTTGACCTTAATGCAAAACTAAATACATCAGTGGATAGCTTGCATCTTAGCAAACTAGTATACCAAATTTCATGATGATAGACTGAATAGTTTTTGAGAAAAACGGACGAATAGCCGGACGGACGGAGGCACGCCGGACACCGGACGGACCAGACAAAAACAATAGCTCCGCGAACCTTCGGCTCAGGGACTAAAAACAAAAGTAATCAGAAGTCACTCACTGAAAATCTTTTGACATTCTGATGTCTTGGAGCTCCGGTTAAGTCAGCTGCACAGTTTAAAAAAACAAAAAACAAAAAACCACATACAGTAATCCAGTACTCACATCGCACATGTTGCTGCTTTCTAAATTGCATTATCCGTAAGGCAGCACAGCGTGTGACGTGTCAGATCAGGAAACATGCAATTGCAACACGCTACTCCAACACTTGCTACCACACCAGCAGAGATACATCATTATTTACCATATTTTTCTGACTCTAAGACGATACTTTTCCCCCAGACTGAGACCCCTGCGCCTTATAATGTGAATGATAAAATAGTAAGACATTTCTTTGGGTGGTGCGCCTTAGAGTAAAAATAATATGGGGGGTAAATCAAGAAACCAGAAGAAACGGCAGAAATTATCTGACACTTTGCACTGAAAGCATTATTCGCTCTACAAGTGTAAAGGCAGAAACCCTCACCATGTCTGACAGAGCCTTTAGTTGTACACTATGAGGACTGTGTTGTTATATTCTAGTGCCCCATTGTCTGTCAGGAGATATTGCTGTACTGCAAACATTCCACACAGCAAAGGGCTAGTCACACACACACACACACACACACACAGACACACAGTGTGACACACACACACACAGTGACACACACACACACACACACACAGTGACACACACACACAGTGACACACACACACACAGTGACACACACACACACACACACACACACTCTCTCTCACACACACACACATACACAGTGACACACACACACACTCTCTCTCTCACATACACACACACACACACACATACATACACACAGAGCAACACACACACACACACACACACTCTCTCTCTCTCTCTCTCTCTCTCTCACACACACACACACACACACACACACACACACACTCTCTCTCTCTCTCTCTCTCTCTCTCTCTCTCTCACACACACACACACACACACACACACACACACACACACACATATACACACAGAGCAACACACACACACACCACAATGACACACACACACACACACAGTGACACACACACACATACACACACACACACACACACACACACTCTCTAACAAACTTCCTGCTTGCATCAGGTTATAAACACACACACACACACACACACACACACACACACACTAACAAACTTCCTGCTTGCATCAGGTTATAAAACACACACACACACACACACACACACACACACACACACACACACACACACAACACACACACAACACAAACTTAACTTCCTGCTTGCATCAGGTTATAAAACACACACACACACACACTAACAAACTTCCTGCTTGCATCAGGTTATAAACACACACACACACACACACACACACACACACACACACACACACACACACACACACACACACTAACAAACTTCCTGCTTGCATCAGGTTATAAACACACACACCTCATATCAACGCCCAAGCCAAATATCAGCCACTATGCCATACTCGTTCCCATTCCAATCACAAATTTATCGCAATGAGCTGCACTGGCGGCTGTTTTTATCCAGTCAACTAAGCCCTAAAAGCCATGAGCAAACAGATAAGATTTATTTCAAATTTCCTCAGCTTATAGATAAAATTCCCTCTGTGGTATCTCTTTTCTAGCTTAACAAGCACCATAGATGATGTGTGAGTTCATATTTTGAGTTATCTGGGGGCGTAAACTAGATCTGTTTTAGAAGTACAGTATTTGTAAGTTGTGGACTGTTGCGTTCATCTCTTCATTTTGCAAGGGAGTTTTAGCTAATTGTGTTGAACTCTCTCTCTCTCTCTCTCTCTCTCTCTCTCTCTCTCTCTCTCTCTCTCTCTCTCTCTTCTGAGGCATATAGAACAAAAACAAGAACAAGAACAAGAACAACGTTTTTATTGTCATAAGAAAACCAGAGGTTTTGTGGGACACAAATGGTTAAAATATTGATAGCACCATTATACTGGTGCATGTCATTGTCATTTAGTTGTAAGGCGAGAGCCTGTGGCTTTGTCTAGGGATGCACTGGCCTCGCTTGTCCTTGGTGGGGGCTGTTGGATGCGTGCTGGTTTCTGAGTGGGGTGTCTTTCGGCGGTGGGCTCTGCAGTCATGAAAAACGGGCTGGTACACTCATGGGGGCATTTCTCAAGGACTCCTCTGCACAGTATCTGCTGGTCACCAAGCCGGGAGCAGCTATGTGCCTCTGTATGCTTAATGGAATGTCCCGTGTGTGCCTGCTCCTAAAAAACACAACATGGACTCCACGGCTGGAGCAGGTCTGCTCTTGTGTTGATAGGGCAGGTGTGGCTGGTGCATCTCTGGGTCCCATCAGCACCTCTGGGTGTTTCTTTTTCATTTCTCTCTCCCTCTCTCTCTCTCCCTTTAGAAGGGCATATCATAAATATTTGATTGATCAACTATAATTCCTGTAGGCATATTTGTGTTTGTTTTTACTAATACTAGATATTCATATATACAATTTTGCATTTCCTTATTAATTTTGCATCCATGATTATTGTAATTCTGAAGTAATGCCCATGGAGCAGCAATCTACATGCTATGCATGATATGTGTGTACGGGTGTGCTCGTGTATACGGGTGTAAGCGTGTTTGTGTGCGCATATGAGGGTGTGTGATGAATGTGTGTGTGCGTGTGTGTGCGCGTGTGCGTGTGCGTGCGCGCGAAAAAGCTGTCTCAGCTTATCCAATTTCCCTCATTAAAAAAGTTTGTATTCGTATTCTCTTTTTCTCTCTCTTTCTCTTCCCCTCTCTTTCTTTCTCTCTCTGTTTGTCTCTCTCTCTCTCTTTCTCTCTGTCTGTCTGTCTCTCTCTGTGTATGTCTCTGTCTGTCTGTCTGTCTGTCTGTCTCTCTCTCTCTCTCTCTTTCTCTCTCTCTCTCTCTCTCTCTCAGATTGGAAGAATAGGCATTGCCTAAAATCTATATCCTTGGAAAATAAAGTTTAAGTTTTCAAGTTTTCTCTCTCTCTCTCCCTCCCTCTCTCTCTCTCTGACCCTCTGTGTGTGTACGTGAGTGTGAATGTGAGTGTGTGTGTGTGCGTGCGTGCGCGTACACGCTGAAATACATGATGTAGTCACACGTATGTCAGCATGCATTTGATCTGATCTGTCATTTGATCTGTCATTTAATAAAATGCACACTGACTCAGAAGTACAGGAAAGCACTTAACGCCCACTCACACACACAGTTATCCCTTCATTCATTAATCAAGGCAACAGGACAGCAGCAGTACAGGGTGCAGTTAGGAGGTCAGGACACCATGGTGGGATTCTTACCAAGGGTGGGGTGATTTAAGTAAACCTGATCTCAAATTCCTTCACACATTTGTCACCAAAACTCCCCTTCTGTGCTTCAGTTTGTGTGCATGTACATGTGCAAATACATGCGTGAGTATGTGTGTGTGTGTGTGTGTGTGTGCGTGCGCGCGTGTGTGTGTAATAACGACAATATAATAAATAACAACAATAATTTATTCCTTCAGTCCTTTCGGGCCTTTTTGGCCCATGTGTGTGTGTGTGTGTATGCGTGCGTGTGCGTTATTCCTTTTTTTTGCAGGTGTGTTCTAATGTTTTTGTGTGTGTGTGGTGCGTGTGTGCGTGTGTCCGTGCGTTATTCCTTTCTTGAGCAGGAATTCACTGTATTCTAATGTTTTTGTGTGTTTTTCTCGGAGATGCCTTGCCAACGGTACATCCTCATTCTTTTTATCAAGAGAACTTAAGAACTGAATTGGCTGGACCCCATCCCAAGTAGCCAACTAATCCCTAAGGCTATAACATCCAAACTGCTATATCTCCTAGTCATTAACTATAAGCATAACTAAAAAAAAGTCAAAGCTGCAAAAACATAAAAAGATTTATTATTAATTGTCACTCTTACTTTCATATTGGTCGTAACTTCAACTTCAAGCCATTATGTCAACCAACGATAAACTTCAAGCCATTATGTCAACCAACGATAAACTTCAAGCCATTATGTCAACCAACGATAAACTTCAAGCCATTATGTCAACGATAAACTTCAAGCCATTATGTCAACCAACGATAAACTTCAAGCCATTATGTCAACCAACGATAAACTTCAAGCCATTATGTCAACCAACGATAAACTTCAAGCCATAATGTCAACCAACGATAAACTTCAAGCCATTATGTCAACCAACGATAAACTTCAAGCCATTATGTCAACCAACGATAAACTTCAAGCCATTATGTCAACCAACGATAAACTTCAAGCCATTATGTCAACGATAAAAGCCATCCCAGTTCAACAATAATCCGTGTGATGCCTCGCCTATGTAAAACTGCAAACTGGAGTGTTTGAATCAGAACTGAACCAGTAACGAGGCTTTATAATACTGAAAATTCTCTGCCCCTGTCTCGTGTCCTGAGATGCGAATGCCACCTACTTAAGATTATCGCCCTTGCCTGTCAGGACCATTAGTAGCATATAGCCACAGAAAATTATCTGCTCCTGACTCGTCACTAGGTGACATATGCAGTTCAGGCCTAAAATTATCGCCCTTTCATGTTGGCAAGTAGGAATGCTATATCAGTAATATAAATAACTGTATTAAAGCTAAATGTAATAAGTTACTTTTTTTTTCTTTTTTTTGCTGTCCCATCTTCTGGGCCGTACAGTGGCGTTGCTCCCACGCCGCTCGTTCCAAATCCCAATTCGCAGCTACACCCCGGTTTGTTCAAGTCGCAGAATCCGAGACCAGCAGTCCAAGGGGAGCGAATCTATGTTAGGCCGTCAGGAGGCAACCAACCGAGGAGACACTTCTTTCTTCTTCTTCTCTTTCTTTTTGGCACAGGGCATTGCATTTTGGTGTTGAGCTAACCTGTGACGAGGGCTTACAATTGTGGTCTAGGATTTAACCAACTCTCACCTTTGCATGAAACATTTCTAAAAATACAGAGGGAACCTCCCTTATAAGACCTCCCATTATAATCTGACTCCCTCCCACACAAGACCTACTTCTCTGAGACATTGCCCTTCCTTGTAAGTATTAAAATTACCTCCCTTATACTTCAAAAATCATCCAAGACTTCATTTTCATCCTGATCGCTTCTCGGCATTTTGGCTAAGACAGTGATTCAGGAACATAATTTTTTGTTTATACCCTGGTTGGTTTGTTCAGCCCGTCGTACATGGCGAAAGCCGATACGCGACGTTAAACTGAACTTCCATCCATCCAAGACTTCATTTTGGATGATTTCTGAAGGTCTTATAAGGGAGGTTCCACTGTACCAGGCTCATTGAACCAAGTGAATAAAATGGGAAACTCTCTCTCTCTCTCTCTGTGTGTTTATCTGTTTATTAACGTACCTTCATATGACTATGTGTTTTAAGACTATATATTTGTTTGTATTAGTATCAGTTCGCTTTAACGTTTCATCTATTTGTTTGTGCATGTTAACGGCAAGTATGAAAAATGGCTACTGTATGCCAATACTTTTACCGTTGTAAAATAAAGGTTCAATTCAATTCAATTCAATTCAATTCAATTCTCTCTCTCTCTCTCTCTCTCTCCCCAGTCCCCCCACCCCAATTTCTCTACATGTTGCAATGTTTGTGGTAATTATTGTACATATAACACACACACACATGCTGATCATGCAACTGGCTCATTTTTGAAAGTTACCACAGAAAACATTGACATAAAAATTGCAAGCAGAGTGGAGCAATGATGATCCCGCATTAGCCCCAGCACATCATCATCATCAAGGCCTGTTAAACCAAAGCTCATCCCATTAAACTGACTAATGGGGATGACTAACTAATGACACCACAGCTATCAGTATCACAGACTATAATTATGTCACACACACACACACACACACACACACAACACCACAGAGGATGAAAAAAAGCTTTGTCAGCTTATTCTTTAGCCCACAATAAAGATGATTTTGACTTGACTTGTCACACACACACACATACACTGCACACACACACACATCAAATCTTCGTATTGCACATTTTCACTGAGTTCTAAGCAACATTCTGCTGTTCTCTGAGAAAGGAATAGGTGGTTAGGATCAGCCTAGGGTAATAATTGTCATCAAAACTGAAAGAAGCGGACTTTGAGATGGAATGTCGAGAACATGAGGGGAAGTATCTAAACTACAGCCTTGCCGCAATGTGTCCCAGACCAATGTAATGTAACAAGTAATCATGACACAGTGCATAGGTACACTGGAACCTCCCTTATAATTAACTTATCAGACCTTAAAAAATCAGAAGAAACGTCCTCCGGTCTGGAACAGACACATATGGGACATTAGTAGATCTATATAAAGATGGTGGGAACGATCCTGGAGGCAATGCCCAGAGGCAGTGCAACACCAGGAAAGTCTTGAATTTTTAACAATACAGATGTGAACCCTCTCAAAAATCCTCCAAAATGTGGTCTTAAATGGGAGGGAGTTGTACAAGGGAGGTAATTTTAATACTTTCAAAGAAGGGCAATGTCTCAGAGAAGTGGGTCTCAAAAGGGAGGGAGTCTTAAAATGGGGGGTCTTATAAGGGAGGAACGACTGTACTAAAATTACCTCCCTTATACAGCTCCCTCCCATTTAACCCTTTCACCGCCAAAGTCACATTTTAGCACCACAGTGATTTAACACCTATGTCACTAAAAGGCATCAAATTGGGGTCTATTAATATTATCCAAAGACGCTATTGTCTTAGTTTTGGGGGGAAATCCCCAATACTGCAGATGGATTTTGTTCTCTACCCAAGTAAATTTAATGGAAATATTTGGCTGAAACATGGCTGGCGGTGACAGGGTTAAGACCTTATTTTGGATGGTTTTTCAAGGTCCTAAATGAGAGGTTCCCCTGTAGCAGTGTGGGCATTTACTCAATTACTGAGTTAGGAAAGGCTTGGTCTAGCAGCCCCAGGATGAAGTGAAGTGCCTGTAGGAAGTGCGTCACTGTGTTATGCTAGTATAAATACATGTAGAAACCTTCATTACTTAGTCACCACTTGACTTTTTCCTTCATGAACCATTCAAAATTTGACTGCCAGAACAGAGAGACTGCTTTCTCATCAGTTTGCCTCTTCTCATTTGGCTTAACTCATTCGCATCGTAACGATTTTGAATCATAAAAAAAACCCTCACAAATCACTCCAGGCGTACATGATACACACAAAGCATACATAAACAAAAGAAGAAATGAAAGAAGATGACGGGTTTTTACTTCAGGTTTAGACACAGCGAAGTGGTACTGGATGGATGGAAGTTCAGTTTAACGTCGCGTATCGGCTTTCGCCATGTACGACGGGCTGAACAAACCAACCATGGCATAAACAAAAATTTTTGTTCCTGAATCACTGTCTTAGCCAAAAGGCCGAGAAGCGATCAGAATATCAGAAGTGGTACTGGTAGATCAGACTTTTTTTTATATACAGACTTTATATAGAAAAACTCTCTACACCAATTAAACTCTCTACACCAATTGGTTTACCCACAAGAAACCACTACAAAAGCAAAGTCAGAGGCGAAATTGTGGTCTAAGGGAGCGAAGCGAGTTTAGAAGTGACCAAGGCACATAGAATTACTTCCCTATGAAGCAAATGCATCAAATTGACAGCTATCTAATCTATTAATTCCGGCCATATCGGAATGACTTAAAAGAGTTAAATAGCGGGTTTTTAAAAATTAAAGAATGTCACAAATTAATACAATGACGAGATAGGGCAAAAAGAATACTTATATAAGGTACATACAATGGTTAATTGTGACGGAAGCTGAAAATAACCATATAAGTCATTTGATTGTTTTATTTCAGAAAGCTGAATCTCATAAACAATGCCTAGACGATCTCTCTCTCTCTCATGCACCCACACACACGCATGCACAGAGAGAGAGAGAGAGAGAGAGAGAGAGAGAGAGAGAGAGAGAGAGAGAGAGAGAGAGAGAGAGAGAGAGAGAGAGAGAGAGAGAGAGAGAGAGAGAGAGAGAGAGAGAGAGAGAGAGAGAGAGAGAGAGAGAGAGAGAGAGAGAGAGAGAGAGAGAGAGAGAGAGAGAGAGAGAGAGAGAGAGAGAGAGAGAGAGAGAGAGAGAGAGAGAGAGAGAGAGAGAGAGAGATGAGAGAGAGAGAGAGAGAGAGAGAGAGAGAGAGAGAGAGAGAGAGAGAGAGAGAGAGAGAGAGAGAGAGAGAGAGATGAGAGAGAGAGAGAGAGAGAGAGAGAGAGAGAGAGAGAGAGAGAGAGAGAGAGAGATGAGAGAGAGAGAGAGAGAGAGAGAGAGAGAGAGAGAGAGAGAGAGAGAGAGAGAGAGAGAGAGAGAGAGAGAGAGAGAGAGAGAGAGAGAGGAGAGAGAGAGAGAGAGAGAGAGAGAGAGAGAGAGAGAGAGAGAGAGAGAGAGAGAGAGAGAGAGAGAGAGAGAGAGAGAGAGAGAGGGAGGGAGGGAGGGAGGGAGGGAGGGAGGGAGGGAGGGAGGGAGGGAGGGAGGGAGGGAGGGAGGGAGAGGAGGGAGGGGAGGGAGGAGAGAGAGGGAGAGAGAGAGAGAGAGAGAGAGAGAGAGAGAGAGAACACTCAGAATAACTTTACAGAACTAAGAATTGAGATCAACGTAAATTAAACCATATTCTTCCACTCTGTTTAGTTTAGTTTGAGTTTTTTTAAATGGTGCAAAACATACAAAGACAAAGACAAAGAGAGAAACAGGTTTAAGCCGACCAAATCAAAAAATGACACACACACACACAGAGCCAGAGAAAGAGTGAAGGTGTGGTGGGCCTGACAGTGACACCCTATCCATGTTGTAAGTCTCCAAGTACAGGAGTGACCCCCATAATTAGTTCATTGGCAGTGACACAGTCATGTCATTAACACCTCCCAAGTCCATTACCCCATTCACATTCCAGTGATGTCCCAGGCCCCTGGTCATAGGCCATTGACCTAATAAAATTGAAAATATCATATTGCATTCTCCCCTGTCAGGACAAATGTCTGATTAAATTTTTAACACTGGCACATTGTCCCATCGATTTCTCTTATATCACAGGCATGGTAGTGGGGGCAAAGTGGTTTTCAAGGAAAATGGCCGGGGGTCCAGGGGGCCGAAGAAAATTAAAAAAATGAGAGTGAAATTTGTACTTTTTCATGCCATTTCAATGCATTTTTTAATAATTTTGTTTCAAACTGTTTCGCGGAAGGTCTACCATGCCTGATATCAGGACAGTTTGTCCTATCACTTTTCGATCCTCGGTACATCACTAATCTTCTACATGTAGCCAGACACCGGAACCCCCATTTCCCTTCCTTTCCACTTTAAGGCCCGTGGTAGAGTGGTTAGAGCACTCAGCTGCGGAGCGGGGTGCGGAAGGTCGCGGGTTCAAGTCCAGGTTGGAGTCGGCAGGCATGGGAATTGTAAAAGTAAAAAACAACAACTGACAAGCGGGGGTCTAGGGGCCACAGAAGGCCCCTAGTAGGGATCCAGTGAGTAATGCTGAAGATGTTTTGGTAATTGAAGCCCTAAAACAGCATTAGAATGGCTACATTTAGTTAACTTTTGGCTTTTTTCGGCGGACACTCTTTTTTCGGCGGAAAAGCAATGCTATTTCGGTGGAAATTTGCTGTTTGGCAGACAATTCCCATCCCCATGCCTGGGGCATTTGCACTGGCTCTAGTGCTGCAGCCAAAGGGATTGGTTGATCTTTGGGGACCTTCCCCAACACCCAACTGTCCTCAAGTCCCCTTGACAAAGATAGGATGTACCATGGGTAGTCAGGAGGTCCACTATAAACAAAATTTAGCCAAGCCTGCCAGATTATAGCAGCTGCCCCCTCTGCTACAGTGGATCCTCCCTTATAAGACTCCCTCCCACATAAGACCTACTTCTCTGAGACATTGCCCTTCTTTGTAAGTATTAAAACTACCTCCCTTACAAGACCCCTCCCTCATTTTGGATGATTTTTGAAGATCTTATAAGGGAGGTTCCACTGTATCTGGCAGTCATAGTCGGAAACTATGACAGGAAACAAACACACAGAGATAGGCATATAGATAGATACAAAGGCCGTTCAAGCAGACACCAACCTTCTCTTGTAATAAATTGCGCTGCATGATAAAGTTGCCCAAGCATCTCTTACAATTTTTACATCACAGAAGCCAGTAGCACCAAATAGTGAAAAACGTATGCATGCATAAAGTAGTATGTAATCGCCCGTATCCTTTCTAATATCATCTGCTCCCCAGTCCCCAGGGGTGTTAGGCAGATGTGTGTGTGTGTGTGTGTGTGTGTGTGTGTGTGTGCGTGTGTGCGTGTGCGTGTGCGTGTGTGTGGTGTGGTGTGGGGTGTGTGTGTGTGTGTGTGTGTGTGTGTGTGTGTGTGTGTGTGTGTGTGTGTGTGTGTGTGTGTGTGTGTGTGTGTGTGTTTGTGTGTGAGTGAGCGAGAGAGGGAGAATGAGAGAGACAGAGATAGACAGAAGCCTGGATGCTTTGATTAACCGCAAGTTCTACTTCTAATATTAGTAATAACATAAAAAATGCATCTTTTATCAGCAGAGAGAGACAGACAGGAAGACAGACAGACAAACAGAGAAACACACAAGGATGCATTATGCATGTGCGCGCACAGAGACAGTGTGTGAGAGAGAGAGAGAGAGAGAGAGAGAGAGAGAGAGAGAGAGAGAGAGAGAGAGAGAGAGAGAGAGAGAGAGAGAGAGAGAGAGAGAGAGAGAGAGAGAGAGAGAGAGAGACAGACAGACACAGAGAGACAGACAGACAGACAGAGAGAGAATGAGAGACAAGAGACACCCACAGAAAGAGGGAGAGAGACACAGACAGACGGAGAGAATGTGTGTGTGTGACAGAAAGACAGAAACCAACCTAATAGGACGGGTTTCTCTTTAACCCCTCATTTTCACAGACTACTTCAGTAGGAAGGAGTGGAGGTGGGTGGGCAGGCAGCTGATAGTGTGTGAGCTATTGATCTGCAGGCCTCACTCACTGCCCTGATGGGATTAGTGCCGCTGGACAGCCCCCAGATAACAGCAGCCACACAGGGAGGGAGGGACTCTGGGAGACGTGAAAGGGTGAAAATAAATAGCCATAGTATAGGAGAACCTCCGCCCCATCTCCCTACCAAATGGCCGCCTCTTACTGAAAGGACAGCAACCTTTTCAGACTGAAACAGGGAATGAGGCCGTGAAAGGGTGAAAATAAATAGCCATAGGAGAACCTTTGCGGCATCTCCCTACCAAATGGTCGCCTCTTACTGAAAGGACAGCAACCTTTTCAGACTGAAACAGGGAATGAGGCCGTGAAAGGGTGAAAATAAATAGCCATAGGAGAACCTTTGCGGCATGTCCCTACCAAATGGACGCCTCTATTGAAAGGACAGCAACCTGTTCAGACTGAGACAGGGAATGAGGCCGTGAAAGGGTGAAAATAAATAGCCAGATAGCAGATTTGATTTGATTGATTTTGATTGATTTAATTTAAAGTCTGTTCACAACAATGGTGATATTAGACTTAAATAATTACATTATTAGATAGCAGAGCATAGGAGAACCTTTGCGGCATCTCCCTACCAAATGGATGCCTCTTATCGAAAGGACAGCAACCTGTTCGGACTGAAACAGGGAATGAGGCTGTGAAAGGGTGAAAATAAATAGCCATAGATAGTATAGGAGAACCTTTGCGGCATCTCCCTACCAAATGGACACCTCTTATTGAAAGGACAGCAACCTGTTCAGACTGAAACAGGGAATAACTGGCAGCTCAGACAAGTGTGTAAACATGCACAAGTTTACAAAAACAAAACAAACAAAAAGAAAGAAAAAAAGAACTCTCTTATTGAAAAAAAGAAAAGAATCGAAAACAGTATGCTTCTGGTTTCTTTCTTTTCATGAGTGAAAAAACCAACCTGTTCACCGTTTAAATAATTCTAAAGACATATATTTCAAACTTGCACAGCACAATACAGGTTTTTGTGATCATAAAGCATGAGATTTCCTACGAATGAAAACAAAACCCTGCCAAATGAAAATGTAAAATGCGTACAGAAAATAAGCACCAAAATATAACAACATGAGTACACACACGATGGTCATAAATCTGAGAGGAGCGGGGGGGGGGGGGGGGGGGGGGAGTGTCAATCTGAACATTTACTACCAGTACATGCATCTTTCAGCCTAACTGATCATCCATCAGAAGGCTCGCAAAAATAGATGTCCTCCCCTCCAGCCACATAGGAGCAACATGGTTGGAAAGTTTAAAAGGTAACCCTTTCATCGCCACTGTCGCCTCTTGGCACCACAATGATTTACACCCATGTCACTGAAAGGCATCACATGACCGTATGTTCTTAATTTTGGGAGGTAAGGACAGGTCCTATTTTATGGATGTCACAAAGGAATCCCAAGACTTGCAGATGAAATCTTTTCTCCACCCAGGTAAGTTTAATGGAAAGTTTTGGCTGAAATGGCTGGCGTTGAAAGGGTTAAGGTCCCAAATGCCTTGCGGCTATTAAGGTGGTGAATGAAGTATTTGTACTTTCTTACTCAACCAAGAAAGAGCTTCCTAAAATATGTTTAATAATTTTGTTTCATAATGTTGCAGAGGAATTATGAAAACTGAGTGACAGTGATTCAAATAGCAGGCAATTGGAATTTTTAGACATTGAGAAGATTTCTTTTATTGCAGAAAATATTGAATTAAACTATCTGTACAAGTATAATGTATACCTTACAGTTGCATCCTATTAAGAGCGAATTCAAAGACTGTATAGGGGAAGATAAGCATCCGGTCTCTTTTCCCTATAATATGAGTAGTGAGGACAGAACCACTGGTTATGTTCCTTTTAAACAGGACACATTTTACACATCGATAGACCAGTTGAATTCTCCGTTCAAGTTCCAGTCTGAAATTTTGGATAGCCGTCACTGTGAATGGTGTACTGTCGACACTAACGATAACTCTATCAGCCCGGTTCGCGGAGCTCTTAAGTAATCCATCTTACCCTTTTAGAATATCTTTGGCGAATTCCAGCCTTGCCAAAAAGATTGTTGACACCTTTCTATCACCCCACCACCCCAACTCAATGTTGTGAAAGAAGGCACAAGCCTACTGATATAATAAGAACAATGTGTGTCAGAAAGAATACATAGCATTTACTTGCACAAGAGCAGGACCTGAAAACCTTTCATTTGAAATTTGACAAATGAAGTTTACAAAACCTTAAATTCAATGCATCTTGAAAAGTTTGATATCTCTAGTCTAACACCTTTCTCTAATAAATACTTGCATACATTATTACATGTGTCTACTGATGGTGGCATGAGAATGACACATGTCAGAAACAATACCTCACATCAGTGTGTGCCAACACGGTAACTGAAGATCTTCGTTTGAAAACTGAATCTGACAAGTGAACAGTTTACACTTTAAAAAATAAAAAAAAATCATCCCACTATGTTTAATATCTGGCCACGGTCAGAGTAAAGCACAAATATTAGAAATAAGGACAAGCACAGGGGCGAAGAGAAGCTAACATACAATTTTACAAGTATATATTGCCGCCCGCATGCAATACCGACGTAACTCAAATTTTATCGATTTTGATATTTTGCATATGCATATACAAGGCTCACCAACTTCATTAACCGCATTTCCAAAAGATAAAGTCGCTGTGATCAAAAATAATCTTGTTGAACTTCACGCACTTGCTTCCAAAGCTTCCACAAAGCACAATTGTATGTCATTTGATGTCATTTTACCTAGTCGAAGTCATAATTTCACAAGAAGATAAAGAACAATTTTGCCTGTAGCGAAAACTAATTGCTTTAAAGTGCATTGCATTGAAATCTGAGGAACCCACTTTGCAATCCACAAAAAGTTTAAAAGAAAATGAAAGATAAAAAATAAGTGAAATAATGAATTGAAACAAAAGTAATGCACATCACTGTTTTAGTGTCTGTTACCAGTTTTGCTTCTGCAGTCATTAAAAAAATTGTCTCTGATGCAAAATATTTCCCTTGAACAGAAAATAAAAACCTAAAGCCTTTGTATTTTAGTTGAGTAGATTATCTTTTTAAAAAATTAACACTCAGCTTTGTCATAATGATCAAATGAATGACATTGACAGGGAAGCAATAATACATTCACAATTAAAAAAATCCTGACTTGACTTGATATAGAGTACTGAAGGGGGTTGCATCACACTTAAGGCATTATAATAATATGATGTACATTTGCATATGTCCACTTGGCTATTGGAAAAGGTTGGGATCATCAGTGTCTGTTATGGAACATCATTTGCATAAGAAAATTAACCAATGATCTTGACCTTTAACATATAACACGTCATTTTTGTCCTGGCCATATCTGTCACATTTTGGCACTCAAAATATGGTCCCCAATTTGACACGTTGGTGTATTAACCTAAGGTGATACGGTATTTAGGGTGACTTTTAGTGAGTTTTACTCTCTTTACCTTAACCTTGACTTTTGACCTTCAACATCGTAAATTATTTGTTATAGCCATATATTTTATATCCTAGTAGATACAGAATTTACATCTATCTTTAAAAAAAAGGCAGCGAGTGAGCCTTGAAGGCTTTGTCTCTTGCTTAGAATTCTTAAACTTAATGTGTGTATGTGTCTACAGTGTCTGTGCAGTGCCCAGTACATGTATTTTTTGTGTCCTTGCATTCGTTTAGAGCTTGTGTGTGTCTGTTAGTAACAGTTTCAACTTAAACCAGAAGACAAGAACAAAATGACGACATTCGGTGAGTCAAATCAACAATTAATGTTGACAACTTTTCACATTGTTTTGCATTAAAAAATATTAGGGGGCACACAGGAGTGTCAATGTACCATTCTCAACAATCAGAAATGTAAAGCTTTTATTTGCGTCAAAAACAAATTTGAAACGGAAAGAATTAAATTTGTGTGACGATTTTTTTAAGAAAAATGACATATTTTAAAGCATCCATAAACACTTTTAATAGAATGCGGAAGTTGTAAAACCATATTTCAAAACTGTTAAATGAAGATTTCAACAGGGGTGTCAATGTACCATTCTCAACAATCAGAAATGTAAAGCTTTTATTTGCGTCAAAAACAAATTTCTTCTTGACTTAGTCTAAAACCCTGATGTTCCGATGAAGCTTCTTGTTATATCAAAATTACATAGAAGTCAGTATTTCTTTGCAAAGCTGAAGTAACAAAGTTATTTGCTGGCTCGAAATAAAGCCGTGTGAAAAAATCTGATGCAATTTGAGCCGAAATGACGGAAATAATCCGTTCTTTGCTTCTCCTGCAAAGTGACGTCTTTCGACTTACGTCTGTATTGCATGCGCACGGCGATATACTTCTCACAAATAGTTAAAGGTCACTGATATTTCGTTGTAATTTTTTCTACTGGTGTTTATGCTTATTACGGCAACCTTTGCTGATCTTTCTGTATATATCTTTTATCGAACAACAGATAACCTTCTTTTTTACAGAACTTTGTGCTTGCACAAGCATTTTGTCCTTTTCTTCCAAAGCTTTTCAACTGTGAAACGGGAAGAGTTAAATTTGTGTGGCAATTTTTTCAAATAAAAATGACATATTTTAAAGCATCCATAAACACTTTTAATAGAATGCGGAAGTTGTAAAACCATATTTCAAAACTGTTAAATGAAGATTTCAATAATACTATGCAGGGTTTAATCCATTTATACTCGTCCATAATTCCACAGCTAATCAATTTCGCCTCTTTAAGCGGAATTTGTTGGCTGAATGCAGAAGACCAGTGAAAACTGAAAAACGGACGCAAACGTAAATTTCCCTCATTATGGACACATGGCCTGGGAGCGCAGAAGAAGAAGAAGAATCAGTTTGCAAAGTACCATACAAAGTGACCCTTAACTTTTTGTGACTAGCTTACCATCACTCAGAGTCACAGTGTCATGATGAATGCATGTCATGGATGACAGCCTTCAAAATGAAAACACCCACCTAGAGAAAAGTGTAGGCCTTTTATATGCTTAGCTTTAATGTCGAGTTGCTAACAGCAGTTCATGCGTGAAAATAAATGCTGGTATTCACACTGATGCACTGAACTTTGTCTTTCTGCAGTTCCTTGGCAAGTTCGACAAATACTGAAAATGTAAAAGACAGCATGAGCTTCAGATTTCACAAGCTTATACTGTAACAGGAAGTACCGTAATTTACGGACTAAAAGGCGCACCTGATTATAAGGCGCACACCCCAAATTATACACAAACTTCAGATTTTGTTATTATAGTCTATTACTATATTATCAGTCACATTATAAGGCACAGGGGTCTCAGTCTAAGGAAAAAGGTATTGCCTTTTAGCCAGTAAAATATGGTACAAAAACAAGAGTGTGTGTACACCACTACAAGCTTTCAGTTTAGCTTAATGCGCATGCACACACGTACACACACACACAAACACACACACACACACACAACACACACACACACACACACACACACACATGCACACACACACACTGACAGAGACAGGAAAGGGGTAGAAAGAGGGTAAGAAAGAGAGACAGACTCAGAGAGATAGCCAGTCAGAGAGAGATAGCCAGTCAGAGAGAGACAGAGACAAAGAGAGAGAGAGTATACCTGTTACCTGTTAAGAATGTCATTCAAATTGTAGTGTACTCCTATTTTTAACTCGAAAGAGAACACAGCACAGGAAGAACAGAAAGCTGGGGGGGGGGGGGGGGGGGGGGGGCGCAACATGGAAGATAATGGACGAGGGTCTCCAGACTCTCTGCCATAACCACCAGACCCCCCTGATGGCAATTTGCCACAATAAACACCCCTTTGGGGAAAACATCATGCGCATCATATAATATATTAAAGCATCTTGTGCTTAGTGCTACTCTACTGGTCAAGTCCTGGAGTACAATGTCTACTGGTGTTGGGGATGTCTTTAACCCTTTCGCCGCCACATTTTTTTGTCAAAATTTTCCATTAAACTTACATGGATAGAGAAAAGATTTTTGTCTGAAATATTGGGGATTCTAAAACTCTTCTGTGATATATTTGAAATAAGGCCTATCCTTACCTCTCAAAATTAAGAACCCAAGATCATTGGATAACAGACCCTCATTTCAAGACTTTTAATGACATGGATTTTCAATCACAGTGGTGCAAAAATTGGTGGTGAAAGGGTTAATTCTTTATATAAAAAAAAAAATAAAAAAAAACAAAAAAAAAACAGAACCCGAAAATGGAACTTACTATAAAAACGACCTCCATTATAAGACCCCCTCCAATTTAAGACCGATTTTCCCTGGCTTTTTGGAAATCTTAAAATAGAAATTTGACTGTATTGACATAAATCTCTCTCTCTTTTCCCTCCCCCCTCCACATCTCACCTTTGAACCCCCCTAACCCCAACCCCACTCCTTTAATTAAATATTAACAAATCAGAAGCACAAATAATAATTGGAGGGTGGGAAAGGTACGAATGCTTCTGAAACTGACAGTGAGAAACAGAGGGAGAAAATGAGCTTTACGTCCTCCGGCACTGGCACAGGCACATATATGTGACCCAGCACCACGAAAGGGACATAGGTGTCAAATTGACCATTCTAAGAAAATTATAAGTTTGAAAATTTCAGACAATTCTCTTTCCAATGTAATGGTACAAGAACCATTCTTGTATCTTTTTATGTTCCAGAGTGTACTAGCATTTAAAGTTAGTACCTGGGTGCGAGCTTCGCTGTTTCTCTCTCTCGGAGGAGGGGAGGAGGGGGGGGATGGGGGATGGGGGATGGCACGCGAGCGTCGCTGTTTCTCTCTCTCTCTCTCTGTCTGTCTCTCTCTCTCTCTGCCTTTGTCTGTCTGTCTCTCTCTCTGTGTCTCGTGTCTCATATCTCTGTATGTCTATGTGTGTCTCTCTCTGTCTGTCTGTCTCTCTCTCTGCCTGTCTGTCTGTCTCTCTCTCTCTCTCTCTCAACATAATATTTTGCGGACCCGGCAAAACCGGTACTCATCATTACCGGTTCTTGGCGGTACCGGTACTAGGCGTTACCAGTTCTGGGATTTGCCAGTACTAGGCATTGCGCTAGTAAAGAGAGACTGTAAGACGGATATACAGACACGCGTTGCAACAGTCAGAAGGAGAAAAACAATGACAGTCAGGAGAGAAGTGGGGAGGAAAGGGTGTGTGGAAAGGTGCAATATTGGAGAAAGGACTAAAACATTGAAAACATGAAAACAATCTATACATAAGGTTTACACTTCAAAGCATGTATAATAGGCATGCACTGCCACTTTCCAAACTCACCAGTTTCACTTTCAGACTCATGGCAGGACAGGTCAAATGGGACAGTTTCCAAATTAGACATGAATTTGACAAAATAACTAACACCAAAACTAAAATTAAAATAAACAAAAAACCTACAAAATCCATAACCAAAACACACACAATACACACACAAACCTTTGCACTGACTAGTGCATCATCAAAACCCTCCACATTCCTCCCGTCGTTCCCTCCGAAACTAAGTGAGCCGAAATCAATCAAGATCGTCCTCTGGACCACTACCAGTCATCTGTTACAATTACCGTGACACACCCCACACCAGTCAAGTCTTCCTGTGTGCTAATAAAATTTGTATGTACTAAAACACCAAAGCCTTAACCATTTCATCGCCACTGTCGCCTCTTGGCACCACAATGATTTAACACCCATGTCACTGAAAGGCATCAGATGAGGGTCTGTCAACCAATGACCTTATGTTCTTAATTTTGAGGTAAGGACAGGCCCTGTTTTGTGCATGTCAGAGAAGAATCCCCAATATTGCAGACGAAATATTTTCTCTACCCAGTTAAGTTTAATGGAAAGTTTTGGCTGAAAAATGGCTGGCGTTGAAAGGGTTAAGTTGAATGGTATCTTCAAAAGTACTGAAACATTGAGGCCCCTGTGTCGTGTTTTTCTCTGCAGTGCTTCACAAAGCCTTCACTAACCTCTCCATTCCGCTGATTTTAAAGCCAGCCATAAGCACAGTAAGAGCATGCTATTTTTTTACCTATACAGCATGCGCTTAAAATGAAGAAGAAAAAAAAGGGTTAGAGAAAAAACATGTGCACGTCCTCAAGTTCCTGTACACCACGTGTGCTATACATGTAAATGCGCACACACTCCCATGTGCGCTCCCGCACGGCCGCGTACACGCACGCCTAGCACTCATAAAAACAAATGGTAGCATCTTTCTTTGGTATTGTGTTTATGCCATTATTATTTTGGTGCCAGAACACAAGAAAGGTAAAAACTAAAATGATAACAGACGTCAAAATACAGAAGACAAGAAAGGATCTCATTTCATCAAATGAAATATTTCTTTTCTTTCTTTGTTTGTTTTTCCTTTTCCCTGGAGGTGTTAAAAATGACAGACATCAGAATATAGAAGACAAGTCAGAAAGGATCTCATTTCGGCAACCCACAACCAGTAATCATGCCATCCCTCCACCCTCACCATCACACTCAACAAATGATTTCCCTTCCCTCCACCCTCACCCTCACAAACTCAACAAATGATTCTCCCTTATCCAGCCACAACCTCCCCCCAACACACACACACTTATCCCCCCCCCCCCTTTCTTCCTACTCTCACTCTCCTCCCACCTGTCCACCCCTTCTAAAGTTGGGAAACGTTTTTGTTTTGGTAATGTTTGTCTCAAATTTTTGCACTTAAAATTTTCACTGAAAAGCAGCATTTTGCTGTTCTCGGAAAAGGGGCATGGTCAGAACCAGCCTGGGGTTATTGTCATAAAACGGAAATAACCTGATTTTGAAATTGATAGTAATAAACTGGGGGGGGGGGGGGGGGGGGGGGGGGGGGGGGTCTTAACTACAATTCTGCCGTTTGTTTTCCTTACTCCTTTTACTCCTCCCTCTTTTCTGTTCCTCTGGTATTTGGGGGCTTCTCTTTCACTATTTTTTTTATTTCTGAATTTGTGATCTTACAAGTGGGTCTTTAATATTTTGGTGCTGATCAACAAGAATACATAATTTCTTTACACTCGCACGCCGATGTCAACGTGTCTGGTAGTGCACACATGCTGAGGCACTGTTCATGCACATGAGGCTACATGAACATACACAAAAATACACACACACCTAATAAACACACAATGTCAAATGTATGCTTGTACGTAAACACACCCGTGCACACACAAGCATACACGCATGCGCATGCGCCCTCACACACATACTCAGTCAGTGAGTCACACACACAGCAGAAAAAGAACATATTCCACCTATTATGCAATCTACACGTCATTCAACCTCAGAATCTGAGTCAGATACTTAACACACACACACAAATGTATGTATACATGCAATCACAAACCCACAAACACAAAAACCCACTTATAACATTAACAAGGCCTATCTAACACCTACGCAGTCCAGAGCCACACATATGCACAGACATTTGCACACACTACACAACACAAATACATACAGAGAGAGAGAGAGGAGAGAGACACACAGACACACTGACATGACGAGAGAGAGAGAGAGAGAGAGAGAGAGAGAGAGAGAGAGAGAGAGAGAGAGAGAGAGAGAGAGAGAGAGAGAGAGAGAGAGAGAGAGAGAGAGAGAGAGAGAGAGAGAGAGAGAGAGAGAGAGAGAGAGAGAGAGAGAGAGAGAGAGAGAGAGAGAGAGAGAGAGAGAGAGAGAGAGAGAGAGAGAGAGAGAGAGAGAGAGAGAGAGAGAGAGAGAGAGAGAGAGAGAGAGAGAGAGAGAGAGAGAGAGAGAGAGAGAGAGAGAGAGAGAGAGAGAGAGAGAGAGAGAGAGAGAGAGAGAGAGAGAGAGAGAGAGAGAGAGAGAGAGAGAGAGAGAGAGAGAGAGAGAGAGAGAGAGAGAGAGAGAGAGAGAGAGAGAGAGAGAGAGAGAGAGAGAGAGAGAGAGAGAGAGAGAGAGAGAGAGAGAGAGAGAGAGAGAGAGAGAGAGAGAGAGAGAGAGAGAGAGAGAGAGAGAGAGAGATGAGAGAGAGAGAGAGAGAGAGAGAGAGAGAGACGAGAGAGAATGAACAAACGAACGAAAGAACAAACCTTTTTTATTGAGGGATAAGAATAAGCACAATACAGGCTTGTTTGCATCCAGCCCTCATAAAAATGAAAAAGGAGAAGAAAAAAAAAATCAAAGAGAGAGAGAGAGAGAGAGAGAGAGGAGAGAGAGAGAGAGAGAGAGAGAGAGAGAGAGAGAGAGAGAGAGAGATTGAGAGAGAGAGATTCAGAGAGACAGAGAGAGAGACAGCAGGCCAGTGATACTGTGTTAGTGGTGATGATAGCATACCAAACAGCTTGCATCACAACAGATGTGGCCAATGCCTATCCATACACTGATACAGACAGGTAGGTAATCAAGCATGTCTTATCTATACAGTGGAACCTCCCTTATAAGACCATCAAAAATCATCCTAAATGATGTCTTATAATGGAGGTAATTTTAAAACTTACAAAGAAGGGCAATGTCTCAGAGAAGTAGGACTTATGTGGGAGGGAGTCTTATAATGGGAGGTCTTATAAGGGAGGTTCCACTGTACATACAAAGGGCAATGTCTCAGAGAAGTAGGTCCTATGTGGGGGGGGGGGGGGGGAGTCTTATAAGGGAGGTTCCACTGTAGTATTTTTTTTTTTAAAGTGTGTGTGTGTGTGTGTGCGTGTGCGTGTATGTGCGTGTGTGTGCATGCGTGTCACCGTGTTTGTGTGTGTGGAAGGGGGGGGGTATTTTGTGGTAGCCAAAAGAAAAGTGAAAGTAAGAGCTGACCAGTGGCCAATAGACCCTTATTATCATTACAATGTTGATCAGCATCACTATATTAATAAGAAATGTAGTGGGATATATGTTGATTTGAGAGGCAAGTACTTAGCAAAGTGAATAAATGTGAAGCAAGTACCATATTTTTCGGACTATAAGGCGATACTTTTTTCCCCCAGACTCTGACCCCTGCGCCTTTTAATATGACCAATAAAATAGTACCATTTTTTTCGGACTATAAGATGCACCTTTATATAAGGCGCACCCAAAAATGTTTTACCCAAATTTCAGATTTTGTTACTATATTTTCTTACTATTTCATCAGTCATATTATAAGGCGCAGGGGTCCGAGTCCTGGAGAAAAGTACCGCCTAACGAAAAATATGGTAAAAAAATATAATACATTACTGAAATGTTGGTGTGCGCCTAACCTTTATACAAAGGTGTGCTTTATAGTCCGAAAAATACGGGAGGCGGGGTGTAGCTGCTAGTAGGTAAATACAGGCATGGGAATTAGAGAAGACAAAAAAGACTGAAAATTGGGGTCTGGAAGCAGGCATAGGAACAAGGAATAAAATATAAAAAACCCTGAAAACCGTGTGTGTTGGGATACAGCCCCCAGAAAATGAAGCTTCTTCTGTTATCTAAGCCTTAAAAACAGTATTAGAGATAAGACTGATATATTTAGTTCATTTTGCATTCATTTATAACCAATAACTTAAGTTTTACTCATTGGGCTTCTTTTTTTTTATATCTCATAAATGTCCTCTTGGACCATCAAAAAAGCTGAAACTTGCAAAAAAAAGACTGAAGAGGACCATCAAAAAAGCTGAAATCAGCCAAAAGACTGACAATTCCCATGCCTGAATATCTCCCACCCGTTCTCTCCCAATCCCCTCTCCCTTCCTTTTCAATCTGTGACATTGTGCACACTCGTCCTGCATCACGACAACTATGCAAGCAGTCAACAAAATGCATTTTGATTTGCACAACTGAGCCTGCGTTAAAAAAAAAAAATGTTTACAATGACAATAAGGCCATGTACACACATAAGCGGATATTCCATGTGGAAACCTGTGCGCAATCCATAAGTGAAACAAAGGGAAAAGATTCGAGCATGCGTCCGGATTACCCCTATTTGCGTAAACTTTTATCCCTCTTTCTTCACTTATTCAGGGTTTTCCGAATGGAACTTACGCATCTAATGTGAACCCAGCCTTAGTCGACAGTTTTCACAATTGTGCATTAAAAACTACATACCTTTTCTTATAAGAATAAAATACGTCAAAAACCATAGTTTTCTCGGAAACATGTCAAAAAGTCATTCTGTTTTGCCAGATATATTCTCCTTGAACAAGTTGAAGAAGACATCGAGTGCTGAAACATATTTAACTTTGATTTTTTTTTTCCACACCAAATCAGACAGGTGTTTTGGACTTTGGGACTTTGTTGTTATTGTTCTGTTTTTGTTGTTGTTGTTTGTTTCACTCTATTGTTTGTTAAGCAAAAGTGTGTTCTAGCTAAGCAGTTTATTCAAATTACAAATGACCACGATAAAGCCTAAACATTAAATCAATACTGCTTTACAAATTAAAACTTTTTCTCTAATCACATTACATGTCAGATAAACCATATTATAAATACGAAACTTTGAAAGCCAAGTTGATATTCTGAAAATACAAAGAAAAAACAAACAAACAAACAAATCAAAAGTAACATTTGTTTCATTATTCATATTTTCATTGAAAAATATCAGCAAAAACTTATTATTCATATATCTTCTTTTAACCCTTTCACTGCCAGCCATATTTCAGCCAAAAATGTCCATTAAATTTACCTGGGTAGAGAACAAAATCCATCTGCAGTATTGGGGATTCTTCTGTGACATATATAAAATAAGGTCTATCCTTACTTCCCAAAACTAAGACAATAGGGTCTTTGGATAATAGACCCCAATTTGATGCCTTTTAGTGACATAGGTGTTAAATCACTGTGGTGCTAAAATGCGACTTTGGTGGTGAAAGGGTTAATGACAAATGAATAACATAAGGAAAATGCTATTTATGTATATCGCATTTTTTTCTTAGGAAAAAAAGCAGCAGGTACATGTACTATTCTACAGCGCCTGCCTTGTGTCTGTGTGGGATACAAAAAGGGGAGAAATTCCATTTGCCAGGTTATATCTCGGCCAGAAAGAGTTGCTTTTTGGCGAGTGAGCTGTGGATAAATCAGGATCGAAATGACAGAAATAGACCAACCTGACAACCCAATTATAGCTTTTTTACCCTCCTTTTCATCCCATTTTGTGCTAATGTCAGTTATTCCTAAAAAGAATAATCACAGGCTTGCCCCTCACCCCCACCCCATCTCTCTCTCCCTCCCACCTCTCCTCTCTCTCTCTCCCTTACCTCCCTCTCTCCCCCCTCTGTCTCCCTCCCTCACTCCTCTCTCTCTCTTTGCCTCCCTCCCTATACACCCCCCCCCCTCCTCTCTACGAGCTCTCTGTCCAACTCCAAGAAATGAAGTGTAGGAATGAATGGACAGTAGTATTAATCAATACATCTCCCTGTCACTAAGTCAAAGTAGAATAGAGAAAAAATATGGTAGCCGCAGAACGACTGTCATATATCAGTGTTCCCCATGCTTCCAAATTTTTAAGGGTCACCATGACCCTTTGCCCCCAAATTTTAAGGGTCATTTGAAAATTTTGAGGGTCAAAATAAAAGCCATAATAAATGGACAATATGCTCTAAAATAAAGACATGAAGCCAGTCAAATTCTTCACACCAACTTGACTTGAATTTGCGAGTTACTTTCTTCTTTTCATCACTACTGACAGTTGAAGTAGAACTTGAAGGGCCTGGAACTGGTTCGATGGTTTTTGTCACCTCACTTAAAACTTTGGAAGAACTTTGCGTCAAAGTTTTCGCAATCCAGCGAAGCAGCGCCATTTTTTTGCTTCTAAGAAACGCGGCTAGGCTAGGCAGCAGTGCACGTGCGAGCAGCATGGGTGGCGAGAAACAAAGGGAAATTACTCTGTGGTTCATGATAGTTTTTGTCGTCTGCTTCAAGCATGGTATAGTAGTGAAAGAATAGGCCCAGTATATTTGGTTGATCGTTTCCCGCAAGCCGAAATGGCTTCGACATTCTGATCGCGGCGAACACGTTTGAGGAAGCAATCGGCTGAGAGAAAAACTGTACGTACACAATGACGTATTGACTGAAAAATACGTAAAACTTGAAACTTTGTACGTCATTTACGTACAGATCTGCGTAATCGGGAACACTGATATATATAATACAGAAAGCTGTCAGAAGTGAGAGGAGATCAAGAAATTGTCCTCGGGTTAATCAATGACAAATGACTAACAAAACCACAAGACTCCACTGAATCTCCATTGCACGAAAACAAGAGAAAAGCCAGTTCAATTATGATATTGGATGGATTGTTAAGAAGTGTAGAATTATGGAGAGGAGCATGAGATAATATTCTCAAACTTAGGCAAGATTGCCTCAAAATAATGGAATATATACTGACTGTACAGTGTCTAGATGTGAACGCTCATGTTTACAACTCTCTCTCTCTCTGTGAGTGTGAGTGTGAGTGTGTGTGTGTGTGTGTGTGTGTGTGAGTGAGTGAGTGAGTGAGTGAGTGAGTGAGTGAGTGAGTGAGTGTGTGTGTGTGTGTGTGTGTGTGTGTGTGTGTGTGTGTGTGTGTGTGTGTGTGTGCATGTGTGTGTGTGTGCGCGTGCGTGCATGCGTGCGTGCGTGCATTGTGTGTGTGTGTGCACGCGCGTGCGTTCGTGCCCGCATGTGCATGCGTGTGTGTACTGTGTGATTCACCCGTAACAGTGCAAGGACAAAACCAAACCATAATCCCCTCACAAAGTCAACTGACAAACAAGACCTGTACAGTCTTTCACTACGACAAAGATTTTAAAAACGGACCAGCACAGCGTAAGCCGACGCCCCTATCAACCAATACAATCTGTTGAATTATTTCAATAAGAATTGTAGGACCGCTCAATAGGAAAAGCCAGGACTGTGCAAAAAACACTCTTACAAAGACTGACACTGTGGTGACAGACGTCAAGAGTTATTATGACTCATGCCCTTTCCCTTCAACACAGCACGCTTCTTCTGCCTCTGGTCTCAGACCTATGAACATTGCCCCTGAGCACCGCAATGGGCCATTTAGGTGGAGTTATCGTCCTCAGCCCTTGACACCAGGTGGTGTTGCATTTGTAGGCTGTTTATCACTAGGGATGTGAAACTTGCTCTCTCTCTCTGCTCTCTCTCTCTCTCTCTCTCTCTCTCTCTCTCTCTCGTGTGTAGCAAAAATACATATTTACTGCACTGTAGTGCACACGTGTGCCAGCGCACACACGCACACACACAATGCACATACTGATGACACACACACACACGCACACGCACGCACACACGCACACACACACACACGCACGCACACACACACGCACGCACACACACACACACACACACACACACACACACACACACACTGTACACATTCACTCACAAACAGGGTGACAATCAGAGAGAGAAAATCAGAAAAAGAGCAACATAACAATCATACTGTAAAACGGAGATTTTTGCATTACCGTAAAACTTATAAGTGGTAATTTAAAAATACTAACGCAACTCCGAGTACCGGTAACGCCTAGTAACAGTAACGCCAAGTACTGGTAACGCTGAGTACAGCAAATTTGAAGCGATTCGATTAAGAAACGGCGGAGTTATAAGGCCCCGTTTCCCGTTGGCGCTGCTGTGGGAGTGACGCGGTCTCCCTAGTAACGGTAACGCCTAGCAACGGTAACGCCAAGTACTGGTAACGCTGAGTACAGCAAATTTGAAGCAATTCGGTTAAGAAAAGGCGGAGTTATAAGGCCCCGTTTTCCGTTGGCGCTGCGGTAACGCCAAGTACTGGTAACGCTGAGTACAGCAAATTTGAAGCGATTCGGTTAAGAAAAGGCGGAGTTATAAGGCCCCGTTTTCCGTTGGCGCTGCTGTGAGAGTGATGCGCTCTCCCTAGTAACGGTAACGCCCAGCAACGGTAACGCCAAGTACTGGTAATGCTGAGTACAGCAAATTTGAAGCGATTCGGTTAAGAAACGGCGTAGTTATAAGGCCCCGTTTCCCGTTGGTGCTGCTCTGAGAGTGACGCGCTCTCCCGATTCTCTTCAAATTTGATGCCAGGCTTTGCCCCGGCCACAGCAAGCCTTGAAGCGATTCGGTTAAGAAACGGCGGAGTTATTTGTGAAAAGGTGAAGCGGCGTATATCACACGCGTTTATGAATCGATTCGCTTCCGGTTTGGCACACAGATAGTCACCGTCCCCGGTCATCTATCTTCCAAATTCGAAGGCAATCCATCCAGAAATACCGGAGATACGGGCGCCGAGAGGCCGGCGGATACGCGTTTCGCGCATTTGCCAAACCGCGCAAATGACACGGCTGCCTCGGTTGCCTGTTGCCATCGCCCCGTCAGGGCTCATAGCAAATTTGAAGCGATTCGGTCAAAAAACGGCAGAGTTATAAGGCCCGTTTTGTGTTTCAGACACACACACAAACAGACACACGGACACTTGCCAAATTATTATATATCAATTTCTACCAACAGTATAGACCTTTTTTGGGAGGGAAACTGAGTAAAAAAACACAGGGAAACGTTTTCTAATGCAACAGCGTAGAATTTTACTAGGAAAAAACCCACATCACATTTCCCTCCTACAACACTGTTACATTATTCTGATTGGCAATAAAAGAAGAAACCCAGTATAGAAACAGCATAGACCTTTTGGGGGAGGGAAATTGAGTAAAAAAAACACAGGGAAACGTCTTCTAAGTTCTAATGCAACAGTTAGTGTAGAAAAAAAATCAACAAGTCATATTCCCCTCCTACAAGTACAACACTGTTACAGCATTCTGATTGGCAATAAAAGAAACCCAACAACTTAAGAGGGCAATTTGTACTTACAAGTTACATTCATGAGCAGTGTTCTGCCACTGCCACAGGCAATTCAGATTACCACGTCCACTTAATCAGTTAATGACCGTCATAAATCACAAGCAATGTGTACAACTGACCCGCGCCGTAACATTCAGACTTATCGACTCACACTTCTGTGTGGGTGTGTTCAGTGTGGGTGTGTTCAGTGGTCGTGTCCGGCCGACCATGACCTCCAGATAGCACGAGGAGGCAAAGTTCTGCTATTCTGACAGGGCTCCCAATCGTCCTGCAAAACAAGGGGTCCCATGGACTCCTTCACTTACAGTATAGAGGGTCCTAGAGGTGGGATAGAGGGTCGCAGTGGCATTGCGAATACTGAAAAGAATTTTTCTAGTGCATCCCTGGGACCCTCTGCACATTCTTTTAGAGGGTCCTTTTTAGTGCTTCATAGACCCCTAAAGGGGGTCCCTGGGAGCCCTGTCTGATAAACTTGGCAAAAATTTGTCTACAGAGGAGATGACTCGCCAGGGAGAAAGGTGGCAGAGTGGTTAAGACGTTTGCCTGCCAAATGTAATGCGTGACTGCAGCGTGAGTGACGCGGGTTCGAATCCCGGCCTCGCCCTTTCTCTCTATTTTGACAGGAAAATCGAACTGAACGTCCAGTCCTTCGGATGGGGACTTAAACTAAATCTAGTCTGACCCGTGCGCTTTACGCACGCAAAAATCCCACGGCAGTTGAAAGTCGGTAAGAGCAGGGAGAAATCCCGCTGCCTGGTATGGCCAAACTGATAGCTAGGTTTTCCAAGTGTGCCCACACCCCATCCTCACCCCCCAAAAAAAATAATTGGGTGGGCGCTGTACTTGCGGCGATGCGCTCTCCAAGGGAGAGCAGCCTGAATTTCACAGATATTCGGGAAGTCTCTGTGACTAGAAATTGAATACCAAATACCAATATTACCCAAATACCAAGAATACATTCCCATTCTGAGTAGAGCAAAGAGGATGTCAGTTCAATAGTTGAAATCGGCCCACTGGGGGTGTTCCCCTATGGCTAGGTCATAGTAGTTGATCCACAAGGCTGCAGCTCAAAGAGCTAGAACAATGTTTCTAATTCAACTTTCCAGTCATACTCGAGTCACACAAGACTAAGATTATCATTGCATTTCCGTAGAAAACCACTACTCACATCATGCCCTCACGTTCACTTTTAAAACTGTTGGACCCAACTTCGGATAAATATTAAATTATTATTTATTATAATATATGTCAACAAAATACATCCCTTTTCATATGAAGAGGCATGAAACAACTGATTCCTTGGATCACCTGAAACGTGAATGCCTGCTCTTGGCTAAAATAGTAAAAAGGGAAGAAGAGGTTCTAAAAATATATTATATGTGACATGTGACCAGTTCATGAACACTGCACTAAAGACGGTAAAGTCCATTCACTGTCTGATCCTTTTCCTGTCCAGTCACAAAGTTGGATTGTTTGTTTGTGAGCTTACCTGTTTAATTTCCAAAGAAAAATTGAAACAATCAGTCAGTCATGTTTAGAACTGTATCTGATCACACCCATAAACTTGATAGGTCTACTGTATTTAATCTAGTCATCTGACAAGATTTGTTGTTCAATGTATCATTGTCTGCACTTTCGTCCAACTATTTTGCATTCACTCCATTCATCATACTTCATCATACTTAAGTTCAAAAACTTGTCATTGACCTTGACCACACTTTCGAAAAAAAAGAAAGAGAAGAAAGAAGAGACAAGCTAAGAATTACCATCTAATGTATTTTCAATCATCTTTTTTTGTCAATGTAAATTGTCATGAATACATCATTTTCTGCAACCTAGCCAATTAAATATAAACCACACATCAATTTTTTGAGAAGACAAAACTACTATACATGTGTGTAAACAACTGTCCTCTGTTCTTTACTTCTTCAGTTCTTGCGATATCTTGAACACTGACCAAAGAATAAATTGCACCTAGGTTTTTGCCTAGAATACTTTTAAGTGTTTTTTCTTGGAAAATGAACTTGATACTGATATAGATACTTTTGTTTGTTTGTTTGTTTTCCTCTTCCCTGTTTTTTGGTGTTTTTTCTCTTTTTCTACAGTCACGTCTACAAGTACCTTTCCTTCTGCAGTGATCACGCTTACTGGTACAATTATCAGTAATTGAGCAAAGTACCAGGGGTCGCGCTAACGCATATTTCTTGCGTATTTGACGCGTTTTTAAAACCGCTGACGCATTTTTACGTCGCTTACGCGTAACCCGTACGCAAAATGACGTCCGCTCAAAATCGCATCTGAGTCTAGATGATGAATCAGACTTTAGAAGTCTTACGGTCCCTACACTTATAGTGGTTCTGCTACACCAAACATTGGAACAGACTATAGAAAAGTGCCACTTGCTTTCAGAGGAGGTAAGTATCCCATCCTTTCTCTTTCATTAGATATCCAGATTTCGTCCAGTACTGCTGTGACGTAGGCACAGTGCAGTGTGGCGGGAAAATCACTGTAAGCGCATTGTCTGACTCCACCCCCCACCCCATCTCCCCACCCCCACCCCCTTCCAGCCTTTGCTTCCTTTCATGGTGCTTGGCCACTGGATATCCAGATTCTAGTCAATTAACTGTGACGTAAATGAAGCGTTTGGCGTGAAATGAGCACGTTGTTGCACAATTGCCAGACTTCTGTCTTTGAAAATGACTGGTTAGTGAATAAAAATGCATGTTTTTGTTGCTGGTCTTGTTTTCATTGTTTTTAGCTTAGATTTATCATTTTGTTCTTTGCCGCAATTTTTCGCTTCCCTTACGCATTTTTTTGCCGACGTCGCGTAAGCAAAACGCGTTTTCAAAAACACCAGCGCGACCCCTGAAGTACTGATTGCAAAACCAGACTACTGAAAAAACTTGACCTATCAGGGACTAATACATTTTTACTATGACTGATACTGTGTGTGATAGTGATACATTCTTTTAACAGAAGCTTTGGTTTTTGTTTCCCTGGGACTGGCATTGACACCGGTTGTTGGGGGGCCTTGTTGCTGATGGGACTGGTTTCAAAATTCCTAGTGTGATCATTGTTCTGTAAATCAAAGTTGGTTTCCACCATAGAACTAGAAGAAGAGGAAGAGTAAGAAGAAAAATAAGCAGAAACAGAAAAAGGAGAAAGTAGACACTAGACAGACAAATGGCTACTTGCACTCACAGTCACAGATCGTCAACATGAACATGATTCACTGTGAGTAGGCTAAATAGGCCAACACCCGTGGGGTTTAGACTAAGGATTAATCATCATTCTGTCAACTCAAAGCAGCTCAGGGCTCCCAATCGTCCCGCAAAACAAGGGGTCGCAGGGACCCCTTCACTTACAGCATAGAGGGTCCTAGAGGCGGGATAGAGGGTCCCAGGGGCATTGTGAATGCTAAAAATAATTTTTCTAGTGCATCCCTGGGACCCCCTGCTCATTCTTTTAGAGGGTCCTTGAGAATTTTAGTGCTTCATACATAGACCCCCAAATGGGGGTCCATGGGAGCCCTGGTACTGGTAGCTGACACGTTTTCAGAGCGCCTATGCGTAACATTACACGCACACACAAAACTTCTACCTGCATCCGTACTCTTTAAATAAAACACGGCTTTTTTCATAAATAATGAGTCATTTCAGAGTCGGATTGCAGTGATACTGGGCATCACTGATACGCATGACTACACAACACAGCAAGCAAATGATTTTGGCAGGCAGTTGGCAGCCCAACTCAGCTGACAGTAGTCTACTGCTGAATAAAAAAAATTAAATGCTCAAATTGGACACGGAACTAGTACTAGTAATGCATATTTTTCTACAATCTAAACTTAAACATCATGAATTAAACTTACTAAAAGTAAATGAGTATACAACGCCCACCCCAATGCAGCAAATACCGATATGGGTTTCACTCGTAAACTTCATTCACCTCTTTCCAGTAGCGTAGCAGACTACTACTGGAAACTGGCCTCGTAAACTTGGTCCACAAAATTTAAGTAGGCACACCCACAAATATTCGACGATCCAACAAGTCACAAACAAACGCAACAAATTGATCACGATGGAAATTATGCATTGTTAACTACAAGGCACTCACCGGACGTGATGCTTGCCAATAACTTCATTATGGAATCAGCAATGACATGGAGGGCTAGCTCATTTTCATTCCAAATAGGAAGTGTTAAAATGGCGACAATCTCGGCAGTTTACGCGAGAGTATACGTGAGAACAAACATGATTGAAAGAGGCGAAGAAAGTAAAAAATACTGGATAGTCTCGAGTTTCGATCATTTTTTCGTACCATTATCATTTTTTGTGTTTGTTTTTGTTTGTTTTGTTTGTTTGTTTTGGGTTTTTGTTTGTTTTTTTTTTTTGTTGTTCCCTTTTTCGAATAGGCTGATCGCGTCAAATTTTGTGTGAAGGTGTGCCTCCTTAATAGGAAGAGATCGGCGCAAACCATTTTGCCGTCGTGACCTATGTTGCTTTGTTTTCGTTTTTGTTTGTTTGTTTGTTTTGTTTGTTGTTAATTCTCTCTCTCTTTGTTTTCGTTTGTTTGTTTGCTTTTTTGTCTCTCTCTCTCTCTCTCTCTCTCTCTCTCTCTCTCTCTCTCTCTCTCTCTCTCTCTCTCTCTCTCTCTCTCTCTCTCTCTCTCTCTCTCTCTCTCTCTCTCTCTCTCTCTCTCTCTCTCTCTCTCTCTCGGCTCTTACCAGTTGTAAATTCCTATAGCATAGCATAACATAGCATAAATGGCACTATAGGCTATTTTGTTTTATCATATTGCCCTCTAAATATGTTTTTGATTTTTGTTAGGTTGGGCTTCATTCACTGATGACGACTAATTAAGGCATCTGTGTTTTATTCATTTAAATCTATATATTAGGCTAACTGAATATGACTTTGCATTAACTGCTTCATCCGGAAGTTTATCCCATGCACTTATTACTCTGTTAGTAAAAAAACACGTTTTGTGCTAGTCTGGTGTTAGTATCTTTTTTGTATAGTTTGAAAATACTGGCCATGGGTTCTATCACCCTCACAAAGAATTAGTAGGCTGGCTGTTAGTAGTAGAATAATCGGATAAATGGTGATATATATCTTATAAACTTCAATCATATCACCCCTGAGCCTTAGATCTATACTCTAGGCTATAATTTATATAGGTATATAAATATTTGGGCATTCAGTTTACAATAAATGTATCAGTCCTGTAAAGATCTAGCAAGTAAAGAAAAACATGTTTTGTTGGGCATTATATGGGGACTAGACAAAGCACATTTGCACTGAAAACATTTTTGGGTGTAGCTCTGCGTACGCCAAATGATCTAGTATACGGTGAATTAAACCGATATCCTATTACTATTAATCCCATCGTCCGATGCATTAGGTATACTGGTTAAAACTATAATCATTATTTGATGTTATTTAACTTAGATCAAAGGGGTAGAAATAACTGGGTTACTAATGTTAAGAAATGTTTATATGAAAATGGATTTCGGTATGCTTGGTTTCAATAACATGCAGAATGTTGGAAGTGATCACGTGTTCATTAGAACCTTTAGGCCGGTGTGACGGTGTATTTTTACCTCTATGAGATAAGTAGTCCTAGCCGGAAGTAGTCCTATCGTAGCCAATCAGAATAATTTGTTTGTCCGCCATTGTGAATTTTACGAAACTAAGTGCATGGATTTGTACATCGATTTCTCGGCAAATATGTAGATTTACACCCTCCTGCTCTATTTCTTGGTTCTTTCCGTGGTTAGGGACAGGGTTAGGGTTAGGGATAGGGTTAGGGTTAGATGGGTACAGTTCGCATGCGAGAGGTAGATATTTAATGACAGGTGCTTAATTATCATAACACCGGGTTCACCTTAGACGCGTAAGTTCCGTACGGAAAACCCTAATAAGTGGAAGAAAGAAGGATAAAAGTTTACGCATATAGGGGAAATTCGGACACGTGCGCACAATCTTTTCCCTTCTTTGTTTCACTTATTTATGGATTGCGCACGGGTTTCCGCATGGAATATCCGCTTATGTGTGTACACGGTCTAAGACAGACTTGACAATATATGGCAAGCCTGGAATATTCATGTGCAAAACAGTGACAGATTTTACATGTACAGAATGTTTGGCATTGATGATCATATTGTTCAAACCTACCTGAAAAGTGATTGCCAGGCACTTAAAATTCGTTATGATTAGATTTAGACTCGGGATTTCTGACCTCTTTGTACACTCAAAGCGATACGCCAACATAGTGTTTGTGTGTGTGTGTGTGTGTGTGTGTGTGTGTGTGTGTGTGTGTGTGTGTGTGTGTGTGTGTGTGTGTGTGTGTGTGTGTGTGTGTGTGTGTGTGCGTGCGCGTGCGTGCGTGCGTGCGCGCGCGCGCGCGCGCGTGTGTGTGTGTGTGTGTGTGTGTGTGTGTGTGTGTGTGTGTGGGGGGGGGGGGGGGGGGGGGCGTTTTTATCGCAGAAATCTTGTAAAAAAAATGTATTTACAATTATTTTATAATTCGTATTTTGTATGTAGAATGTCTACGTTTTGTAAACTTTAAATGCTTGTAAATGAGGTAGAAGGGTATTTTTGTTTTTGCAAAATTTGTCTATTATAATTAGTCATGTAATTGGTATGTCGATGGCAGTATGATTTTATTTCAAGTTGCAGTATTGTATTCAAACTTGATTGAGAATGTGAATGTGGTCTCTATGTTTCTTCTTAAAATGTTCATATTGTAACTATTTTACTCTTGTATAATTAATTGTGTGTGAGTGTGTGTGCGCGCGCATGTATGTGTGTGCATGTGCGCGCGCGCGCGCGCGCGCGCGCGCGCGCGCGTGTGTGTGTGTGTGTGTGTGTGTGTGTGTGTGTGTGTGTGTGTGTGTGTGTGTGTGTGTGTGTGAGGAAGTAAGAGAACGTTGCGTGCAAGCATCGCGCATTCTTATTTTACTTTCTAATGATTAATTATTTGCTTGCCTTTAATGTTCTTGTTATCAATGTAAAGCGTGTGGGCATGCATTCTGCTGTGTCCTGTACGGAGTCTGAACAGGATGACCTGGTCAGCTCTGCCCAGACTGTAGTAGCTGTCATCCTTGCAGAAGTGTAGGTGTTGCTGCTGCCACTTCTTATGATTCAGGGCCTTGATGATGGTCTTCTCCTCACTGTGAGAGACCTGCCTGTCTTCCTGGTATTGCTGTTCACCCTCCCTTGCAAGTCATCATGAAAGTTGACCAGACG